>BCHH01000008.1:889689-1174726 GCA_001599595.1 Beverwykella pulmonaria | reverse complement strand
TATCTTCTGTCACGTGCCTCGCTTACCTGCGCGAATCCTCGCTGTTCTTTTGCGCCCGCCTGCGCGCCGTACTGCGCCCGTTGACAGGGTTTTGGTTGTTCGTTGGCGGGGTTGGTTCCTCATCTGCAGCCCGCATCTGTGCAACTTCTTCGAACCGTAACACGTAAGTTATCAATCAACTTTGTTACAGGTCTCCCGCTAAGCGACGGCAACACAATTATAATAGTTATCACAGACAGACTAAGTAAATCCACCTTGGTAATTCCGTTGCCAAATATAGAAACAGAGACAGTTTTAAAACATTTCCTTCTCCATGTTGCAGGCCCTCATTTCTTACCAGACGCTATAGTATCAGATAGAGGAAGTTAGTTTGTTAGCAACCTTTGGTCTCGTTTCTGCGAAATTACTAGCACAACTAGACAACTATCAACCGCCTTCCATCTACAAACTAATGGCTCCACAGAACGCATAAACAGTGTTATAGAAGCTATCCTCTGCGCAGTTTGTTGCCACGATCAATCCAACTAGTCCTTAAAGTGCTGGATAGTAATAGCTGCTATTAATAGCCGCACGGCTTCATCAACTAGTCTTACCCCCTTTTTTGTTAACCACAGTTACAAAATAGATCTCTCCCAAATRAGTAGTRATTTAAGTAAGAAGGCTGTTTRACAGGAGCCTTAAGTAGAAGGGATTGCTGAGCAGTTGCGAGCYGCAATAGAAGCTGCRGCTGCAGCTATAGCAGCTGCCCAACAGGACCAAGAATACCAGGCGAACAAGCACTGGAAAGAGGCCCCACAATACGCTAAAGGTGACAAAGTGTAGCTTAATTACAGCAAACATCTTTCAACAAAAGGCCGTCCCTGCAAGAAACTTAATTGGAGAGCCGCCAAGTATACAGTCACTAAAGTAGTCACACCATCTGCTATCCAGCTTAACACACCAAAGGGTCTTCATAATGTATTTAATGTTGACCAACTACGCCTAGCCGCAACAAACCCTTTCTTAAGTCAGCCTGCGGATGACAGCCAGCCAGATCCAATCCAGGTGGACAGCTTTAATAAGTATAAAGTAGAGGAAATAGTAGCAGAAGAACGCAGAGGCCAAGGAAAAGGCTTTCACATACTCTATAAAGTCAAATGGAAAGGATACGCATTAACATCATGGGAAGAAGCGATTGATTTGGAAGAAACAGCAGCACTAGATAGATAGATTAATTTTACAAGGCCACACAGGGGTACAAAGTTAGGATTACTAAAGGGTTTTAGGAGAGACCTGGCGCCTCCTAGTCATACTCCAGGAGCTACGCCGGTGGATCCTGAGACGCCCCGCACAGTCCCTAAGACAAATCGTCGTCGTCAAAGAAACCCTCCAAGAGGAGACGCGAAGGAGTGAGGAAGGGCATTATGTAAGGAAAGAGATTCCTTTGTTCGCTGGGAGGAAGAGGGAATGTGGCGCACGTGACATCGTGTGGTCCTGGCGTTGGAAGCGAGGTGCTAGTCCTAATCAGGCCTAGTGCGCACGCGACTTCGCACTCATAAAAGTAGCCTCCGTAGAATTGCTGATTGACCAGCGAAACAACCTCGTTCTACACACAGTCTTTGGTCCCGCACCACGTGCCTTACATAATTAACCAATTCCCCTACGTCTTCTCCTTGTTTTATAACCTGCTAACTAGACGGCGACATTTCTCTTCTTAGCTTTTAGCTGCTGCCTACCTTTCTTCACTGTCTCTTGTTGGATAACTACGTTAAATCCTACTATTTCTGCAAACAGCTCTGCGCTTACAACGCTGCCTTTGCCTTTACGTCTGTTAACTGCACTCCTACAGACCGCAGCGCCCGCAGGTAGGGCGTCTAGGTTTATTAGATTTACAGTGCCCTATATTATCTAAGCGGTCTGATAGAGGGTGCTGGCGAGCTTCCGCAGTATGCGCAGCTCTATTTCCACAGCCTGCAGTATGCCGCAAACGTCCGCTCTCAGCGGAATCCTCAACTGCAGCTGCAAATACTGCTCAACCTTACCGCATGGCGGATCTGCTAGACCCGCCGCCGGAGGACGACGACGATGACGAGGATGAGTGGTAGTGTTTTGTAAACTATTATTGTATATATAATTACTTGAATCTCCCCTTTTTATATTTCACTGCGATTACAGCAGCTTTACAATGATTTTCCAGCAACTTCGCGAAAACCTTGCTTACTAAGTCAGCTCTGATAAAAAAATCCCGCTGGCCCATACACTGGCATGCGAACGTAATTTTTAGGAAGGGTGCATCATAGACATTTGGTATTAGCTATAACAGATTAATTTCGTAGAATCATAGCAATATCTGTTGTACGCATTGGTTTTCTAGTTGCTGAAAGTCAAAGTACCGATAGTTTGTCCGGTCACAGGGTGTCCGGTAACCCAGGTGAGTTGGTGTCTCTAGGAAAGGTTGCTAGGTACGCAACCTCGACAAATATGACAAGGCTAACACATGCAATAGTTTGTTCTCTCTTTGTTACGATGTGAACGACGACCTCAATCCCTTTAGGGAAGAACAAGGCCAATAAAACTCAAGTAGCACCCTGGCAAACAGCCTGTGAAGGTACTTTCTCCAAAGCCTCAATCAAAGCTGAATTCGTCCATTCTAGGCTGCATGCTCGATGAACATTCGACCACTCAAAACAGACCACCCACGGATTCAGGATCAGCACAACTTCCGGTATTCCCCGCACATACATGCATTGACCAGACTGCATATACGCCACTAGCAGCTGTGGGTTGAAAAATCCGACCCCCCCACAGGCTCACATATTCATAGCACAGCCTCACTCCCAACTCCATGCTACTCGACGCACATATAAAGGGTTGGAATCCTCAGTAGATTTATTAGGCTATTTCCGATGACGTGCTCGGGTTGCATTTCAGCTCGTGTATGCTGAGACTCTGTATCGTGGGTGCCTTTCCGATGATAGGGTGTTCGACCTTAATATGGGTTGATATCCCATGTAAGTCGGTAATATCAAGCTTTAATCTGATTATTTTACTGGACCTTGTCTTGCTTTTTTCTTGTTTTAAGTTGGGTGCGTGTATGCATGGTCTTGCGATCTGGGTGACAAGGCTGGGCTTGATGAAGGGTGGTAGGTACTTATATCGGGCTGTGCATCAACAACCCACTTTTTTTGAACTTCTACACTTTTACCTATTTTCTTGTACTTTCTTCTTTCCGTGTTTATTCATTTACCTGGCTATATACCTTTGTAATTGTAGTGTTTCAATCTGTCATGGCTCACCGAATCACACACTCTGTGGCCACGATAACCACATTTGTCCCAACAACAACCGCACCTCTCCATCCCCGCGCCGCTGAGACTACCATACCGCCTTCTGTGATCGGGTATACATCTACATTTGGCATATGTAAGTTGCTCAACAATATCCCCCCGCATGTTCTTCCCTCGCCGCCAAGAGATTTACTAACTCGATCTCGGAACGTAGTTTCGGCCTGGAATTGTCTAACAGGAACATGGTATCCTGTATCAGGCTATGGACGTTGTTGCCCTACCAAGGGTGACTGTCCTATGTACACGGCCTGTCTCGAAGGGAGCATCTTGGCGAATAATCAATTTCGCTCGACATGGTCAGCTCGACTCTATCTTGAGCGCCTTGTAGTGATGCTGATGCTCCTGGTGAAGCTCGGGGAGTTCAAGCCAGACGGTTTGTGTTACGGGGACGGTGTATGAGAGCATTGGTGAGTTGAGACTCGTTTGGAGCACTCTTTGTCCCCTCTGGTTATGGGGCTGTACTGACCTATGCGTGTTTCAGGTGATCGGTCACCGAGATTGTATGTAGGATGTACGTGACTCTGAGCACAAGTCTTAGGTTGTGTTGCAGGTACATGCAAAAAGCTACTTGGGTAGTGTCTTGCACGTACTTTAAGCAGAACTTATGAGATGTACATGACCCCTGAATTGTTCGGACATTTGCTAATATTGGGCTCCCACGATTAGGCTGGCCGAGTTGGACCGGAGGAGGTGAGTCAAGTTTCTGTCATGGATTGCCTGCTTCAAGTTCCTGCGAAGTCTTCATGACAAGATCGCATAACCGCAGTGTGCTGCTAGAGGACCAGTGCGGAAACCCACTATGTGTACAACTAAAACTAATTCATCATTCTCAATAAAGACTGGCAAGCCACGAGGAATGTTCCCGTCACCACGACTGAGGATGCAACAACGACATCAAGCATATCAACATCGCCTACACCTTCGCCGTCTACGCCAACTACACTCCTAACATCCCCTTCGTCGTCGCCTCTGACCTCAGCGTCACCATCACCAACGACAGTCCCCCAACCTACAGGAACCGGTGGAAAAATCCCGCCAGGCACACTCGCCGCCTTGATACTTGCCTTAGTCATTGGTCTCGCTCTCGCTGTCGGCCTGGGCTTTCTCATCTCCTGTCTGCGAAATCGCAGACAAAATAGGCGTGTGGAAAGAAGAGCCCAACATGGCTTTAATGTTACAGAAGCCCCTGGTTTTGCAAACTCTCAGGGAAATGTACGAGCGATTGGGGTTCAACCTTCGAGGCCGCTGTCCAGTCCAGCTGAGATGGGAGCGCCGAGCGTGGCCGAAGCAGCTGTGCTACAGACTATTACCACAACCGCTGCCACTCCCGTCGCATATAATCCTACAGCGAGTGGTCCTAATCCGTCTGGATCTCATCATCGGCGGAGATCTGAGTTGGATGGGAGAGGGATGGAACGACCAGTGGTTGTGGAGGGGACTCAAATTCAAATCCCACCTAACACGGGGCAGAGTGGGGGAAATATCGAAATGCAGGACTTGGCGAATGGGGATTCGGAAGGCAAGATCTTAGAACTTACAAAGGAGGAAAGATTAAAGGAGGAGGAGGAGAGGCTAGACAACGGAGAAGGGCCGAGTAGTGGTACGGTAGCGAGAGATGGTGCTCTGCCTGAAGACGAACGAGGGAAACACGGGGCGAATGGGGATATAGAAGGCAGACCTCCAGAAATGACAGATGAAGAGAAAAGTAATGAGAGAGAACCGACCGGTAACGGAGAGGGGTCGAGTGACACAGCGCCCTTAAGTAGCCCTGCAGCCCTGAGCAACACAACAGCCCCAAGCGCCTCAACCCCAAGCAACACGACAGCCCTAAGCAATGACACCATCTTTCCGAAAGACGAAGAGAGAAAAGAGGATGTAGATAAAGTGGGCAACAAAGAAAGAGCTGATAGTACACAAGAATCGGGAGTCGAGCATGACCCGGTCAGAGACGTCACTGTAGGTAATGGGAAACAGGCGGTGCAACAGGTAGTGAAGCGATAATGAGCTTGAATGTACATACTTTTGAGCTGGACCATAGCACTTGGAAATCAGCTTTCCAATGCCAGCCTTCATTCTCATATCAATATTCAAGAGTTCATAATTCGTCAGTGGTCCAGTGACTTGCAACGTAAAATCTTGGTCTTCATTTCGGTCCTGCCTCCCATTGAAGATGATAACGTGCTCTCTATACTTACCAATTAGTCGGCTCATCAAAGGAGACAATTAGCGAAGTTTTTTTTTCGTACCGTGTCGCTTCGTTACGACCACATAACACAAATAAATACGTTGCTTTCTGATGCCTTCTGAATCAGGCACACCTCAACTTCTCACTTCTCACCACTAGTACTGGAACTTTTCAGCCGACTCGACTTCGCCTGGCCCTTAATGGCGGTAGCGGCCGAGCTGATGGTGCTCTTCAGGCCTGTGAGTTCGGTGGCGGCATCGGCAAGTATGGTGGATGCAAGGAGTATGATTTTGAGGAATCCGTACGGGGACGAAGAAGACATGGTGAGTATGAGTGGGGGTAGGTTGTTGGACGTAAAGGTGCTTGAGGAGGATGAGAGGTGTTGGTGCTTAGAGGAGAGGAGCTGTGAGGGCGGTTTATGAGAATGGGTTTCGATGCTAGTGGGGCATGGGAAGGCATCTCTTGCATAGCAGGATGATGTTAGGAAGGAGCTATGCGGTCGGAATTGAGGGTTCGGGTCAAGCAGCTCGAGTAATATGGCGAGTTGCTGTGAGTGTGAATGGGATGAGTGAGAACTGATCTGGCGCAGAGTAGCATCCAGACGGTGTTGAATACTAAGTATAACCTCGATATCAACAAGGCATATCCCATTTCCCTTACCGTTCTTCCCATCGGTATTAACACCCATAACCCCACCCGTCTCACCGACCCTGGGCCCCCCACCATCACAGATCTGTACCTCGACTACATCAACACGATCCCGAATCTGTCCGCAGTATTTATTACCATAGGCCGCCCCTGGCACTGAGAGATGAACGCAACTGTCTGGGCGGTCATCGGCGCCCTCTAGCAATACCTATCGCAATTCTTGACGAGCCTGCTCGAAGCCGACGTTATTGAGAAGCCCACCATGCCGCACACGACCCGCGCATCGAGCAACCTCGAAGAGGCTAAGGACTCGTCATCAAAGAAGAAGAAAAAGGATTGTTACTTTGTTCAAGTCTTGGAAGCTGAGTCAGCGAATGACATCGATATATTCTTTCCGAATGTGGCAGACAGACAGGTACAAAGATACAGCATTGTCCACAGCAGAACATTAGCAGAACAACAGCAGAACAACAGATGACAGGCAGTGAGCAAGAACATGTATTCTATTCGTGTACCATCTTGAGCTCTCACACTCACACTCACTCGCCTGCTAGCAATAAGAAAGCTAATACACATTCAGTGGGGATATCTTAGGACCAACAATGAGTCGCGAAGAAAGCAATAGACCAGGAAAAACAAGTGGAATACAAGCCCCTGGTAGGAGCCAATAGATGGAAAATGACCGAAAAAGCCGGTCGGGACATAAACTCATGAACCAAAAAAGCCTCCCATAGATCATAGCGCACCATGCCACATCCGTGGAATGCAAGTCTGCACAATTGCATTCAAGTATAGATGAAAGAGCGACTGGAGAAGAAGTGAAAAGGCGACGGTATCGTAGTGTACCGTGAAGCGATGGTGAGATGCAGGGTATTCATGCCCCTAATATACCGAACATTATGACAGTGACGACGACTAATCGTGGGGATGAAGTAGATAACGCTAGTATACAGGCTAATCTGTACACACTTGCGCACTTCGTCATACAAGTACCCACTCGCTCCCGCGCTTGATGAACTTGTCCAGCATCAGCGTGACATCGGTGAGTACAAAGCGGCAGATATAGAAGCCAAAGAACTCGGCAGCGTGGCGGGCCGAGAGCTCGAGGCCGACGTGCGTGGGCGATGAGTGCTTCAGGCCAGGATCTTCGACTTGACGAGCGATTTGGTCTGGTAGCGTTTGTTAGTAAAGTTCTGTCGCGGTGGTGATAACTATGACAAGGTAGAGTGACAGTGAACTTACCCAATATCTGGGCCGAATCAAACAATCTCGCCAAGCTGCCCATATATACCGAGTTCGGGCCTTCAAACACCACACCGGATATGTCTCGCTTCGCGAACCGGATATTGGAGAGATTGGTCATGGGGAGAGTAGCCATGGTTAGGGAATCCTTTGGCACTTCGTGGCCGGCAGCCTTTGCTCCGGCCATACTGCTCAGATTCACACCCGAGTTCTTAGACCGGAGCTTGCGCCATGATGTGAGGTACGCCTTGCCTTGTGCTACTGCACTCTTCTGAGCATGATCTTGGGACCCATGCGAGCCCTTCTCTGAGCTGTCGCCAGCTGCTGATCCGTTGCCGACAGTGTAGGCGTCTTTAAACAGCGTTGAAACGCTATGCACACCAACTTCATTGCCCAGCTTCTTTGCCAACGTCGTCTGCACTTGGTCGAGGACAACCTCAAGAGCCTGTATTTCCTCCAACACGGCGTCGGCATCCAGCGTATCTACAGAAGCTAGCCGTTGTAGCGCTGCAGTGAGAAGATCGCAGTTGGCGATCTTGTCGTCGAGGTTCTTCAGCTTCACACCCTTTACTCGCCACACGTCGCGAGGTACGAATAACTTGGTAGACAGATACCCGCCGCGAGGATGTGCAATGGTTTGATAGAAGCATCGCATGAGCCAGAAAGGCCGAAGTAGGTAAGAGTCCGGACATGGTTCCAATGGAATTGGGGCATTTGCCACAGCAGCATTCGGAGAACTGGGCGAATACGGAGAATGGATGTCGCTTTCGAACAGGTGCATCCCTCCACTTGGCAGTCCGTCAACATTGAAGGTGGGAACACTAGGCGTTGGTACCACGGGGGCTGTTGTGTTTCCTGGTTTCCGCCCAGTAAAAGAGAATGTAGTGCTAAGAGGAGTCCCTATCGAAGCGTCGGAACCATCAGGGCTCGATATTGATAAAGTTCGCTGCTTCAGACTGAGAGAGGACTTGTTTTTTCTGATTCCCACTACCGGCCCCTTTCCACCCTTGGGCGACCCCGGCATAAGAGTAGTATCATTGGACATGGCATGGCTGAGAGCGGGCGTGGCGGGTGAAACGGTAAAGGTGGTATCGGCTGGGCTTGGAATTGGAGGTTGGGGTGACGGAATCGTGAGGCCAGTTGGTTGATGAGCATGTGGCAATGCTGGAACTTTAAAGACGGGATCGATAGTTTGTGTGCTAGTGAACGTTGCGGCAGCAGCAGTCTTGGGTAACGGCGGCAAATCTCGATGCGATTCCTTGTCGGGCATGGATGGCATTTCGGTATGTGGTGCGGAGGGGACAGGTGGTAACGACGTTTCAATCTTGAGCGTTTTAGCGTTTTGCCCAGATAGTCTCCGGGCTCGCACTGAGGCAGCATCCTTCAGAACACTTGTGGGTCCTGACGTTGTTTGAGGAAGCTCGGTGGACTGGGACGTTTGGGATTCCGACACCGAAGGCAGAGGGCCAGAAGGCGCAGGGACTGATGGGGGGGAATGTGTCGGTGGTTTCTGTTGTTTTGTTTGATGTATCACTTCCACAACTGTCGACAGTGACGTTCCACCCGTGGTTCTGTGCGAGGACACTGAGCTGTTGTATGTACTTCCAGAGAAACCGCTAGAATCCGACTGCCGCGGCAGAGAAGATTTCGTTTGCAGGTCAAAGTCGAATCCATCCAGCATGTACTCCCTCGTCATCTCGTCGAGCAAACGTTCCTCCTCTTCTGCCTCATCGTTAAAGTTGAATTCGGCGCTTTCTCGGACATGTGGTAGCGCTTGGTTGCGGAGTTGGGTCTCTTTGTAGCGGTACTTGGCCGCCATGATTGCCTCCTCCCGTTCCGCCTCCCGAACCCGCTCCTTTGCTAGTTCCACGTTCCTTAATCTAGTCGCAATGAGCTCGGCAGACGTGGGCATATCCTCATCTTCATACGGTTCGTACCCTTCGTCATACGCAGCCTCGACCGCTGCATCAAGGGCAGCATCAAACTCGGCCTCCGTCGCACCACTGGCATTTCGAAGGTGTTTCCGACGCAAGCCTCCAGGGGAAAGTGAATGTACAGATGATGAGCATGATGAACCCCCTGACTCATCAATTGTGTCGAGCCATGATATTGATTCGCTGCTATTTCCTCGCTTGTGAGCTGTTTTGATTAGCGGTTCTGGTTGGAGAAGTGTACTTTGTGAGTGAGTGTTGGGTGCGCTAGGGTCGAATTCCTGTTTGGATAGAGTCTGTGGTGATGGTGATAACGGCCGCCGTGGGGATAGAGGCGGTGGCATGTAACTTCGGTCCATGGGGGATTCCAGGCCAGGTGTACCTAGAGGGGCTTCGACGTTCCCGAGCCGCCCTGGGGGTGGTTGTAGAAGGAACTGCGAGGATTTCGGCATGCCCCTCTGCACGTCTCGGATGGCTGTAGAGATGACGGACTCTCGCATGCCACCAGTTTGCGCCATGCGGAGGGGCAGTGACGGCGGTGGTTCGGGTTCGGGATTGAGTAACCGATCGTCCACAGAACGGTCGTTGATGATTCTGGTCATGGTGGCGGTTTGGATAATAGCTGGTTCCTCTCCGTCGACCGCAGCTAACAACATAGACCGCTGTTCGTCCAAAGATTCGTTGCTCATTGGGCGTGCCGGGAGTGACTTGCCCGTCGTAGACTGGTACCCTGGGTCTAGTCGTCGGAGCTCTTCGATACGATTGGTGTACGTCACTCGCTACCAGAAATCAGTAATGGCTCCAAGAACAATCAATCTGTCACTTACAATAGCGTCCAACTTGCGTCTATCGTCCTCACCCGAACTCCGAATCATGACCTGCTGCAACAGCTTGCAGGCATCTCCATACGCTTCCACGGCGCCTTCGAAGTTCTGCGCATTGTCCAGCAAGACTGCAGTGTTCGCCTTCTGCAGCGCTCGGGAAAGCATAGCTTTTTTGTCCTTTTCCCTCCGCTCCCGGGTGCGGGGAGGTGTGCTTTGGTAGCCGTCGTCCAATCTGCTACTGGCGTTGCTCTCACTCCTGCTCCGTGGATCCTGATCTCTTGAATCGGACCGCTCGCGCCCCGCACTCTGCGCTGGCTTCTGCGCCGTATCCCTTGTACCCGCCGTCGTGGGGCGACTCGCAGTCGTTGGACGTGAAGCTGCCGGGTTGGACTTGTACCTTGCTTCCGACTCAAGAACACCAATCGGAGGTGAGCCTAGCGGCGACCTTCCCAGGACTCTGTCGGCCTTGCTGCGCGATGGTGGTTGAGCGCCGTTGGACGTTGGAGCTTGAGTTTTTGCACTAAAATAATCTGTTGTCGTGGTGGCCGCCGTGGCACTGCTGTTGTAGGTACTCGGTGTAAATAAGCTGGCGGTGGAGGGCGGTTCGTTGGAGGACGCAGTGTTAGGGGTGCTGGGGTCGTACACGGTCGCAGCTAGGAGAGGCAGCTGCGAAAGCTGCGGGAGCTGCGGCAGCTGCGGAAGGGCTGTCACAGACGAAGGGGGGTTGTAGATGGGGGAGCGAGGGCGCGTCCGTCGCTGGGGGCTCGAGGCCGGCGAGCGATGGTAAGGATATGTGGTGGTGGTCCGCGACGGGGAGGTGCTGGAGAGGTGCGAGGGCGAGGGCGGGTTCGCAGCAGCTCTATTGATCGCGGGCAGAGACGTGCTGCTGGTGATGATGTGTCGCGAGCCGCTGGAATGCGAAGCCTGCCCCTTCTCTCGTGCGGACGCTTTGCTGGACGTGGTTGACTGTGACCAGCGGTTTAGGTTCCCGATGCCCTCCCGCAAGCCCCCAATTCCATCGATTGCTGCCGTTGCCGTGGCCGCGCTAGAGCGCCGTCGCGAAGGAGGCGGTGTGCTCTTGTGGGGTTTGGACGGATCGGGGATCGTCGTGTCCCTGAGCGAAGCCGATCGCTTGACAGTGACAGACGACGAAATCGAGTTGCTGCGCGAGGACTGGCGGTGGTGCTGCTGCGTGGGGGCAGGCAGATCTACGGACGAGGGCGCTGCAGCGAGCGGCGTGTACATGTTCATGGTGGAGGTTCGGCGGTCCTGGACCTGATTTGTGTCTCAGAGTCGCCAAGTGCCTTAATGCACTCGATCCGCCGTTCATGCAAACGGCTGCAGCATTGCTGGTGCAGGGACGCGCTGGGCGGGCGCGATCTCGCTCGTTCGGGGTGACAGGTTGCGGCGGTTGCGTGTGTGTGTAGGCGGGAATCTGCAGTGTGTCGATGGCGAGGCGTGAGGCGGATGAGGTGTGGTGTAGCAACGAGGACCCCTAGAGACTGAGAGCGAGAAGGGGCTAGCTGTGGGACAGGGGGCCGTCAGTTGTAACATGCCCGGGTGGCCCCAGCAAAGATTGCGACAGGCTGAGGGGTAGACTCCGACGCCCGCCTAACACCAGCAGGTCTCTAGCAAACTATCTATGGCTCTGCAGACACCAGACCAGACCGCTCCCTCTGCCTTCGAGCTGATACTGTGTGTATATATGTGTCTGGTTGAACGGTCTGGCTGGCTGCACGCAGTCCTGGCCCGCTTGGTCCGCTGCTGCCGTGCGACGAGGACCCTACCGTTTGAGGAGTGCAATAGGTTGCTGCAAACCGCCCAATGTTTTCGTTTCGAACTGGACATGCCCGGACGCCGGGTACCTGACTAAGGCGGCCAAGGTGACAAGGCGTTCGTGGAAGTCTTGGGGGGACAGATTTGCACCGCGACGTGCGAGTCGATCAGAATTAGGTTGGACGGCACGAAAAAAATTGGGCAAGTGCCAGCTGCATGTTGAGCTGATCGCAGATGTCAATAACAACGTCTTGGAAAGGAGGCGGAAGCCACATATCAGATCCCCAGTTGGTGCAGGCGCACAGTCTGAATCGCAGGCGACACGTGGACCAAGAGCAAAGACGTGCAAAGTACGCGCAAACATCACAGACTGCGCAATTTTTTGTCTTCGTCGATCCATGTCCAGTCGTAATCGCGGCGGTATGCTCGCTGCTACCTAATCTATGCTCTGAAGACCATGTTGACCCAGGGCTCTGACCACCAGCTCCTCCATCGAACCACGCGCTAGATACTGCTTTCCGGGATCATCATACCACGATTCATGCATGACCGTTATTGCGTCATAGATTCGTGTAGCAAGTGCGTACCGCTGCGGACGGCACTGAGCCTCTTTCATTCGGAAATGCGTGGTAAGATCGCGGCCCGCCAAATGTCGTCGCCAATCTCACGTCAAGACACATGTCTGTACACTGACTGACCCTCTCAGTGCAAGTCTCCCATGATGTCTTCCTCGGGGTCCATTCCATCATCCCAGGTGGTGTCCATGACATCCCCGCCGCCCGCCGCCGCCTTTTTGTTCTGCTTCTTAATGTGGTCGACGTACTCCCGTGTTAAGCTTAAACGATAGTCGACACTCTTTACCTGCTCAGCGAGAAGGTTGGTCCTTTGCGTCTGCTCGAAAAGTGCATGCTGCTGCTGCTTCTCCGTCTTAGCAAGTGGCCCTTGGGTAGGGTCGAGGAAGAAGCGCAGAACGACACCGACGTCTGCCTTGGTTGACTGTTCGATGCGCGCATTCAGGCTCCCATTCTTGATTAGTTTGGTTAGGTATTCCGTGAGCTCTTCGGCATTGCCGCCCACTGCATTGGAGATGTTGGATACTGGAATAGCGGAGAAGGTCCGCGAGAGACGGGTAACATAGAACCGATACTGCTGATCCTGTAGCTCATTTACTAGTCCTGTATTGCCATCCTAGACGAACGTGTAAGCGGTCTACCATGAACGGAAAACCTGAAATTAGGTATATTGAAAAGGCACGAGCTTACCTCTGCCCATATATCTCTACCCGCATTGATCTGAGCTCTGAGTTTCGGGAGATTGTTCAGCTGTATGAAAGCTCCGGCAAGCGCCTCGTACGCTTTAGCTGCAGACCGTATCATCTTGATGGCGTGTCCATTCGCAGTTCGGGGTACACCTTTTTGCTATCACTCGTAAGAAAAAGCGGTGTAAAATTTGCAAAGATTGACTCACCGATCCTTCCACCAGACAGCTCACCAGGACCCACTTCTTGTACGCCTCAAGCATCAGGCCGTTTGCTACATTATTCGCAGGCACGACAAGGACGTGCTCTAGAAACTCCATGGCTTTCTTGAACTGACCTGTGCCGATATATGCCATGGCTCCTAGAATATAATACTCCTGCACATCTCGGAGGGCGATCTTGTCCGTGTGGCCAGACTCGACGTGAATGTACTCTCCGCTGTTGTTGTGCTCTGCACAAGGCACTGAGTATTCTAGGCTTTCCCGGACGATTTGCGGGATTTTAGAGGGCAGACTATGAATGTAGTTGTCAAGAATAGGGAGGGCTGCGGAGTATGAGCGTGTTTCTACGCACAGCCGTACAAAATGCAGGTGCGTCAAGGTGAATGTGCCTGTGCTTGGATCAAGCTGGATCATTCCCGAGCGGATCGGGGAGATAGCAAGACTAGGCTGTAGTATTGTCAGGGGTTTGTTATAGACAAAGGGTATGTCGACATCGACGTACCGTTCCCATGACCCGCGCTATAAGCTCGACTTGCTCCACGAGCTTTCTCCACTCCGGCCCAACGTATCGTATCTGCACCGGGTCGCATGTCTCCAGGAATTGGACGACCTTGTTCCACAACGTGCCGCCGGGTCTGAGCTGTTCAGGGATGCTCTTCTGCGACTTGGGGTTGTCGGCCAGGGCGGCAATGCGGATTCGCAGAGCGTAGAGATAAGCTATTGTATTCACGTTTGGGTTGAGCACCTGTTATAATCAGCGGAGACTGGGCACCCAGAGGAAGGATTATACATACATCAAGGATATCCTGCGAGGTGTCTGCCCCCTTCAAGAAATGCTGGTGAGAAACGCTTGCAACCCGTACAACGAAATCGCGAGCATGGGTGTCATAGTCGCGTTTCTGCTGCACTTCAGGTGCATCAGGCTGGAAGGAGAACAGCAGGCTAAGTAGCTCAGAAGACATTCTACTGCTCGGCGAGGAGAGGTCCCACTGGTTAGAGACCGCGCGTGGATGTTTTTATAGAGGAGAGTGTGGTGGGGGGGTGGTGGAGAGGTGTTGGTGCCTGCAAGGCCGCTATGCTGCCGCAGTTCGCCTTGCGAGCTTCACAGTAGGTTTAGGCAAAGTCAAGTGTGAGTGTGAGTGGCCAGGCAGTGGACGGGCTGGGTAAAAGAACCAAATTGCAGACGAAGCAAGTGAAGCTACAAGGTGCCGTTGCCTAAGCTGGGGAAATCGCGGCACGGACCATCCCGCCCCACCGCGTTGTCATTCATTCTGGGCAAAGTGGCGGTGCAGTTGATTAGTCAGGGAGGGCTCGAACAGAAAGAGTTGCATTCAGTAGGGTAGGTATCATCCGCCATCATTAACACTTGAACCATACTCCTTGAAATGTGTGCAGGACCATACGCCAGCGTGATACTAAGGAACCAAATCGCCATCATCGTTTCTTCACGGCTTCTTCCATGCGCCGCACCAGAGCTTTCAGCCCAACACCCTTCTCACAGTTGCCTTCCAAGTACACCTCCATTCTCTCTCTGACAGCCTTCATGCCATTCAGTACGGGCAGCTTCCTTCCCTCTTCGGGCTCCAGGTGCATCAAGGGGTTCAACAACAGATCCAAAACCTCGTTCCAAATGTCCGTCTGCCAATATCGCTTCAAGCTCTCTCGAATTCGATATGTCTTCGTTGCGCCAGCACCGAGAATGGCACCGCGCTCCACGGTGGTAGATATGTACTTTCCGAAGAGCAGGTTGTGAACGATACCTGCAAGTCCGTGATAGTCGACTTGGTAGGTCCAGGGCCGAAGCTCTCTCATTTCTGCGCAATCGGCTTCAGTTGTGGGCCAGTCCGCAATAAACTGAACACCAGGCTTGAAAACCTTCATGTCGATCCCGCGACCAAAGTCGATCAAGGCAATGCCTTTGGCTGCCCAGCCGTTTCGTCCGTCACGGTGGTATTGCGGATCCCAGTAGTCATCCCGCGGGAGGGCATCGAAACGCACCAGTATGTTATCCGCTTTCAGATCTCCATGGATGAGATTCTTGGAATGAAGCGACTCGACAGTTCGGAAGAGTTCGATTGTGAAGAACATGGCTAGTTGTTCGTCCATCACACCGTTATCAGCCCGGGCAATGTTGACCAGGTCGAGTAATGTGCCTTGATCTCGGAACTCCTCGATCAGGTAACATTCGTCTTTGAACATATGCATCTCGTAGGCGTGAATGATCGAGTCCGTCGCGCGAGAAACACCAAGGCGTTTCTTTGCTTGCCTCATGATGTAAAATTCCCATGCGGACGGCGGATCTTCCATTTTCATGGCTTCGAGTGCCCGGCGTTTCAGACCAGATTCACCGTTTCTCATTTGGACTGGCTTCTCTTCGTCTTCATTTTCATCTTCCTCGGCAATCGTGCCTTCAACCAGGTAAACTGGGGCAAATGCACCTTTTCCGAGCTCACGTTTGACTCTGTATGACCTGTCAGATGCATCGAATTCGAGAGTTGGAGGCAGTGTTAAGTTTGTTGCAGTCTTTTCGCCAGAGGTTTTGCTGATCTTCAAGGCTGCCTTTGTGTATTTTCGTATCTCAGCACCTTTTCCATAGACTCTATCAGTATCTGCAGAGTAACCATCGTACGAGGCCAGAGGTGGGTGTATTTGACTCAGGATGACTTCTCGAATGGCTTCGTCGACAGGATTGCATTGAGCATCTTTGATTATGGGACCACTTGGTTTCGAGTATTTTGTGTCTGTGTCCTTGTTTTGCAAAATGTGCGTCTTCTTTGCCTCTCTTAAAGCCAATTTAGTAGCTTTTCCTGAGCCATCAATACCTTGTCCACTGACGTCTTGGAAGGGGCTACTCCACGGCTCACCATCATCTTCCAGTATGGCAGGAGTCCCCTTCGAGCGCGACGGGGTTTTGGCCGATATGTACTCTTTCTGCGAGCGTGTGGTCGCAACCCCAATGGATGATTCAGTCTTCTCCACAATGGGTGTCATAAAAGGGAGACGATTGTTGGCGGCTTGTACAGGATCACGATACGGCCGAGTTGGAGCGTCATAGCCATCCAATGATACGGGGATGAAGCGAGTCGGCAGTGTTGCTGGTGGAGCGTGAGGAGATGTTGGCGTGATAAAGTCGTTGCCATGTTCGGAATGGTTGTCCGACACTGCCAAATCCTCAAACGAGCCATCCTCAGAAGCCTCGAACTCGTCGTCCGATTCACTGCGGCGATGTTCCTTGGGCACATGCTTGCTCTCTGTGAATTCAGACCACGCTGAAACACTTTTGACGTCGGTGTCATCAGCCTCGGTATCATCTCTGCCCTCTTCTTCCTCTTCGTCGTCATCGATTGTTGTTTTGAGAGTGAAGTCTGCTGCTGTAGTATCGTCTCCAAACTCGCTAGCAGCACATGATATCAGACCCGTGCCCGTACTTTCTCCTGCACTGGTGTAGTCATCGTCATCACTGCTCTCCTCTGCGATGTCGGATTCGGCAGCCGACTCTCCAGTTGTTTTCAAGGGCTGATTGAATATGTCGTAGATCTCATCCATTGCTTCTTTAGTATGCAGGGTCAGGGTTGCTTCAGCTCCGCCACCTTTCTTTCGTTTTATTTTACGCCCGGTTGGGGAGTCAAGATTCGTTTGGACTGCAGAAATGTTAGCGTTCGTCTAACCGGTATATGGAATCTGCCATGAGATCATACTGGTCTGTGTCTCAGCTCGAATCTCTCGCACTTCCATCACTTTGATTTTCCTCGTTCGGTTTGCACGCTCCTCCCGCCGAGCCTTCTTCGCTATCTTTGCCTTTTCTAATTCAGCTTGGGAAGGCGGCTGGTTTTCATCATTCAGAGTCAGGTTTTCCTCAATGCCTCCCTTCAGTGGTACCGTTTGAGGCTTAAAAGCTTGATCTACAAGCTTCTTTGGCGCCAAAGGTGCTGCTTTAGTCTTTGCTGCTTTACCTACAGATTGCGCTTCGACTTTTTGGTTCAACTTTTCCTGTTTCTCTCGCCGTATAGCTGCCCAGTCGAAGTCTAGCCAGCCCCGGTGCCTTGCTCGGAGCTCTTCAAACGAATTTTCAGCGGCCATTGGGTCAGTAGGATTAGGATAGACCTGAACCAAATCGACAATGACAACTTCGACCCTCCCAGTTTTCGGATTGATGTTAGATTGTTGTTCACGGAATGGATGATGGTTTATCTTCTCAATATTGGAGTCTGATACAGTCTGAGATACATGCAAAGCAAACGCCAACCAATTAGTCCTGTGATCGTAAATAATTGAAGGGGGGGCATGCAGATAGTGAGACTTACCTCGTCCTTGAATATCATCATCTTCTGAACGCCTGTGTTCTTCTTGCCAACCTGCAACTTCTCTCCAGCCCAAGGCCGAGCCTCTGTAGTGTTCTCCTTCTTACGATCTCCTAGCGTACCGATACTGTCCCAGCCCTTGGAACTACCGCTGGATCCCGTCTTCGCGGGTTCATCTCCATCCGAAAAAATAGCAAGCTTCTGCTTTCCCGACTTTGAAGTAGCTCCACTCGTGCGAGCGCGTCCTTGTGCTTGAGGGTCGATTGTGGAGGATGTTGTGTGGGCGAAGGGGTCAACTTTGGCGGCGAGGGCTGGTCGCACTGCGGGCAAAGCAGGACTGGAAGGCTCGGTAGCTTCCTGTGGTCGGCTCTCGAATCGATGCTGAAATTCGCCATACTTACGAACGAGGCGCTCCACCGGGCGGGCGTCTCGTTCAATTCCAAGGTTGTACACCTCCTCAGCCTGTGTCCATCGTCCGGCCATCTCCAGCCATGCGGCGAATTCTTCATAGAAGAGCGCTAAGCCGTCGCCGATATTATGTTGAGCAAGATACGCGAATGTTTCTCGCGGCGTATCGGAGAAGAATCGGATGTAGTGCAGCCATAGCTTGAGATATCGCGGGTCGTTCTTGTAGTGTGTTGAAGACTGAAAGGCCTTCGTCGCGCGCTCGAGGAGTGTACAGAGCTGTGACTGTGGTGTGTTCTGAGCAGATGGGTATGCGTCTAGCGTCCATTTGACGTATCGGTCGTAGATGTCAAGCGGGTCGTCGGAGTCGTCGATGGCATGCAGCTCCTTTTCAAACTGCATTCGCGTTGCGTTATTCGAATCCTGCGTCTGGGCTGGGGATGGTGTCTTCCCGACACCTGACGACAGAGGCGGAGTGAAGAGTTGTGCCAGTGCTTTTGCAGAGCGTCCGCTTGGTAGGGACTGTATGTTTTCCTTCTGATTTTCGATGATGTCGAAGTCGACTAAGTCGTCTGAACCCATGGCGACTGTGGGCGGGAGAGACGGGGGAAGTAAGGAAGAATATAACTATAAAACACAAATGCAAGCAGAAGCCTTACCTGGCGTCGTCGCTAATTGTCGTGTTGTCGAGGTGGTCGGTGGCGGGGTGAGTTGATGCGCCGGCGCTTTCCCAAAGTAAACAGTTGCCGAGGCAACGCGTGTGGGAAAGATCACCTTCGTCTTCGCGCCCAGGCCTGAGACGGAGTTTGGGACATGGAAAATAACTTAAGTAAATAAGCCAAGCTATATAAAGAGGTCAAGCTCGCTCTACCATGTCATCTTATGTGTGTTACAAGGAGAGTGTATCTCCCCCTAAAGCATTGACTTGAAGGTAGTGATGCGGTATATACACAGTATAGTCAGGCTCTTTGGAGGGTTAACAGGCTTGAGCGTGTGAACGGCGAGATATTTATTTTTTTGGAAAAAGTTTGAACATGATATCGTAGAAGCTATCTGGGAACGACATATTCCCGAGCGCCCTCCGTACTGAACAAAACCACCACCGATTGCTCGTTCAGTCTGAGCAGCTTTTCCTTGCAAAGTCGCCTCAATGCACTCAACGGTGCGGCACCACACGGTCCGTTCTTGACGCCCTGGGCGTGTAGATACTGCAAGTCACGATGCACCTCCAAATCTGATACCTCAACGCTCGCATCAACGCCTTTGCGAAGTATATCCCATGCAGTATGTGAAACGGTACCACAGCACATTCCGGCCATGATTGTATGGCCGGTGATAATGGGAGTAATCTCGCCAGCTTCAAGGCTAGCTTTCAGACATGCTGCCGTGTCTGGCTCTACCGCTATTACGCTTGCAGTGGGCTCCTTTGCCTTATAGTGCATCGAGACTGCTTGCATCCAAGAGCCGACCCCGACAGAGGCAATGGCATGTGTCGCTGACTTGCTAGTAAGCTCCTCTAGTTGTCGATCGGTTTCGATCAACATAGTGCTGTAGCCCTCTACAACCCACTATACATTTATATTTTAGAGTTGGGGTTGTAGCAATTGGCACAGGTCATACCTGTGGAATTTCCTCATAGCCTTCCCAGGAGACATCCATAACCAAAACACCGCCCTCCTTTTCTGCCGCGTCCTGGGCTAATTGAACAGATAGTTCGTAAGCTCCATCGACGACAACGACCTTGGCCCTTTCGCTCGAGATCTTGTTTTGTGTGGCTTGGTCCATCGTATTAGGGACGAAGATGGTCGCTGGAACCTGCAGGTACTTTGCCATCCGACTAACAGCTCGGCCCCAGTTACCCGCAGTGCATGCCACCAACCTAAGACCTTTGGCCCTTGCTGATGCTCCCAACTCTTCTAGCGAAACAGTGAGTGGTAGCTCGCAGCTTCCCGCGACCGCTTTGTAGATTGCCCATGAGGCACCGAGAATCTTGAAAGCGGGCAAACCAAGTCGATTCGACTCGTCTTTGATGAGGACATGGCCCAGGCCAAGCTCTCTGGCAGCTTCCGGAAGATTGACAAGTGGAGTGATGTTGTAGTCCGGAAGTTGGCGATGAAACGCTTCGACGTCTGGGTTGAACGGGCGCCCTTTATACTTCCATGAATTGGCTGACGGGTTGAAGAACATGGCGATCGAGTATCAAAGTAAGTAAAGATGTGCTAGAAGAGGGTGTAAAGCCCTGATCTCATGTCTCCAAATGGCGAGTCACCCAACGATTTGCGGATAGAAGGAACAGAAATAACGGAGAGTCATCGGAATCGTCGCATACAGTCCAATTATTGAGTTTTTTTTCCAACGACAGAATCCTGGCGCGCGCCTGGAGGAGAGTCAGACGAAAGCCTGAACCACCCAAGCATTTTGAGAGCTTTGGGCTTTTCGTATCTGCGGGAATGTGGAGCTTGGGCCACCTTCGAGCTCAGCGCTGATTGCGTCACTCTGGTTCCCGATTTCCGTTTATGCACCAGCGGACCTTCTAGGTCCAACCACACCCTCTGCAATATGTCGAACTCTCCGCTGGGAGCAGTCTGGCAGGTCCTCCTCTACCCAGCTCGAGACTGCATCCACGCGGCTTTATACCCTTTCAAGGTACCCAAAAGCAAAAACCAGCGAGAGCAGAAGGACCTAACAGGCAACAGGGCCTCTTCTTCTTCCTCGGACACCCGTTCCTATATCCACTTGCTCGTGCTCGCCTGCTTCCAGCATTCCTCCTCAGCATTTTCGTCCTTCTGAACCTCTTCTTCTGGACGTATTTGCCACAAGTCGCGTTCCTCAGCATCTTCCACCATACAGGGAGCGCCTGGGTCAATGGAACATTTCTAGTCCTGGGAGAGGGAGCCGCCATAACGGCTCTCCTGTTTGAAGCTTTCCTCGTAGTAAGCATGGCTTCATACCCCAAAATGTGGGCGCTAAGGATGAACCAGGACGAGTCTCAAGTCGACATCTTTGATGCCGTGCTTGTATACAAAGGCTTCGAAGACCTCATCAGACCATTCCGGCCTGTCTCCGAGGACTCACTAAACAATCCTGTCAAACGTCTTGGTAAACCAACGCGATCGTCCGTGTATGGTCCCTTTTCGTTCCGTCAGATTGCAGAGTTTGTTATACTCCTGCCGCTGAATTTTGTGCCTTACGTTGGCGTACCCCTCTTCCTACTGCTTACAGGCTACCGAGCGGGGCCTTTGCAACACTGGCGATACTTCAAGCTTCTGGAATTTAACAGGAAGCAAAGGAATGCGTTTGCGAAGAAGCGCAGGTGGCAATACACTTGGTACGTTCGTCAATCTGGTTACATGGGGAGAGGGCTGACCCTGGATTTAGGTACGGTACAGTATACTTGCTCTTGCAGCTCGTGCCTGTGGCGAGTATGCTCTTTCTTCTTACTGCAGCCGTATCCTCTGCGTTATGGGCAGCAGATCTTGAGACACGGCGGCGGCGGCAGCAGCAGCAGCAGCAGCAGCAGCAGCAGCAGCAGCAGGAGGCTCGAGTAGTCCAAGTTCCAGAGTATTTTGACAATCCAGTGGAAGATGCTGTGTAGATAGGACTGAGTATTTTCTCCTTCAAGTTAGAGCTTCTATGGGCTTGTATAAGTCCTGTTGGCAGATACAATAGATCTTCGTAGGACAAAGGTTGACCTCTTTGACCACTGTTTAGAATTGCTTGACGGTCGTGCTAGTGGCCACTGAGATCATAGCAGGACTACAGTCCAACAACTTCGATTTTAGAGTCATCGTGAGAGCTAGGAGACATTGATGGAGACTATATATATATTTCCAGGCAGCGACCAACAGGATAAATGGCTGCAACCACCATATCTCATAGGTAGCTCATTTAGGGATGTGATGTAGCGGACTACCGGTACCCTGTGTCTGACTCCTGTTTGGTCCTTGTGACTAGAATCCTGCGACTAGCTGTGTTCGGTGATGGCGCGGCGCTTGAAACCGAACTGCACGTGCCGTCTCCAGGCAGACTGGAGATGACGCCTCTGTCAGGTACACCCAGCCACCTCGGAGCTCTCAGCTCCATCACCCAAACACCATCTCCATCCCAAACACTTTCGCGAATCATTTCCTCTGCATCCCTTTCTAGCTTCATCTGATTTAAAGCTTTCGTTATCGTCATGAAGACGGCCATCCTCCTCGCGGCGGGCGCCATCCTGGGCTCCGCCTCTGCCGGTGGTGTGCACAGGATGAAGCTGAAGAAGGTGCCGTTGTCAGAGCAGCTTGTAAGTGTCCATCAACATCGGCGTCTTCGCACAAGCGATTCGTTGCGCTCGAGCTCGTACTTATCGCGTGCAGAAACACGCAAACATGCAGGAACATGTGAGGGCTCTCGGACAGAAGTACATGGGCGTCAGGCCCGAGTCACACATGGAGCAAGTGTTCAAAGCGCCATACGTTGCAGACGGATCGCACCCAGTTCCGATCACGAACTTCCTCAACGCTCAATGTAAGTAGCCCTCGCTTCATCCAGTGTCCATTGTTGCGCAGCTGCTGACCGGCCAAGACTTCTCTGACATCTCCATCGGCACACCCCCGCAAGAATTCAAGGTCATTCTCGACACGGGAAGCTCCAATCTCTGGGTCCCCTCGTCTAACTGCAACTCGATTGCTTGCTACCTTCACAGCAAATACGACAGCTCGTCATCGTCTACATACAAGAAGAACGGTTCGGACTTCGAGATCCGATATGGATCCGGCTCGCTCAGCGGTTACGTGTCGCAAGACACGTTCCGGATTGGAGACCTGACCGTGAAGAACCAAGACTTCGCTGAAGCTACCTCGGAGCCAGGACTCGCTTTTGCCTTCGGCAGGTTCGATGGCATCATGGGACTGGGCTATGACACGATCAGCGTGAACGGCATCGTTCCTCCTTTCTATAACATGATCGCGAACAAGCAACTCGACGAGCCTGTCTTCGCGTTTTATCTCGGCGATACCAACTCAGGCGAGGAGTCCGAGGTCGTTTTCGGCGGCATCGACGAGAAACACTACACGGGCAAACTCACCAAGATCCCTTTGAGGCGCAAGGCTTACTGGGAGGTCGACCTCGATGCGATCACTTTCGGCGACAACACTGCCGACCTCGACAACACCGGTGTTATCCTTGACACCGGAACATCCCTCATTGCCCTCCCTTCCACCATCGCTGAGCTTCTGTAAGTGTTTCTTCAATGATAGCTGCTGTGTACATGCTAATCCTTAGCAGGAACAAGGAGATTGGTGCAAAGAAGTCTTACAACGGACAATACACTGTCGAGTGCGATACTCGTGACAGTCTGCCCGATCTCAGCTTCACGCTCACTGGCCACAACTTCACCATCGGCCCATATGATTACATCCTAGAAGTTCAGGGATCTTGCATCTCGGCCTTCATGGGCATGGACTTCCCCGAGCCCGTAGGTCCTCTCGCTATCCTCGGCGATGCTTTCCTTAGGAGGTGGTATTCCGTCTATGACGTTGGAAGCAACAGCGTCGGTCTTGCGAAGGCGAAGTAAGTGCGTGCATCTACTCGAGTGATGGAAATGGCTTGGCGAATTCCGTGGTGTGACGGATAATTGTGACTGTACTGGGCTCAAATTGTAGTGATGGGAGCAGCCTCTTTCCCATTTCTTTCGCTCTTTTGTCATCTTGGGACCCTCAGAACTTGGGAATTTTGTATAGTAGTCAAACTGCAGGTGACTTGAGATAATAACATCTTTCGTTGTTCAGCTGATAGAATCACGAACGTAAACAGTGACGTACTTTACTTGTGGCGCTGTTTGCCCCGGGTGTGGCTTGTACCAGCCGCCTCGATATCTCAACGTCGAGGAAGCGTGCAACCAGGCTGTTAAGCGGTTTGGGCGCTGGGGTACATTAGGTATGCCTTTGGGGTAGCTAGCGGCCTCCGGTATTTTGTTGAGGCGAAAGCGAGGTATTCCTGGAGCCTTGCGCTGGCTTATCAGGTCCTGTTGTTGCTGCCAACCATGTGGGCGACAAAAGACGGCCACTAGACAATCCCTGGACGTGAACTTGCTGTCAGGCGTCACTCCATCGACTCACTCTGCTTCAATATGTGACCATACGTTCCCCTAACTGCCTGAAGCAGTCTGACTGGGCCCGCATACGAGCAGCAGCAGTTTTCCACGACTGCGCCATCTGCGATCCCGGCATACCTCTGAGCGCCGCACCTTTCCCGCCTAGCTATCCTCGCATAACCTCCGCGTACCGCACATCGCCATCTCCGCCAGGCCACCACTCTTCGCGAATACACGACTGACCGGCGTAGAGACGTATTAGTCCTCTCGAACTTTGCCAGAATCGCTGGTGTACGTCACCGGGTGGTCCCACCGTTGCCCAACATAACCTCGAGGTGACGACCACGCAACAACCCGACATACACAAGATGGCTTCCAAGGAGAGTGGGCGGACTGGGGTCAGCCGAAAGCTGACCAAGAAGCGGAAGGAGTCACGAAGGGTGTCGCTGGACATCCCGGAGCGATTTAAGGATGGCGAAGATGCCCAGGAAGACGTCACGGCACCAAAGAGAAGCAACACCATGTCCATGAACCAATCCATCTTCTCCATGATAGCTAGGGCAGGCCAGCAGTCGCAGACCGATCTAGGAGCCATGCAAGAGGTGGACTCGGGTGAGAGTGACGACGAGGGAAAACGGACAGTGCAGTACCACAGCCTGGATGGTGCTGCACGGTTGAGCCGTCTAAGCTCCGCCAACGACTTTCATGCCCCACAACATCACCTGGAAGATAGCAAAGCTCCGCAGGACAAGCATCGACGAGCACTATCGGAGAACAAGCTTCTCCGTTCGCTTCCAAAGCTGAGGGTCTCTGGCAAGAAAGAAGTCAAATCAGAAACCCAGCCTTCAAACCGCATGTCTTCCTCTCAATTCCTGCCTCCCCGACCACCTGAAGATGGTTCCACCGGAACTTCGCAAGAAGAACTTTCCTCCAATTACAAGACCAAAGTGGCTCCCAGCCAGGAATTCCACGTTGAGAAACGTCGCCTAACTGACCGCAAGAGTAGGCAAGGCAGTAGTGTAGGTCTAGTCAAGGGCAAGACACCTGTTACCCTTGCGAAAAGGCTTCAGCAGATTTTCGACTTCGACGAACTGGAGGAGGTTATATCTGGTATGTTGTTGCACTAGGAGTAACGACGTCATCTAATTTTGATAGAATACCCATGCTGGTTGTTGCAGAGCATTCTCTTGCAAGGATACATGTACATTACGCAAAAACATATATGCTTCTACGCATATATACCGAAGAAACATGTAAGCTTTCCATTCAATCCTGCGGAACTACAGCTCATTCCTCGCAGCACGATGTCAGCAAGACAGGCTATCTCTCGAAGCGAGGTCGATCGAAGTACAACAGATACTGGTTCATTTTGAGAGGGGATGTTCTTTCGTATTACACAAACCCTGCGGATTTGTACTTCCCGCGAAATCGTATCAATCTACAATACGCAATATCAGCAGAGGTGCTGGAATCCAAGACTAAGACCAAGGACGATACCACGTTTATGGTGACGACCGATGAAAGAAAATACCAGTTCAAAGCGGATAGCGCCATGAGTGCGACTGAGTGGGTCAAATCAATCCAGAAAGTCATTTTCCGAACACACAACGAAGGCAACAGTGTCAAGATATCCCTGCCAATTCAGAATGTGTTGGAGATTGAAGAAAGCTCCATTCTCGACTTTGCAGACACAGTTAAAGTTCGGGTTATCGATAATGACGAAACGTACGCCATTGACGAGGTTAGTTTACATGTCCACCCCGACCATAATGTTGATTGTTTACTGAGCGTGTTGGCAGTACTTCTTCTCCTTTTTCAAGAATGGACAAGATGCTTTAAATGTGTTACGCATCATGATCAACGACAATGAGCACCACCAAACCTCCCAAAATCAAGGAGAGCTCAATGCGACAACTCCAACAGCTCTTGGCTTGTCAAGTCCCTGCGATCCTGTTATATCCCCCGAGAGCCCCATACCGCCTTGCATAAAAGAAAACGTTCGGGCAACATTATCACCTCTACCCGCGCCACACGTTGGACGCCCGAGTTTAAGTGCGGAATCTGGGCGGTCCAGTGCCGAAGTTAGTAGACGAAGCTTAGACGTGCGCCGTAGCATGGATGCGTCTCGAGGCTTTCGTCGCCCTAGTTACGAGGCACGGCGCAGCTACAGTGGTAGTCGTCAGGACAAACAGTCGCTAAGTCGAGCGGGAGACAAGTCTCCCTTATCAGCGAAACCACAAGATTCGTCAGAGTCAGCCACCAATTCGTTTGATCCTGGTACAGAGTCTTCAGCTGCCGTGCAGTCTATCGATGAAAGCAACGCATCTGCCAGCCAGATATTGAGCCGTTCGGACGTTTTCCGAGCACCGTCCCTTCACCCTCCACCAGTCTCCACGTCAGACAAGTCGGACAGCGTTGCACGACATTCACAGGACACGACACGCTCTTCGGGGGCTGATAAAGCTCGGCTGAAGTCCCCACGACCTTCACACCACAAACCCACCGGTAGTCCAGGTAATAGACATCCACCGCTTGGCATACCCGACGCGGACGACGATACCGACGCCCCAAACACAAGTACCCGCTTGTCCGGCTCCTCCTCCGCCCTCCAGGAAATTGCCTCGTACCCTCTACAAAAAGCAACTGGTCTCGCTGGTTTCCTAAAAACCAGGTCCAAAAAGATGGGCAATTTACTGGCTTCCGAGTCAATGGGATATTACGAGAAGGTATCTGGAATGTTAGCTGGAGGTAGGAAACACTACAACACTGCTGAAGGCCTAGAGCCTGGGGACCAGGTACATGGATTCGAAGAGGATGAAGACGCAGCAAAAGCAGCGGAGCACTTCCGGGAGCACTTTGCTTTTCCCGAATCGGAACAGCTTCAATCATCCTTCTTTGCCTCGCTGCAACGGGTGCTTCCCAACTATGGAAAGATTTACATAAGCGACCGTTACTTTTGCTTCCGCAGCCTGATGCCCACCTCTAAGACGAAGGTATGTTTGGCTACTCACTTATCCGTAAGAGAACATAATTGACCTTTCTAGATCATTCTCCCTATGCGAGACATCGAGAATGTCAATAAAGAGAAAGGATTCCGGCTTGGATATCAAGGTTTAGCAGTTGTCATTCGAGGTCATGAGGAGCTCTTCTTCGAGTTTTCCAAAGCCGAGTATCGCGACGAATGCGCTATTTCGATTCTTCGGATATTGGAAAGTACCAAATACATTGAAGATGAAGAGTCCTGCTCCTCTGGCATAGACAGCGACGACGAGGCCGCGAAGGCAGAACACGACCTTCTGCAAGAAGCTCGTCAGGGTACCGAGAGAGAGGCTTCTGTGAGCGTGTCCCAGATCGTTCGCGCAGATCATGACCGAATCCCCCTTATTTTTGATGATCCGCTGGCGTCTATTGTGGACTTCAAACCTTCGGAGCCTTTGAAAATTGTTTGCCTAACCATTGGATCTAGAGGCGATGTGCAACCGTACATTGCACTGTGTAAGGGACTTCTTAAGGAGGGCCATAAACCTAAGATAGCAACACACGCCGAATTTGAGCCCTGGGTCCGAAAGCACGGTATCGATTTTGCCCCGGTCGACGGCAACCCTGCGGAGTTGATGCGGATCTGCGTGGAGCATGGCATGTTCACTTACAACTTCATGAAAGAGGCTAACTCAAAGTTTCGAGGATGGCTGGACGATGTTTGCAGCTCTGCGTGGAAGGCTTGTCAAGGGGCTGATGTCTTGATTGAGAGTCCTAGTGCCATGGCTGGCATTCACATTGCTGAAGCCTTGGAGATTCCTTATTTCCGCGCCTTCACAATGCCATGGACACGCACACGAGCATACCCCCATGCGTTCTCGGTCTTGGAGAATAAGATGGGCGGAGGATACAATGCCCTTACCTACATCACCTTCGATGCAATTTTCTGGGCAGCTATTGCGAGTCAGATCAACAGGTGGCGGCGCCGTGAATTAGGGTTGCAGAACACCTCTCTAGCCAAGATGCAGGCTAATTCACGGCCGTTCCTGTACAATTTCAGCCCATTCGTGGTCCCACCGCCGCTTGACTGGCCGGATTGGATTCGTGTAACGGGATATTGGTTTCTGGACGAGGCTGACAACTATGAGCCGCCGGAAGACTTGGTTGCATTCATCGACAAGGCTCGCAAAGATGGGAAGAAGCTCGTATATGTAGGCTTTGGATCAATTGTCATTGATGATCCCGCCGCACTTACGAAGACCGTGGTTGAATCTGTACTCAAGGCGGATGTCCGCTGCATTCTTTCCAAGGGCTGGTCTGACAGACTGGAGACGAAGGATGCCTCGAAATCAGAAATCCCACTTCCACCAGAAATCTTCCAGATCCAAGCTGCTCCCCACGATTGGCTGTTCAAGCAAATGGATGCAGCAGTGCACCACGGAGGATCCGGCACTACGGGGGCAAGCCTTCGAGCTGGAATTCCCACCATCATCAAGCCCTTTTTCGGAGACCAGTTTTTCTTTGCACAGCGCGTCAATGATCTTGGAGTTGGCATTTGGCTGAAGAAGGTGAACACCAGCGTCTTCAGTCGAGCGCTGTGGGAGGCAACTAATAGCGAGCGCATGATCGTCAAGGCGAAGGTCCTTGGACAAAAGATCCGCAAGGTTAGTTATTGAAGAACACTCTCTGCCATTTAATGACACTAACGATGTTAGGAAACCGGCGTTCAGGTCGCCATCCAAACCATGTACCGGGAGCTGGACCGAGCGAGATCCCAGATCAAGAAGCATGTAAAGCGAGACGACGACACAGATGAGTTCGAAGAGGACTGGACCCTCATCGAAGACGGGGAAGACGAGGATCTGCCCCAACTTTTCGAAATTCAGCAGCCGGTGTCCGGAATGACCCGGGCATCGACAGACGCATCCAGGAGTGTAAGTGGTTCTTTGGCGCTAGGCAGCATGGTATTGAAGAGCGCGAGCACAGCGAAGCGCAACTCGGAGTCTGCATATAGATGAGGGGGGAATAATGGGTCGCGAAATTGTATTTTTCTTGTTCGTTTGTTTTTTGTTTGGATAGCGGGTGGGATTTCATGGACTATTAGACCGATTTAGACATGACCGACGATGGAGATGCATTACGATACCTCTAACGACGGCGTGCACTTAATGGTGGGGAGAAGAGGGTTGATAATTGGTCATGGGGTGTTTGGGCATTTAGTGGTGTGATTAGGTTTCGGTGCCGTAGACTGGCAATAATATCTCTGGTGTATTTTCCGAACAAGACCGTTTTGAAAGAGAGCTAACTTAAGCAACCTTGGTCTGCTATATGTGGAAGGCATCAAAGGAACGCAATTTTCGTGTCTCATGATGCTCGAGTTGCAAAGGAGGAGGAGCTGAAGGGCTAGTAGTTAGTGATGAATCACCCAGCGATCTTACTAGAATGACAACACTACCTCTAGCAGATGTAGCATAGCTGTTTGTAGCAAGTCTGATCCTTTTGGCTCTTTGCAAGAACCTGTTGCAGCTGTCCTTACTCGATACACGCTCTTCAGAGTGAAAGCTGCTCCTGTTGCCTACAAGCCCTCTGGAACAGAGAGTGGTAAAGGCCAATCCCTTCATCGTAGACGTCGCTTCGCAGCACATCTACGGTGTCCCGAGTGTCTACTCGCCTGATTTTCTTGACAAACGGAGGCACGTCGTTTGTGGCTTTGTTGTCGGGAGATATCGCTCACTCACGTGACAGCTGAAAGCGAGCGTGGACTAGCGGGGGTTAGACGCCAAGCGTGGCCCGATACATTTATAAGGAACCGTTTTCCCACCGAATGATGCCCTTCGAGAACGCCGAGCCGCACCCACCGATCCGATCCCCCCGCCAGCCAAACGCCCTTGTTATTCGCGACATAACCAACGCCCTCGTGCACCGCACCCCCGCCCTCCCTTTCTGCCGCACTCAATTATCCACTGCGGTTGCCCCCCGCCGCCTGTCTTGCTGGTTCATAGCTCCTCGCTTGGCTGCGACAAGCCCTAAACTCGCCGCTCAAGCTCGAATGTTGACTACGCGACGCGACGACACCACACCACCACCAGCACAACCCGCCACCGCCCCTCGCATGGGCTTGCGCAAAGAGGCATGAAGACCATCAAATCGCCTCCCGGTCTACACTATCCCATTACTGTCGTAGAGCTTGCCAAGAAGCTGGGCGATGAGATCGAGCGCTCATCCCCCCTCTTCAACTACTACTACGTGACCACCGTCACCGAGGGCGACAAGTACGGCGACGTGAAAGATGTCGAGAAGAAGTTCCCCGCGCGGTTCGACGCCTCGGCAGACGGCAAAATCACCAAGTGGTACATCAAGAATGGCTCCGTTATTCGAGGCGCAGGGTGAGTGTATTTCTAGGCTGCCTGGCTGGGTCTTGTTAACCGCTGTCTAGAAACCCCATCGTTGAGATCGAGGAGCCCTGCGAACACGAGGTCCAGTTTGGCTCCCTATGCGCTGTCTGCGGCAAGGACATGACCGAAGTCGACTACCTGACCGAAGAGCGCAACGTGGACCGCGCGACGATCAACATGACCCACGACAACGTGTCCTTACTCGTCAGCCAGAGGGAGGCCGTGCGCGCTGAAGAGGACGCCAAAAAGCGACTTCTGACAGCGAGGAAGCTGTCTCTCATCGTAGACCTCGACCAGACTGTCATTCATACCACATGCGAGCGCACCATCGCCGAATGGCAGGCGGACCCAGACAACCCCAATTACGATGCCGTCAAGGACGTGCAGAGCTTTCAATTGGCGGACGATAATGTCGCAAATGTCGCTGCGAACTGGTACTATGTCAAGATGCGTCCGGGCCTCAAGGAGTTCTTCGACAGGATCTCGACCATGTATGAGATGCACGTTTACACAATGGCCACCCGAGCATATGCGCAGGCTGTGGCCAAGATTATCGACCCAGATCGAAAGTACTTCGGTGACAGAATTCTGAGCCGCGACGAAAACTACACCGACAAGTTGAAGAGCCTGCACCGATTGTTTCCTACCAACACCGACATGGCCGTTATCATTGATGACCGCGCTGATATCTGGCATTATAGCGACAATCTAGTCCGCGTGCCCGTATTTAATTTCTTCCCGGGCGCAGGCGACATCAACGCTAGCTTTCTGCCTAAGCAGCAAGAGCTAGTCGCGTCTGCTGCTAAGAAGGGTGGTCCCGATCTAGCTCCAGCGAAAGACAAAGCAGCTGAAGGTGAAACCGCCACAGCCTTTTCCCTTGCAGGAAAGTCAGCTGAAACTGTACCTATAGAAACCACTAACGGCGAGCTGACCGAGTTAGAGCAACAGTTAATCTCCATGGGCGGAGGAGACAGCCCGGAGGTTTTACTGGAGCAGGTCAAGGAGCAGGAAAAGGTGATCATATCCCAACAAACAGAACGACCACTGCTGCAGAAGCAACTTTTGCTGGACAAGGAGGACGAAGAGACCGAAGAAATAGAGAATCTCGTGGAGGCCGAGAACGGTGACACACAAACATCTGAACATCACAGGCACCGACATAGTCTATTACACGACGATGATAGAGGACTGCAGGTTATCGAGCGCAACCTGCGGCGCGTGCATCGTACATTCTACGACGAATATCAAAAAAGAAAATCGGTGCCGCAAGGTGGCCGCATTGCCGAATTGAAGGGCGAAAAGAGTCCCAAGAAGCGCGCCATGGAAGAGTATGTGCCTGACGTTGGTCGATTAATGCCACGGATAAAGCGCAGCGTACTCGAAGGCACCACCATTGTGTTCTCGGGAATTATTCCCCTAGGCATGGACGTAGAGAAGTAAGTGGTTCCGAGTAACTCCTGCAGAACATGGCTAACGTACCCAGCTCTGATTTCGCCTTATGGATTCGAAGTTTTGGTGCGCAAGTGGCCCTCAATGTAACCAGACAGACAACACACGTCATCGCGAACCCCGATCGAAAGACAACGAAAGTCAAAAAAGCCGCACGCTACCCGCACATCAAAATCGTGAACGCCGAATGGATGTTTCAATGCTGTACACAATGGAATCACGTTGATGAAACTCCTTACTTAATTGAGCTGGACCCCACTGAGCGCGGTGGCTCCCCTTTTGGAGATCTTGAAGACGACGAAATCGGTGTCACGGGTGATGAAGACGGCGAAGGTGGGGTAGAATCGCCCGTAGATCTTGATTTGTCGGATGATAAATGGCAATCCATGGGTGACGAGTTTCAAGAATTCATGGACGAATCCGACGATACGGAGGCCGACAACAGTAATTCCGACTCGGAAAGCAACCGATCAGACATCAGTACACTGACGGACTCGAAGCGGAACAAACGGAAGAGGAAACGTGTGACTGCATCTGCCGATGTAAGTGAAGAGGACGACAGCGATGCAAGCGTAAACAGCACGTCGAGACTCCAGAGAAGGAAGAAGCGCACCATGGAACGCGTGACGTCATTGACCAACGTCGTGTCTGCGGACAAATCCTCAGGTTTACCAAGTCCAGAGACTACAGGACCGGAAGAAGGACAGGGCGAAGAGGACGGGAAGGATGCCGATCCAGCTGGCCTCGCTGCGGACGACTCCGACGCGGACGACGGATTGGAGGCCGAGATGATGGCAGAGTTCGAGAAGTCGGAGAGCGAAGAGGTTTGAGAGTAGACATCTCATTACAACATGGTTTTGGCATTGACTGCACCTGCATAGCGAGGTGTTTGGCATTCGGGCGTTTCTTGGATTGGCGGCATTTTGGGGATACCTGCTCTGGCGATCCTGAATTTTTTATGGTTTGATTCTGGGCACATGCTGCAACTGGAATAGCAACTTCGCGAAAGTGTTTATTTGCATGCTAGATAGTGCTATAGCGGATATACATGAGCAGGCACATGGGGCTTGATATCATCATCTGAACTGGACTGTTTGCTTCTCATCATAATGTGTGCCCTTAGTCGTGACCAGGCGTCTGCTGCCTCGCTTTAGACACAGCTGCTGACATTTGCACAGTATACTGCATGTCTCGTGAAGGCCGTCGCCCTCAGCCGACGAAAAGGTGATGTGTGAAGCTCATCTGCGCCACACACACGAGGCTGTGCAGCTGAAGAATCGAGCATTCCGCGCGCAGCGAACTGCTGACCTGCTCGCGACATGCATTTACAGCTTTGCGTACCAATGGAAGCGCAGCCTGGCTTTGGTTCCAGCGTTCCATTCGACCACGGCGGTGGGGGCGAGCCAGCACTCATGAGGCTGATGATCTCCTTGCTCGTTGGTCCAGCGTTCAGCCAACGGCTGCCGCTTTCAAGCTCTTACCTCTACACCGGTCAGAGCAGACAAAATCTAGTCCCCAGGCAGCAATACAAGAGACCGCAAGCAATCCCGAATCAATACAGAAGGCCGGACTGAGTATAAGGCTTCGACACCACCGCGGCGACTTCCACCACATCTCTCCACCTCCGCGCCCTCCACCGAAGAGCGCACCGGCAATCACGATTACGAGTCCGACTACAGCCTTGCCCCGCATGGCTCGACTTAACTTTATGGACCTGTCGGTCGATATCAAGACGTTGATTGTGCAGCATGTGAGTTTACTACCATTCGTTGCGGCGCGTGGCTAGCGCATTGCCTCTTCTTCTATGCGATAATGTGGAGTAGCGTGCAACGAAGGCGTCCGCTCCGCGTACATGGCGCAATTGCATGCACAAATAGAGAGACACACACGCAGCTAACACGCGATGTGCAGGTTATCCGTCCCACCGACCTCAAGAACCTCTGCCTTGTCTGCAAGCAGCTCCATGAAATCAGCGTACGTACGCTCTACAACGAAGTCACCCTCGACGTCGGATCCCCGAGCGACACGAGGCTCGGCGCCTTCCTAAACCCCAAGAACATCGGTCTCAAACATGTGCGGAAGCTGGACCTATACCTGGCAGACGTGCTCGACAAGTGCAACAACCAGCTCACACAGGCAAACTTTGCTATCCGCATGATACTCGAGCTACTACCGGAGAATATACTTGAGAAGTTCTCGTGGCATCCGTGGTCACCGTTTTCGGGGGATAATCTGGTGCTGCTATATAAGAAACAGAAGCGCATGAAATGGCTGGAAGGCATTGCGCTCGACAGGGACGTCATGGAGGAGATACAGAAGATCCCGGACTTTGACAAAGTCTTTGAAAACACCAAGAAGCTGGGCCTCTATCCGGACAGCCGCAAAGTGCTGGACTTTTGCCATATGCTGGTGGAGAAGTCCAACAAACTCGACAAGATCACACTCCATGCGAGCTTCGAGGAGAGCGATTCCATGATCTCCAACCGAGAACTGAATGACTCCAGCACAGGACCCGGTCTCATTTCTTCTGTTATGTTTAGCCATATGCAGCCCTTTGCTAAATGCACACCACTCGCTCTGAAGGAGTTCACGCTGCAAAAGATCAACCTGCGGTATGCCGCCGATACCTATTGCAAAATTGTTAACTTTCGGACGGTCAAAGCCATTCGCATATTTGGATGCGCTGGCGCGGACGCGCTGTTCGCCGAGCTCAGCAAGAGCACTATGCTGCCAGAGAAGCTGGAGGTTCTTGAGTTTAAGCACGATGACAACCTCGAGAACGATGGGCTGGGAGCGTTGGACGGGTTCATGTGCCTTGTGTCGGGTATCAATGTCCTGACGATTGATTTAACATTTGCAAAGAGCTGTAAGTGTCGATGACTATCTCCCGCCGTTTGAACACCGCTGATTATTTCCCCATCAACAGTGCCAGCATCCGCCGGCATCATACGTCATGGCAAGACATTAACTACGTTAAATGTACATGCCAGCCGTATCCCCGAGATTGATTGCGACGATGAGCTCGTCTACGACTATCCTTCGTTTTCGCAGATTTGCAAAGACTGCTCGTTGCTAGAACAGCTCTCCATAGCTTTCCCGCCGGTCAGCGTCATTCGTAGCAAGGCGGACTCGTTTGTCAATTTCGAAGTAAGTTCACATCACGTGTTTCTCTTCCCGAACATGATCTGCGCTGCTGGATTGGTCTCACTCGCCTGGGTCTACTTCGGATGCTAATTCCAACGTCAATCAGAATTGCCTGGGCGAACTGCCGAATCTAGTCACACTTAACATAACAACATGGCCAACTAACAACCCGTCGTCCTCCAAACTGCCCCGCAAGGTCTACGAACATCTGCTGCAAGGCCTCGCGCAGCAAGGATTCGAGCAGAGCGTCGCACATGCCATGGAGCACAAGCGCACCTCTAAACTTGCCATCATCGCTTTTGGGTCTTCAGACAAAGTCTATGATCGGGAGGACAGCCAGAACCAGATCATCTTCGTCAAGGGCAAGCAGGTCGATCCGCTTGGCAATGTGACATCCACGGCCGTCCAAATCGGATGGTGTCTGCGTAAGTTCGTAGACGCGGGCCCCAAGAGCGATATCCTAGATTTCTCCTTGTCTAGGACGTCGAGACCGCCAACGAGGGACCCGGCGTCGAGCGATGATTCAGATTGAAGGATGTGTATGCTCAGAGTGCGAGATTGGGATGCATATGAAAATTGGCGAGGCGTTTGGGAATCCGCTCTACACGATTCTCCTCCTTCTGTGTAGATATAATATCCCTACTTAGTGGCAACGGGCGTATATATGGTATGGGATTTATCGTCTTGAAGGACATGGGTGAAGACATCGAGGCACGTCTTAACCATTTCCCCTGGAGATCAAAATCCTTTCGAACAAACCTGTACAACATCACTGCCAAACGCTATTATTGCCTTACTAGAATTGCGGATGCGAAATGCCTCATGGATCTGCGTGATGATCTTCACAGGGGCTGCGGGAGCTCTCATTGGCGGGGAAGAGCTTGACCCCAATGCTTCAGCATGAACCAGATAGTTTGAAGACGAGCAATCGAACAATTGCATGTCGTAGCCAAGTTGCTTGTGGATTGCGAGGGATCTTTCCAGATAGACAGTGAACAGTTTGCAATTTTTGCGCGCACCTGAAAGGTCCCCGCAGAGCGTGACGTATCCATTTGACTTTTAGGTAGGGGGATGGCTCTTGCAAGACTTCCCTCGACACCATTTCATCCCCACGGACCCGTTCTTGCAATGGTCTCTCCCGCAATGAGCCCAGCCGCTGCATACACGCCCGCGACAGCTTGACAGTGCCTCCCGCTCCCCAGCTTTCGCTACATTCATTGGTGAGTCTGCTCACGATACCTTCCGTTAGATCTGAGTGGTAGAACCCGGCGATACTGTTGGCAATGCTGCCGTGTAGCTAACACCATGCTCAAAGCTGCTCCTCCGCGACCGAAACAGCCTCGTCCCAATGTCATCCTCGCAGTACCCGAACCCGAACGAAGACGCGCACTATGCGCCGGCTTATCCTGCGACCCCAAACTCGCTGGACAACGCGCAGCAGCAGCAACAGCAGCAGCAACAGCATCAACAACACCAGCAGCAGCTCCAGTACAGTCCACAGAACATCTTCCCCAAGATAGAGAATCTCGAGATTCTGCAGCAGCAGGCGCAACATGCAAGCCACGCGCTGAGCGACCAGCGCAACATCGCGCCCGCGCATGCTGCAGATCAGACACCAAAGCCCAACCGCCTGCGCAAGGCGTGCGATTCGTGCAGCATCCGCAAAGTCAAGGTGAGTGTGGCAGCCGTCTTCTGAGGCACCGTGAATCGCGAAGAACCCAGCTGACGACGCGTGCAGTGCGATGAGTCTGGACCGCCATGTCGAGCCTGCACGGCACTCGAAATCCCATGCACATTCGACCGCCCGAGCCGCCGTAGAGGTCCCCCAAATCGCCATGCAGAGGCTATTAAGAAGCGCCGTCTAGATGGCACAGAACATGGCTCAGGGCCCTCGACACCCGCATCCCCTACAAACGCTGCGCATGCGCTCGCCCAGTTGTCCTCGCATCCCCCGCATCCCCTCTCCGCCGACACAATAGCCTCTCATCCGACCATGAACGCCCTCATAGACGATTTCTTCACATACATCCACCCACTGTGTCCGTTTCCTCACGAGCCTTCGTTCCGGGAGGCATGGGAGCGGCGGGAGGACTACAGCAATCCAGACTTCCTTGCTCTTCTGGCATCTATGATTGCTGCACTCGTAGCTTCATTTCCTCGGAAGCCGCGCCAACACCTGAAACTGCAGGGCCGGAATCAGTATCCTTCGCACCTATCCCTGGTTGAGAAGTGCCGGGAAGTGTGTGCTCAAGCGCGGGGGCCGGGATATCTTGATCGTCCTAATCTCAACGTTTATGACGCGTGTACGAGTTATTTCTTAGGGCTAACAGGGGCATACATATTCCAATGGCGACAGCTGCGGCTCTACTTTGGCGAATGTCAGACCATATTGCGATCTCTGGGTCTGCACAAGTCCCCAGATCATCCGTACACATTTCTCGACGGAAACGGGTTTGGGGACGCCAATGGGACAAGCTTTGATCCTTCCATGGACCTCAAACTAGACAAGATCACAGAGCAGATTGGCCACAGGGTGTTTTGGACCCTGTTCGTTGGTGTGCGGTAAGCCTCTCATTTCTCTTCCTCGACCTTTTATCACTTCCTTGAGTGAGCTGAACATCAACCCAGGACCGTGCAGCAGCTAGGTGCTTCATTCGGCGAGCTCACTATGCTCCCTTCCACTCCGACCGAGCCCCTCCCGCCTCTTCCAATAGAAGTGGACGATGCGTGCATATATCCTCATGACATACACCCTCAGCCAGAAGGTGTTGTATCGATCATCACAGGGTTCAACAAAAATGTGCGCATTTACACTTCGTACTCGGCATTGTCGATAGCCGAGATGATGTTTGGTATTGATCAGCTGTACGACTGGGACCTCCAACAACGAGTATTAGACCAAAGCCTGCAACAGTGTAAGCAAGTTCTCGACGACCTTCCAGAAGTCCTCAAAGTCCTGCCAAACGGGCAGAATGGCAATTCTGGCCAGCGGAAACAGCCTTACTACCCACCCATGCCCGAGTACGTGGACTACAGAGATCCTGCGTTGAGCACGTTCAATGGGCCCGAATCCCTGGAAGCCCGCCGACCTGCTCAATATGAAATCCAAAAAGCCAACATCTACGCTAGTCATCTCAGTATCCGGTCCTACATAGTGGAGAAGTATTTCGCGCTGCTAGAGAAGCATATCGAAACGTCAAACCAGGGCATGCAGCCCTCACAGGATGCCCTGACAGCTGGACTGGACAGGCTAGCACCACGACCCGCACGCGATCCTGATGCTCTACAGAATTTAATGTCAGCAGAGCGCGAACAGGTGGTCAAGGATCTTTTGATCGTCCTGGGGAGCATCGACATGGTCAACATGGAGCCTAACAACAACAGCTTTGTAAGTCTACAATCTCATTTACGCGATTCCGATTTTCTCTATGATGTGGACAAAGATCGCCGACTCTCGTGTCCGATTGATTATTTGGTAAAGAATTCGTTTGGCTCGATCCCAAGCTTACGTCTATGTCAGACGCGGAAAGTGCGCTCCATCGCCAGCACGTTGCTAGAAATTCCCAAGGAACACAAAGGTTCCACGGCACTCGAACACCAGGACTACCTCTACAAGTTTCTCGACGTCCTCTCGAAACTCGAACGAGTCAACCCCGAGGGCTCTGACCTGAGTAGTAACGGCGGCCCGGCCGATGAAGAGAACGAACTGCGGAACTGGGCGGATCTAAGGGAGTACCAATTGAAGTTTCAAGAGCGAGGTGGCATCTATGGGTTTTCGTGAGCGCGAGGATCATGTCGTGGATTGATTGACGGTGCTGCTCACGCCGCTGAAGTACAGACGAATCGTGGATAGAAAGAGCTGCGTGGACCTTGTTTGGGAACAGTGATTAGCTGCCAATGGCGACATGGGGACTGAGGCAACCTGGTGAAGGTGGAACGCACCTCGTCTACCGAGCCGAAGGCATCGAGCTTGCGGCGTGCTCATGTAAGTGTATGTAAAAAACGGTTTGCGTGAGGGCACCAAATGAGGGGTTGACATGATCATGCGGGCTGATGGTGTTGCGACGAGCAAGTTGATTTTAGCATGCGGTTTTAGAAAAAGCAGTGCAAACCAAATCAAAATCCATTTCAATACGCAGGACTTACCGTTCCATTGTGGTGATCCTATCTCCTTCTATTTGACTGTCCCAAAGCCGTCGGAGAATCCCTTTTCCGCGCCGGCGCATCGACCTTGGAAAAGTGTTCCGACTGAACTCGGCCATTCCGACACAGTTGCACAACACCATGGCAAAGAAAGCACTGCAGCGCGACCAGATTGTCAAGCTCATCGTGGGCGCGGGCCAAGCAAGTCCGTCGCCGCCAGTTGGTCCCGCGCTGGGGAGTAAGGGCGTGAAGAGTATGGATTTTTGTAAGGTGAGTTCCTGGATCGCTGTTTCTCGTCTTGGCCATGTTTGCGTATAGAGAGATGTTTGGGCATATCCGGTTCTCCCCTTGTACAAAGACTCTATCTATCTCCCATCCCTTGGGGGGCAATTGTACTGACAATGTGATATAATGACAGGAATTCAACGCCCGCACCTCGCACTACTTACCGGGGACCCCGATCCCCGCGCGCATCACAGTCCGCCCGGACCGCACATTCACCTTCTCCTTACGAACACCCCCCACGGCTACACTCCTGCTCTCCGCCGCGGGCGTGCTCCCCACCAAGTCTAAAGTAAAAGGCGCGGGCAACGTCCCCGGTCCAACGAACAACCACGAGGGGCAAACGGGGAAGCAGAGCACGTCTAGTCCGACAAATGGGAATGCGACCAAGGGCACGGTCGGGACCGTGAGTCTGAAACATGTTTATGAAATTGCGAAGATTAAAGTTGGGGAGGCGAGGTTGAGTGGGTTGGGACTCGAGGGCGTATGTAGGAGTGTGGTGGGGCAGGCAGGGAGTCTGGGGGTCGTGGTTGTGCCGTAGGGGCGGGGGTTCGTGAGGGCCGGAGTGAGTGGGTGTGGATAACACAATATGGGGAGATATAGGGACGGAGACGAAAGGATGGAATGAGATGAGACTAGGAAGGGGTTAAGTTAAGTGGATGGATCTAGGATTGCCGGCAAAGAGAGAAGGGAAACTGTGGACATGCATGCATGGAATGGAGTCTCAACTCTTCGCATGTTTAGAGTGCGGGCGGGAGAGACATGTTTTAGGGCACGTAACCTAGCTGCACACTGTACAATTCTGTATCATACCAAGCCAAAGACGTTTCAAGCTCAAACTGGAAAGGCAGAGGAAGGTATGTGGTATCTCGACGTCGTCACGTCTGTAGGCTCGAAGCAATTCAATTCTGGAACAACGGTGGCAGTTGTTTGCTATCTGGGGGCCAAACTGCACATCAGCCCATTTCACAACACGTATATTACCGAAGGCGTGATCGAGATGGACAAGCATCAAGTTAGATTAGGGGAACAGAAGAGTTTCGATATATGTTCATTAGTTTTCGGGTCATTGAGTCCCACCATGCCGCTCTATTATGCTAGACCAACGCCCTGTTCCATCTCCGGAAGCAAGCCAGCCAGACTGCAAATGTATGTCGGCCTGTAATCGTACAGTCTTCTCTGCACTCCTCCATCCTCTCGCCGTCCAAGCTCCCTTGGTCAGACAATCGTCTCCAGCTCCCGCGCATATCCCAGCGTATTCTCGATGACCTGGTCACTCGTGACGTCCTTGCCCGGGCCATACTCGTCCTCCTGCGGGAAGTATATCCTGCCGTCCTTAACAACCCAACCAGATTCCTGCGCGAACTTGACGACGCTGCCTTCGGAGTCGAGGAACAGGAGGGATTTGGCGTCTGAGATGGGGATCGAGGGGTAGGCTTTTTCGCTGCACGAGGCGATTTCCTTGCGGATGGTGCCGATGAGGACCTACACTCATGATAAGCATAACTGACCTTCGAGAGTTTACGAGGGGATGTTGTATGTGGGGTGGTCTAGCTTACCTCAGAGAACATGCCAAACTCCTCGCTAGGCACCTTATCACTCTTCGTCTCGCCCCACACCCGATCATAGCTGCCCTCCATAAGCGCCTGCTCCAGCCTTATCGGATACTGCACAAACACATCCTCCTCCAGCCCCTTCCCCGTCTGCCTAGCCGCCACCTCGAGCGTCTCGAGCAGGGTATGGAAGCCCGCATAATCGCCATCACTCAGCAACAACAACAAATACAGCCCCGTGATCTTGCTCGCTTGGCTCCCATCCTTGGGCAGCACGTCGTCGGGCAGCGAGTAGAATGGCTGCAGCTGCTGGAAGTACCGCGTGAAGGACACGGGGTCCTTGAGCCGGATCGATATGACAGCGCCGAGCTCGAGCGTCTCACGGGCAAGAAGGAGGTGTTTTCGCGGCGTGTCTTCCGAGGGGATCAGGGCTTGGAGGTGCAGGAGGGCGACTTTGGCGCGGGAGAGGAGCGTCGGTGTTTGTTGGTATTTGTGCGATTGCAGCGTCTGGTGGAGCTGCTTGAGCAGGTCTTGGAGCTCTTTCTCGGCCATGGTGGAGGGTGTTGGGAGGGGTTCGGAAGTGTGTATGGAGGGTGAGAGCGTGCTAGGCGTGAGTGGTGGTGAGGTTGGAGTTATAGTGGTGGGAATTGGAACTGGAGGCGGGAGCTTTGATGGAGGTGAAGTGCGTCGCGGTGGATCCGGAGCAGGCTGCTTGGCGGCAAAGGTCCGCGGCGGAGCCCACGACATTCCACCCCCTTCGAATGTTCGGTTTCGGATATAGTATGCCATTCTTTTGCATGCTAGATTCGAGGGATAAACCCCACAGCATATATGCGTCGGGATATCTTAGCAACTGAGAGGCCGCACAAAGGTGGGCGTTTTATCATTCGGCGCAGATGACCACTTGTGGTCACGCCGTGTTCGCAAAGGCAACAATACTAACCGCTGCATTCAATTTCTGCAGTCTGGATTACATCGGTGTGGCAGCCTTCACATTCATAAAGCTTACAAAATGCCCAGACAATCCCAGGTACGGTGTGGTGCCTGGTTTGAGTTTTCTATGCAAATCTCACAAACAGATGTTCATGCAACCGCTAAGATTTTCGTATCTGTAGTGAGATGCAAGCATCATTGTCCTTCTATCCTAGCCTATCGTGTAGGCTACAATGTCGTGCATCTATCTCCTCCGGCCGAACCGACCTTTACCGCCATTTCCAGCTCCAGTACCACCTTTGCTCTTGATTTTCAGTCTGCGGTAGTTTGCATGCGCAGTGGCCTTGACCTTTCGTACAGCCTTCTTCACCGGTCCCACGTTATTCTCATCCTTGGGATCTGACGTTGGCGCAACTGTTGATTTCTTGGGTTGGATCTTCCGCTTCTTCGGTGTGTGAGAACAGTCGCTGGCGTATTCCGAACCTTCGTCTTCAGAGAGATCCTGGTCGTTATCGCTTGCAGCAGGTTCAGTGGGTTGTTGGGTTTCTGGCACCCCAGCCTCCACTTTCAAATCCTCATCCAGAGGCGGAGGAGCAGTCGCAGGCTTTGGCTTCGTGAAGATTGGCCGCATAATAACGCGCCGAGTTGTCCGCTTCTGCCCTTTCTTCTTCCACACCTTTCTCGGCTGGCCATTCCGATCCAGATTCCCTGCCTCCTCATCGTCTTCCTCTGACTCTATGCCACGGTCCGGACCCAAAGGCATCTGAACCTGACTATCTTCAACGAGAACGTCTGATACCGCTGGCTTCCTCGGCGGTACAAAGATGCCCTCGGCCTCCATCTCCATTTCCCGCATGATCTCCGCTTCCTCGTCCAACCGATCCTCTTCCTGCTTCTTCATCGACTGAATCATACTGCTCAGACTCCTCCCAAGGCCCCTCCGCTTCCACGGGGCCGGTCGCGGCGTCGTCTCATGATCCTCATCCTCGCTAACAACCTCCAGCACATTATCTCGGCGCAGAAACGACGGCGTGGAGAACCCCTTCAATGCCGAGGTGGGCATGCCTTGATCATCTAGCTTCCTCTTCTTCGGCGTAACGAATCTGTCCAGCAGAAACCTCTTGCCTGTGGACAAGGGCGTCTTTTCTCCTCTCGTCATAGACTCTATCGAGGCCTCACTCTCCGCTTTGCCATTGTTCTTGCTCGGTGTCTGCAGCATATTCGGTACAACATCACCGAGGACTGTCCTTCTCTTACTGGGTGTCTCGGCCGGGAGAAGGTCGAAGAGACCCAGCACTATGCCGTCGCGTTGTGGGGTAGGTCCGATCACGGTGGGGCCCTGGGGGGAGAGAAATTCGACAGCCATATCCAGTGCGTTTGTGGCATTTGCATTGTCATCGTATTTCCTCTTTAGCGGGGTGGATGCGAGGGGCTTTGGGAGCGCTTTCGGAGTTCGATCGGCATCGTGGGCGAGTTTGCGGCGTCGTGAGGGTGTTGAAGGAGCAGCTTTGCCTGCGAGCACCTCGCGGATCTTGTTGTATTCCTTGTACTTTTTGGCTAGAGAGTGTCAGTGGTGGGAGTCAAAGGAATTGTACTGCTCGCGTGCATACATATCGTCGCATTTGCCTTGATGTCATCGCGTCCAGCTTTCCGCCCGTTATTCTGCGCTGCAAATTCCTTTTCCCAGGCCTTCAAATCGTGTCGAAGGGCATGGGAGCGCTCCTCAAGATTAGAATTCTCCATGGGGTGCAGGCAATTTGTCGTGGTGTGGGAGAGAATGGGCATGTGGGTGTGGAAGGAAGGCAAATTGAAGATCGCGGGAACGCGCCGAAGAACGCGGTACACGTCCCACGCCCATCACGCTAGCGTGACAGGGATAATTGGCCCTGTCCGCCACATTGGTGATGCACGCTCTTCATCCATATTCACAACTTCGATGAAAACAGCAAATCCAACCTGTGTTCTTTTAAAATGCTGGAGGCATTCTATATATATTACAGGTACTATTCACAGACTCCCACTCGGAGCTCCACTTGATGCACGATGCTGAAACAGTCCCCCAACTAACAAAATCAAATTTAAAAGTGGATAGCTTTGTCGTAGGTCGCCATAGCTGCCTCCTTGAACGCTTCCGAGAGTGTAGGGTGAGCGTGTGATGTGCGGGCAACATCTGCAATCAAGTTAGCATGTATTCTAGACAAATTGGTGGTGCGAATGAGCTTACCTTCTGAGCTCGCTCCGTATTCGAGAGCGAGAACACCCTCCGCGATCATCTCGCCGGCATTGGGTCCAACAATGTGAATGCCCAATATTCGGTCCGTCTTAGCATCCGCAAGGAACTTGACAATACCTTCAGTGTCGAGGTTGGTCTTCGCCCTCGAGTTGGCGGAGAAGGGGAAGCTTCCAACCTTGTACTTAACGTCCGCAGCCTTCAGTTCCTGTTCATTCTGCCCGACCCATGCGACTTCAGGATGTGTGTACATAACGGAAGGGATGGCGCCGTAGTTGACATGACCATAGCCTTTTGTGAGGAACTCGACGGCGGCAACACCCTCCTCCTCAGCTTTGTGGGCAAGCATGGGTCCGAAAGTGACGTCGCCGATAGATCGAATGTGCGGAATCTTCGTGCGGAACTCGTGGTCAATGATCAAGCGGCCCCTCTCATCGGTCTCCAGGCCAATGTTCTCCAGACCCAATCCAGCGGTGTATGGTCGGCGTCCAATGGCGACAAGAACAACGTCGGCGTCAAGCTACATCAGTTAGCCTAGTTTTGAAATGGTTTTTGTGAAGATAAACTTACGGATTCCTCCTTGCCGCCCTTCGCAGCCTCAACGTTGATCGCAACGCTCGAGGTGGAGACGTCGCCTCCCATGACCTTTGTGTTCAGCTTGAACTTCATCCCCTGCTTGGTGAGCAGCTTCTGTGTCATCTTCGCAATCTCGGCATCCATGCCAGGTCCTCCAATCTGACCAAGGTACTCCACAACCGTGACCTCTGCGCCTAATCTCGACCAAACAGATCCCTTTTAGTCATTAGCGATATTCGTCGGAGAAGACGAGAAGTCGTACCATTTCGAGACCGATGATGCCGCCTCCAATAACAATCATCTTCTTCGGCACCTCCTTGAGCGCAATAGCGCCGGTGCTGGTGATGACCTTCTCCTCATCGATGGTCAAGCCAGGGAAGGGCGTCGCCTCGGAGCCAGTGGCGATGAAGATGTTCTTGCCGCGGAGCTCAGTCTCTCCTCCATCAACAAGATTGACTGCAACGGTGTGCTCATCCTTGAATGCACCGGTACCCTTGATGTACTCCACGTTGTTCTTCTTGAACAAAAATTCGATACCCTTGGTCAAGCCGGACACGGACGACTCTTTCGCCTTCATCATAGCCCCCAAATTAAGCGTGACATCGCCGACTTCGATACCGCGGCCCTTTGTGTCATGGAGGATCGTGTGGTAAAGGTGCGAGTTGTTGAGGAGAGATTTCGAGGGGATGCAACCAACGTTCAAGCATGTTCCTCCGAGACTGCCGCGCTTTTCGATACATGCGACCTAAAAAGCTGGGTGTGAGCTGTTGACCGCAGAGTCCTGTCAAAATTGCCAGCGAACCTTCAGACCGGCCTGGCCAGCTTTGATGGCTGCAACATATCCCGCAACGCCGCCGCCGATAATAACCAGGTCTTTCTCTTCTATGGCACAATTAGCACCCTCTCGTCACGCGGGCTTCATAACAGTGGTACTGACCAGCCTCGGAAGCATAGCCTCGTCGTAGTCGGCCCTGGAAGTAGATGTTTGGCGCGCAAAAGGTGCTTTGAGAAACAGGTCGCAACAGCGACCTTGGCGCTGCGCGAGGTACGACGGACCGGAACATTGTGTGAATGGAAGATTGTCCCGAAGGATAGGAAGGCCGTGATCAGTACGGCGGAGTGGGTGGGCGGAGTCAATGGACGAGATGTCGGGTTTGAGGTGTTGTTGAGCGCTGAGATGACGGCGGCAGCACTTTCGTTGCGGAGCTCGGGCTCTTCCGGTTAGCAGTGGGTGGCTGACAATCCACACGCGCCACTCGAACAGCGGCGTCCAGAGGCAAAACGGCAACCAATTACTGATCTGCTCATTACCATTACATTCTACATTCATCTATGGGAGTATCATGTGTTCATCCATCATTCCTCTTCCAACGTTGTAGTCGCCATCACCCTGCTGAGCATTGCCACCACTGACTTGCACGCCCACTTGACTGTCTCCTTCTCGGCCTTGTTCGCTGTGATATCTGTCTTACTGACGACCTTCTTCAGGAAGTACTGCAGGCCAGTGATCATCTCCGGTGCGGTGTCCGCGTTGATAAAGATGTTCAACAGGCCCTTTTCTTTTCTGCCTTCCTCTGCACCCTTCTGCGACTCGAGGATGGTGGCCACAAGCAAGATTTCGATGAGGGTTTTAGTCTTTGGCTGAAGGTAGGGGAAATTCAGCGGCTTCAGACTAGTAATTGAAAGTCCACCTCTGGCAATTAGTGTCCCGTAGAGCTTTCCCAAATTAACCAGTCTCCGCAATGATACATTGTCCTTCTTTTCATCATCCTCATCATCCTCATCGTCAGGGCCTTCAAGGCCTTCCTTCTTCTCTCCTAAGCTCTTGAAAATGTCCCACAGTGCGAATTGGAAGCAATTGCGCGACTTGTGATCCGAACAAAACTTGCGGGCAAGAAGTGTATAGTAGGGGTTATACATCTTCTCGCATCCCGCACAGTGAACGATGACCCTAGGTATCTCCATTTCCTGGGACCTTTTGAGGTTGAGCTTCAGAAGGCGCATGTGTGCGTCTTTGAAGTCACTTGCCGACATGATGGTGACGAAAATGGCTCGCCGTACGTCAGTGTTCATGCGTTGCTCTCTGGCAAGCTGGACCAAGTCCACTTCGACATCAGCTTCAGCATCGCCCTTTGTTAGCTCTTTAAGATTGATCTCTTCAGTTTCTCGACTCGCTGCGTTGCTGGCAGTGTCGTTCCGCCAGCTTGCCCCTACTAGCCACCATTTTCCCTTCTTCTCTGTGTCCCTGATGTCTGCGAGGGTGATGCGCAGAGGCTCTGTTCCTTTCAGATTGCGGGTGTTCATAGTACCTAGTTGCTTCTTCATCCTCGTGGTATGTTCAGTAACGATCTCTGATGCTGCCACACCCGTCTTCATTCGGTTGTTTTTAAGGTTGTTGATGGTCTCGATCATGAACTTAGTCCGTACGGGTAAGCTACTTTCTCCGACTTTGGCTACCGATTTTTGCAGACGTAGCACAATCTCTTTCAGCGACGTCGGATCATCTTGTCGTAACTGGAACCCAGACACTTTCACAATCCTTAGGAGCAGTTCGGTGTTCAAGTCGGACAGTTCGTCTAGAAATAGCTTGATGTAGTCAAACACTAAGTTACTCCCAACGACTTGGAAGCAATATAGCTGTGCAATCAAGGAAATCAGATTGGTCGCATGTTTCCCTAACCCGGATTTGTTCGTCTGGTAGTGCTTGTCGAACTCGGAGACGATCTGCTCAATTATTTGAGCACCAAAATCAGGCCCAATAACCTTGTAAATCGCGGCAATAAACCCCGAGTGGAGGATCAAGAACGTATCTGGAAGGACAGTCTCATCGGACAGGAGCCCAATGAGCAAGTCAACAACTGTCGTGTTCACGTAGCCGCGAGCATTGCTCTGATATATCTGCTCGACATCCTTTAGGATTGTGAGCATGTTGGCATCTGATAGCCTGTTGAGCAGGCCCTGGATCTGCCGCTTGAGCCTGGCAAGTGCTTCCGAATCGCTTGAAGGAGGCCCTCGGAGGGCGGGCGGTATGTATTTCATGGGTGTCGTGGTATCAGATGTTGTTGGAGCAACATATGGATTCTCTCGAACACGTGTAACCGTAGGTTCAACTTCGTCGTTGGAATCGAAGCCTTCGAAATCGGAGTTCTCGCCATCCATCTCCTCGTCCGAATCCACATCATCCATGTCGTCGTCAAGATAGTCGTCCTCATCACTTGAGACCTCCGCCTCTTGCCTGAGTGCTTTTTGCCTCTTGTCTGCAAGCCACTTCTCATCTTCAGCTGCCCTCTTCCGTTTTGGTGGCCTCTCCCCAGCCATTTCATCATCGCTGTCGAATGCGCCCAAGTCCCCAAAGAGATCTTCCAACCCATCATCGAGGGCATCCGTTGACTTTTTCTTCTTCTTCTTGATTCCTAGCTTCTTCTCCAGTGCAGCAATGTCATCGTCATCTTGCGCAAGCTTGTCTTTGACTGCCCGTGAGACTCTCGGGGGCGGGGAAGGAGATGGTTCCTTCTTTCGTGTAGATTGAGTGTCGGACGACGTCCTTTTCAGGATGCTCTTCAATGACTTCTCTGCTTCCTTGTTGGCTTTAGAAGGTCGAGGCGGAGGCAGCTCCTCCTCACTGCCTTCCTCCTCATTCTCCGACTCGGGCTCAACGTGAGCATGTCCATTCCCGTTTTGAATTCGCGTTTGCTTCTTCTGTATCTTGTGTCCCTGGTTCTGCGTCTTCCGCACCTTGTCTTCTACGCGCTCTGCCTTTCGACGATCTTTGCGAGTCAGAGGTACATTGTGTCCGCGGCCACGCTTGCCTTGACGGACAGGATCTGTTGCGAATTAGTACCTAGACTTTAGTTTAAGCTGCTGAGGGTAATGTCAACTGCATATGGGATGCATGAATGCAATAGAAGAGACAGTTATCAGACCGCAGGACCAGAGGGCAAAGGAAGGTAAAAATCGCCAAAAGATTTACTATTTTTTATCCTTTTATAAAACGTACGTACCTCCAACCTGGCTCAAGAGCTCCTTTGGCAGCTTCGGGCCTCCATATCGTGGGGGCATGGTGTCGAGACGAAGCGGTGGTTGGTTCCAAAAAGATTTCTGGGTCGGAGGTTTTTGTCCCCGCTTCCGCTCCGCACTTCTTCGCCGCCGTCCCACATCGAATTCACGTTCACCCCGCACCCGCCACACGACACCACGCATGGAGAGAAAATCATAGCATTCGGGACTTCAACATGGCTGGGGATCATCTGTCCAATGAAGACGTAATTACTACATTGCCGAATTTTGGAAATGCGCCGCTAACTAGGACGGTAGTTCTTCACAAAACTCGGCGACCTCTTCGAATACAATCGCAAAAAGGGCCATGGCACCATATACCTCACACAAAAGCGCCTAACGCACAACGAGGTCGAGATACCGTCTCCGTCCACAATCCTCGACGACCCACTATGGGACACGCACCCCGAGAATCCGCTCCCGGTCCTCATTCGCGCGTCCAACAATAAATCATCGAAGCGACCGGGAACAGGCAGGCCAGGAACGGACAGAGAAGATGTTGATAGGATCAAGCTCTCTACGGTTGTACAGTCAGATAAACTGGACGGGTTCTATGCGCGGTATGCGGAGGCGTGCAAGGCGGGGATGAGCGGTTTGAAGAAGAGAGATCGGAAAAAGGGGAAGAAGGACAAGAAGAAGAAAAAGGTCGTTTCGGGAGAGCCGAAAGGATGAGGTGGATAGCATGGTATTGGGAACTGTCTAAAGAGCCGATGGGGTTACGTTTACCTCTGCAGCCTCATCTGGAGCCCACACGGCGGCATATGCTAGGCAGGTTACATTGCCTACGGCATGTGTATGCGTGGAAGGGCTACCCGGAAATTCACACTTGACGAAAATAGTGGCAGCATGTGGAGGCATTATGGCACAAGATCTGTGCCCGTCAGTGGAATATAATACGCCATTACCAGCATAGCGCGGAGTCAGATGCACTGGAAGGATATCACTAAGCTCTCCAATTCACAAAGTGCCCCAAGCCAGGATTGAGCGCCTTTTGTGATGTTATGAATGTGTCCAAGTTAGGTTGAATAAGAAACCGCAGTATTGGCTTGCTAATCACCCCTCATCACCTCAGATGCGTTTCATTATCTTACGTCTCCTTCACCGTCTCCATCATCTACTTCTCTTCTTTTCTCTTCTTGAACAACTTCAAGTTCAGAGGCAGCGGCTGACCCATCCAAGTCGCACGCTGAGTATGGTCTCGCTCCTCCTCGTCCGTATTAGGATGAACCAGCGCCGACAGTGGCCCCCTGTTTATCACCAGCCACGGAATGAACGCGCCAAATTGCTCTGCTTATCATCAGCTACCTCAATGTCATAGTTCCAGAGTATATTGAGTACATACCAGGCGTGAACAAATTCACTTCAAACATGCCCGTCACATGCGGCCCAAGGGGTCTATCCCATATCTTGTAGATGCGGAGCTCAGGGACTGGACGGTCCAGTCAGTATACAGACGTCGTTTTGGGAAAGGAGATCCAACATTCTCGCCGTATACGTTCCCACAATTCTGTGGCGTATTTCACCTCCTCTGCGTCATTTTGGACAAAGTATATATGTATACTAGCAAGACATTAATGTCCATGGTTCGATGTTGGCGACTGTAAGCATACTCAAAGCCTCCGCGAATGCCGTTTGTGATCGGCGATACGAACGAGTTGTATGCTTCACTCTTCTTCTCGGCCGGTGGGTTGACGTAAGACTTGCCGTCTGCTGCTTTCTCGCTGTTTTGTGTGTCAGTTATATACATGCACAAGACCAATATATGAGCTGAAACTAACTTGGGCAGTGGTTCAAGGCCCTGATAGCCTTCGAGGGGTGAGGGGTAGGTGTAGAGACTTGGATCTGACATATTGAGGTTTTTCTTAACTGTTCCGATCTCGATTCTTCGAGGCAGTGCACGTCTCTATATAGCTACTGTTCTTTTACGACTTGTGTACCAGTAAGGGTTGTTTGTCAGCGCGGAATTGTACGCGATGATGCCATCCGAATCGGATCACCAGTCTAATTGATTTAAGTCTAGCCGGTCCTCTCCTCGTGATCCATAAAAAGTCACTTATCCCGTTCAAATACGCAATTGAGCGCCTGAGTACGAAGCTTCCCAAGGAACTATTCGGAGCTGGGGGTCATTATCACAGCCTCGGCAGCGCCACAGGCGCGATTGGCTGATAGCAGGTTCCCAAAGATGCTCTTGCCCAATCAGTACACTCTGACTTTGCTCCAGGCCTACAGAAACGTCGGTTCTGTCGCTTGAAATGCTTCATAGATAGTGAAACGTACATAACTGCAGGACAAAGGACTGCCTCAGAAACGTGAAGTGACTCGGACTCTAATCTGTGGCGGTGCCCTGAGTCACCCCGCCACGATATATGACTCCCGCCGCCCCACCACCGAATCCAATTTCTTGAACACACCGCACAACAACCCGCTCCACTTGACCCAATTGCCGCCACCATGGCAGACACCACCTACTACATCGACGAAGACGTCGGCCAAGACATTGACACCCAAACAGGCGACGAGAGTCTTCCCTACAAAACACTCGGATTCGCTGTTCTCACCCGCGGAGAGGATGCAACATTCAAGACACGCAAGAGCCTGACTGGAGAGGTTGCCGAGGGCTCAGACCCCCAATTGCGCTTGGAATGGAAGGCTCCGGCTAAGGCGGCCATGAAGAAGGCAGTCAACTTCGCCAAAGCACAGAAGAAGAAGGCAGGGAAGGAGCAGGAGCAGCTCGCGATGAGGACAAAAGAGGAGGCAGATAGGAAAAAGGTGCTAGAAGACTCGAAGAAGATCGTGATTGAGGAGGACAAGAGCTTGCCCGAAGCCATCAGGGTCAAGCTGGACGACACCGACCCGAAGAAGATACAACTGGGCAACGGCAAGGATGTGAAGGGCACACGGGTGAAGGTGTTTGGTCGAGTGCATCGGGAGCGGAGACAGAAAGAGCTCATGTTCATCACACTACGAGACGGCTACGGGTTCATGCAGGTCATCTTCTCTGGCCCTCTCGCGAAGACGTACGATGCCCTCACGTTGACTCGAGAGACTAGCATGGAGATCATCGGCGAGTTGATGGAGGTGCCAGAAGGAGCTCATGCCCCCAACAACCGCGAATTGCATGCGGATTACTTTAAGATCCACGCAGGGTGGAAGGCAGCGGGCGGCGAAGATGCCATCACCAACAGAGTGTCGAAAGACACTGAGCACGCGACACTGCTCGACCTACGGCACCTCACTCTCCGAGGAGAGACGGCGTCAAAGGTCATGATCGTTCGCGATGCTGTCGAGTTCGCCTTCAACGCCGTCTACAAGGAGCTCCGTATGCGAAAAGTCAGCCCGCCCGCCCTGGTGCAGACCCAGGTTGAAGGTGGCTCCACGCTTTTCAAGTTGAACTACTACCACGAGGAAGCTTACCTCACCCAGTCTTCTCAGCTCTATTTGGAGACTTGCTTGCCATCCATGGGCGACGTCTACTGCATCGAGAAGTCTTTCCGAGCAGAAAAGTCCTTAACCCGACGTCACTTGGCCGAGTACTCGCACGTGGAAGCCGAGCTGGATTTTATTACCTTCGACGACCTTCTTGCACATCTCGAGCACGTCATGTGTCGGGTTTTGGAACTCACAATGGCCGACCCAACAGTCAAGCAGTACATCATGGACCTCAACCCCGAGTTCAAGATACCAGAGCGACCCTTTTTGCGTATGAAGTACTCAGACGCTATCAACTGGCTCGTCGAACACGAGATTATCAACGAAGAGACAAAAGAGCCCCATAAATTTGGCGACGACATCGCAGAAGCCGCCGAGCGCAAGATGACGGATATTATCAACAAGCCCATCTTCTTGACTCACTTCCCAGCCGAGATCAAGTCTTTCTACATGATGAGGGACAAGGAGGACCCGAGGGTGACCGAGAGCGTGGACTGCTTGATGCCCGGCGTTGGAGAGATTGTGGGTGGCAGCATGAGGATCTTCGACTACGACGAGTTGATGGCTGGCTATGCGAGGGAGAACATCGACCCGACTGCGTACTACTGGTACACAGACCAGCGAAAGTAAGCGCTCTCTCTTTCCTTTATTCAGATATTCGTGCAGTTGCTGACCTTGTTACAGGTATGGTAGCTCCCCTCATGGCGGGTACGGTCTCGGTCTCGAGCGCTTCCTCGCCTGGCTCTGCGAGCAGCACACTGTTCGCGACTGCTGCCTGTATCCACGCTACTTTGGTCGCTGCAAGCCTTGAGTCTCTTTCCACCTCTTCTTTCCTTTTAGCGTACGTCCGGGGTGGTATAGACACATGGTGACACAACTTTCAAGGTGGATGGATGGGTAAAGCAGGTTTTCCGGTAGTTTTTCTTCGAGTCACGTCTGTCACACAAGGCGGTGATCACTCAATAGACACACTATATCCAATCAATTCCTCCTTGTGACTCACTGCCTCCCCTGCCATTCTCCCATTATCATTTATCCTTCGTCCTTCGTCCTTCGTCTTTCTTCATCCCTCGCTTTCCTCGACTCACACGAGCTGTCTCTCACGAGCTTTGCCAGGTCGCCGGATGGGGAAGGGGGGGAGGTGAGTATACCACCCCTGCCTCGATCAGTTTCGGACTTGAACTGCATGACGCGTCAGCCTTGTAATTTGTCGATTGTCGAACGAGATGGAGAGGAATACTCCGTCGTTCTTCCTCGTCTTAGAGCCTGTGCGTGAGTGGATGCATGCTTATGGTGCGTGAGTGTGGTGCATCTAGACCGTTTACACCTGCGTGGTCAAGGTCCAAGATTGCCATACGATGCCAACGGCCCTCGCATCCTTATCGCAATGTCTGCTTCGGTTTCCGAATGGCAAACAAGCAGGCAAGCAGGCAAGCAGACAAGCAATGCATCTCGTACGCCGTTCCGTACTACATTTGTCCGGACGGGGAACATAATCCATGGGACACTTTGAACCTCATGATAGATAATATGCTGTAATGTATGTATTAGAAAGGATGTGCTTAGCACAAGATTATCAACCACATACGAACAGCTGAAGCAAAACAAGTAGAGAACTGTGGCGAGGGGTACTTGGGCCGCGGCTACTAGCTGCCAGCTACCAGCGTGCAATGTACGAGGGGGATTCATTAATTAGTAGTGTCTACATCTGCAATCGTCCTAAATGAGCCGTCATCCCACCTCGTAGCATTTCCTTATCAAAGACACACAACACACACATACCATCAGCTCACCTCAGAACACCAAACAACATCACACCACATCGAGCAGCAGACAGACAAGCAAGGCACAATTCTCAGCTCCACAATTCACTCGATTCATAGCCTACATACTCCAAAGTGTCCTCCCAATGCTATACAAGCACACAAAATCCGCTACGCACACAGTCGCTACGATCGTGTAGCTTACAAAGGGTAAAGAAAAAGGTAACTAAGGCTACCACATGATAATAACGCCACAAGCCCCGCGCCGGGGAGCCCAGGGAAAGATGCCGGTAGAAACTCCGCGCTATGCAATTCGATAGGAGGGAAATTGCTCGTCTAGAGAGCTGCGACACAGTGAAATGCCTGTCCGACCTAAGAAACAAAAGAGGGTGAACTTTGGGAGAAGGGGGAGGGATGTTACGGGACCAAGCCAAATAGAGAGATGCCAATGTGAGGACGTATTAGACATGTGAACAGGTGGTGAAGGTGTCGCTTCTTGATCTCAGCGAAAAGGTTTAGGTTGATCGGAGCTGAAGCGCTTGTGTCTTAGATTTAGTCATCGTAACGTCTGACGATCTGTCAGTAAGGTTGTCGGGGACTGATTGTGTGAATACGTACCAGGCTGCCAGCTGACGAACGTCGAATGACTTTACGCATACGCAGCGAGACGACGTTTAATAAGCTCTTGAAGCTTCAATAGCTCAGCACGCTCGTGAGAAGTGGTTGGAGGTGGTGCAGCGTTGGAGATCGCGGACACGACATCCAATGGAGCTTCGGCCTGTTTCACATGAATTAGCGCCGATCAAACATGCAAGTGGGGCGAGGCGAATAGGGTGTCTTACAGTCAGACGGAGTATGAGAGCGTCGACGTTGTTGTCATTCAGGCCGATGTCCTTTTCTTTGTTCGCAAATCGTGTAAGGTTGAGCGCTGCCTGCTGCTGCTGGATTGGACGAGCGTTGAAGTGCATCAAGGATGCCTTGCGCTTGGCGGCAGCTTTTGCAGCCTTCCGCGCTTCTTTCTGCTTCTCGATACGGGAGCTAGAGTAGAGTTAATGAGTGCTGGTGATGAAGCTGATGGAAAAACTTACTGCTTGACTTTGCTGATGAAATCAAGAACGATGCCCTTCTCAGGGACGCGGAAGATCTTGGAGTTGAGGTCGCGGGAGTCTTCGGAGGCAAACACATAATTGCCCTCACCGTCAGTATCATCATCAGGGTCATTGAGGATATTAATCAGGCCGTTGTTGCGCATGCCACGCGAGAAGGTAGGCTCGATGACCGCGGCGTTCTTAGGTTTCCGGACTTTACGGGCAACCCGAGCAATTGGAGAAGCATCGAGCAAGGCGACGCCATTGTCTTTGGTCTCGTTCAGATCATGCTGTAGTAGATATCCACTGCGAAGGTCGTGATCGATGTGCCGTGGGCATTTCCACGCGTCGCGCTGAGCAGCGTCAAGGCTGATGTGCGGCGGGTTAGCGAGTGGCGGATCACAACAGTCCAAGTGCCAATACGTGGGACAAAAGTCACACTTCAGCATCTGGCGCTTGCCACCAGACGATTTACCACATTGAGTGCAGAGGATCACCTTGTGATCGCTATCGACAGTCTTCAAGTAGTCTGGCTTTTGATAGCCGTAACCGCTGTTCTTGGATCTGCGCATTGTTAGCCTCTGCATCACTGAGAGAAGACGCGTCACGCGGGGAACCTACAAAGGAAACTTCTTGACATCCTCAGAGTACGAGCCATCAGGTCGCGCAGAGACATTTTCAAAATAGTTCTGAAGCTCGGCTGGCAGAGCAAACGCACGTGTGTTGGTGTGCTGGAGCTGCTTGAAGAGCGGCCCAAAGGATGAGTATGAATCAGCGAGTTCCTCGGCAGGTTTGTGCTCAACGGTGCACTCAAAACATGAAAATGAACCTGTAGGGGCTCCAGAGAGCGGTGGGTCGCAGCAAATGAAGTGGAAGACGCGTGGACAATTATCGCAGCATACAAACTCGCCAGCGCCTTTGCAGGCGGAGCAAAGGTCGTCGCTCTCAGAAGGAGGCGAGCCCTGGCACGATATTAGTGGGGAGGATAAAGTAGAACTTGGAGGTGAATATGGGAACTTGAGAGGAGTGATGTGCGTTGTGAGAAGCATGTGTGATGGAAGTTGGAAAATACGCGAATGTTGTTGATGGAAGGGTTGTGGTGAGGGAAGAAAGGATGATGTGGTTGGGTGGATCGGGAATTTGACTGCCACTTACTGGAGCATTGTCATCAGGCCCCAACTGTCTCGAACCGCCACCACCAAGATGTGGGATACCTGCGATAGGCCCGTCTCGGTTTTTTACCGGTCTACGCGTACAAAACGATTAGTTAAATGTCCAGGAGAAAATGACAAACGATAGTGCGCAAACACGTAGTGCACGCTGAGTCGACACTGGCACCCCTGCATCGAAACGGGTACTGGCATCTTCCAGCGCCGCAAAGAAACGTGACAGGGATGACTGGAAACACGAGAACAAAAAGTACTTACGATCGCTTCGTTCGCGCTGCCTGGCCGTTGTTCAGCTTCAGCCGCTTAGGGAACGGCGGGGCTATCACTGGCGTTGAGGGTCGCGTTGATGCAGCCGAGTCAAGGTTCGGCGAAGGCTGCGCTGAGCTGCCATCTCGCAGTCTCTTCCCAATGAAAACACTCATGCCGTTCGTATTGCGCGGAACTCGCCCAGGACGACGCGGCTGGTTAGTGTCGACTGGCGGTCCCACAGCGATTTGAGACTCGGTCAACGACTCCGTCTCGAGCATCTCGTCGTCGAAGCGAATGTCCGATATAGGAGGATCATAGTCCATATGCGATAGCTGCTGCTCGACCATCTCTTCCCGCCGTCGTCGGAGTCTCAACTGTTCGGCCTCTTCATTGGCAGTGAGTGGCGGTTTCTTCTCGTGCTTGCCCAGTGGCTTCACTGAGTTGGCACGAGACTTCTTACCCGCGCGTGCAAGCGCAGCATTCTTTGCTTTCTTTGATATGACGATAGCGCCGTTGCCGTTGACTTGGACAGGCTCAGGAGGACCGTTTTGCACAATTTCTTCGTTCACATCCGAGAGATCCGAGTCGGCTGAATCAGGTGTCTTTGGTGCAGGCGTGTGAGCGTTTGTCGACAGTCCGGACCCTGTTACAGCATCGCCATTCGTTATGGTGGGTCGCTTGCGAGGTGACTTTGATGGCATCTCTGTGGCAGGCGGTGAAGATGAATCCGACGTTGGGAGCGTGGGGGCGACATCGAGGGGATGGGGCGCAGCTTGGGCGGGTGCTGGTTCTATAGACGAAACTTCGACATGCGGTACATCCTCTTCATGATTTTGTATGGTAAGATCTACTGTTTTCGAGAGGGCTGGCACAGAGAGTTCTGACTCTGGTGCTGCAGAGGCTGTTGCGGTGGGTGCATCTGTGGGGATGGGGTTGGCGAGGGTGAAATCCAAATCTGGAAGTAAATGCGGCGACTGTACGGAGGTTTCTTCAGCTTCACTGGATTTTCGTGCTTCTTCTGCTTCAAGCGCTTCTTGTTCTTCCCGTGCCTTGCGTGCTTCGTTCTCTTTCTTCCGATTGTCCAGCTTGAATATCCTCTTCCTAGTCTTAATGTAGTTTTTGAACTGGGTAAACTGCTGTATGGTGGCATTCTGCTGCATGATTGCATGGAGTGATTCGGCCAGGCTTGCATCGTGCTGGCTATCTTGCCAGAGATCCCGAATGGCCTTTCCGACGCTTCGCTTTCCACCAGTGTTCGAACGGTCGATGGCTGCATTCACGGCAATCTGAGTGCGCTGCTTGGTGACCGGGTCGAAAGGAGGTGGGAGTGTGCTCTGAACCACCGGGCTAGCTACAGCCGTTTGGGGTCTGCTGCTGCCGTTCCTCAATGGTGTCTTGCCGTGGACGGGCGTCTTGTTGTGCACCGGGGTCTTGCCCCTGATCGGAGTTTTTGTGACATTCGCCTTTGGCTTGCTCTTCTTAGGGACATATTCGTCATCTTCATCCTCATCCGGGGGCACGAAGGCGGGGGTCAGGTCGTCTTCATCCATCTTCTCAGAGTCTTCCTGCTCGGCATCAGGCGCTGGCGTCATCTCTGGTGTGGACGCGCCCTCCTCGCCGGACAGCACATTCGCCTTCCTGCCGAAGAAGGATCCTCTGTTGATCGAATCGCCTAATGCGCGCACCCGTTGCTTCATCCTGGCCGAAGGGGGAACGCCGAGCGCCGCCATGTTCTCTAGGACGCCGTGGCGCGCGAAGCCGTGTTCCTCGAACGAGGGAGTCGGATTTTTTGGTTGAGGCTCTATCCAGCCGTCAAGAGAGCTCTGCGTCTTTCCCTTTCTAGATTCCGGGTCGTGAGGAGGCGTGTCGTGAGGCGTGTCGTGGGGCGTACTCGTCCGACTCTGCCTCTTGCGCAGGGCCGGCATGGCGACGGAGGACTGTAAGTTTGTGAGCGTGCTGGCTACGAGAGGAGCTTCAATTAATACTCACCACGCGTTCTGCCTATATTATTCGCGTCCAGATAGCCGCGGAGGGCGTGCCGGTCCAGGTGGTGCGGTGGTGGGTGGTTCGGAGTAGTGTCGTGAAAGGATGATGGAGAAATTGGCAAGACTGCAAGCGACCCGCCGCGGACAACCCCTGGTACGCAACCCAGACAACAAAGTCTCGTGATAACGAAAAGGGCTCGAAATATAGGAAAATTGAGTCGAGAGATGCAGCTAGACACGAATAAAGTAGTCTGAGAGAGGTCAACGAGGAGGAGGGGTTAAGAGGTCGCCGTTATCAGGCTTGAGGAAGGGCACGCTTAAGCATGTCCTCCGCCCGTCCACGACGCAGCTCACTTTCACATCACCAATGTAAATCCTGATGAGCGCTATTGCCTTCTGGCTACAATGACACAAACCCAGCTCGTTAGCCCGGTGACGGCGAGTTTTTCGCACCTCGCCCTTTTCAGTGTCATAATTGTGAGTCAAGAGAGAAGAGACGACAGTATTGTTGACTCCCCAAGGACTTCTCCCTTCTGCACAGCAGAAGCGTCTCTCACAGTTGAAAAGAGTCGACTACCCACCCTCTCATACTTATTATGAGCGAGGCAGTACATGACAGCAGTGCCTCCATCTCACGGTTCTGGCCCCCCCGTGATCATGTCCCAGCCCCTGAATACACGATTTCATGTTCATGATAAAGTCTCACAATGGCAAAAGATCCAGAATGAGGAGAAGGTAGGAGTTCATTTTTGCGGGCTACGAGAGCCAAGGTCTACCTATTTTCCAGCACGCGCACCGAATGCATCGAAGCTTAGACAGGGACCGATCGCAAAATTGCGAATGGATCGAAGTGTCCCCATTGCTGAGTGGTCATGGATTTTCAAGAGTTGCAGCGACCAGGATCCGGATCAGTAACGTGCAGATGCCCCTGATGAGACTCAGTATGTTCGCGGGCTTACTCCTCATCGCTGCTTTCCTCCTCTTCTTCCTCCTCCTCTTCGGCTGGCGCAGCCTTCTTGGTAGGCTTCTTCTTCTTCTTGCGGTTCTTCTTCTTGTCCGATGTTGGCTTACCAAGTGGCTGCTCTAGGATTTTGAGAACCTCCTCATCAGTAATCTTCTTGTCAGTCTTGAACTTGGAAAGGTCAGGTGTTGGCGGGGCAGCCAGGCGAGTCAATCCGTTCTTAGTAATGGCTATTGCGGAGATTAGTCTATAAACATTTCATACCCGTAAAGTAGAGAATCAGGTAGAGGGGACTGAAGCCAGAAAGAAGGGTCGCGCCATCTGATCCCGCAAATGAACAGAACGAGAATGCGAGAGAAACGTACCAACAGTCGTGAAAAGCCTAGCGACGGGATCGCCGTTCTTGTCACCCACGACTTCGTACTGACGGAGTACACCACCTCGAACGCACTCTACTACACCGACCTTCGCCGCCTTTTCGTCCTCGAGCTGCCTCAGGCTGAAGGGGAAAGTGCCGAACTTCTTGACCACCTCGGACAACAATGCTCTTGAAGTAGGACGCTTGAGTCCGTACGTAGTAGCCGTACGGCGATGGAGAGTCGCTCGGTTGCTAATGTTCTTGACCTTTCCACTTCCGAGGCTGACCCCCATCTCGACACCCCACACCTCGCCAACCTCTGGAATACCCTCGCCCTTGACGCCCTCGCCCGGAGCCAGGATAATCTTCTTCTTCGCTTCGATCTCGTTGTGCTCAAAGAGCCAGATGGTGGTGCTCTCAACGAGATTGCAGTCGTATGCTGAGACAACCTTTTCAAGCAACTGTGTCATCTTGGATTGGGTAGGGGGCTTTTGGGCAGACGCCTTCTTCTGCTCTTCTTCCGTTCCTTGAGGGACTAGACCTGGTGGGACCATAAGCCTCAGTAGCAGCTCATTCGCGTAGTGTGTAGCTAGAAGCAAGTCTGCCTCCCGCCCACTGATCTCGCCGCTAGCATCCTTCTCTTTCTTCGGCACGATGATAGAATCGCAGACGATAGCACACAGGCCATCAACCTGGGCACCAAGTTGGATTTTGACGCACTCTCCCGCCTTCAGTGTAGTTTCTGCCTCCTCAGCATCGGTCTTCAATGGCGTGTACGGGGTGATGTAGGAGCTTGGAGAGACGGTAGTACAGTGACCAATGCCCTTGGGAACCTTCGGTGTCTTTCCCTTGTAGACCTTGCTGACCTCCTCTTCAAGCAGCTTATCGCCGCGCTCGCAGAGCTCAACAATTTTGGCACCCTCGACACACCATCCTAGAAAGGGTCAGCCCACATTTCGTAGCAGTGGTGAAAAAGATGTTGGGAGTAATTGGGAGGACGGACCTGAGACTTCTTCAAGGACCTTTTGAGAGATCTGGGCAGCAACCTTGTATTTGGTCAAGGTGTCTGGGTTGGAGAGGGTAAAATCTGTCAAGTGTGTTAGCATTCGTGACTCTTCTAATGTAGCTGGGTACAAAGCAGGTCGTTGTAGATGGACATCGTCGTCAAAGGAATATGTCGAGAAGATAATAGCACGTACCTGCAGTAGCAGCTTCTTCCGGCATATTGTTAGTGGTGGTTGCCTTTGGCAAACAGAAGAGTTGAAGAAGAGTTGGTGGTTCTGTGTGTTTTGAACAAATGCCCCTCAATTGCGCGGGGTCGGATTCCAGCGTTCGCTAACGAGCCAATGAAACCGCGAAACCTACATTGGGCAGAAGCACCTGACATTCACTCCCCGTTGTAGAAAGAGACAGCTGAGGATTTAAACAGAAGGAAGGAAGTGGAGAACACTATTACTTCTCGTGTATTCTAGATCATTACCTCGACGAGCACCTTATAAACTGATAGTAGGGCTTAATTCATTTATTGTCTCGTAGGTGATATTCGAGAAGTGTCTGCAATAGGAGAAATCCTCTTGAAGTATAGGAAATCTCTTTCTACTTCATCTAGCCTCGGGAATAATATTGTTAGACCGTAGTTAGCTACTTATGACTTGCTTGGAATCAATACATATCCCTCAGACCTTTAGCACCACATCCCCAACAACGGCCCTATGATCACTAACAAACACCCCGTCCTCAAATCGATTCGGCAACACCGCATACCCTCTCACTTTCCAATTCCCCGCTCCCCTCAGCCCCACAAAAACGTGATCAATAACGGCCTTCCTCTCACTATCCACAAACCCCGTGAAGGTATTCCTCTCTCCATACCTCGTAGCCGTCATCTCCTGCACGTCCTGAAGACTCGACCCCTCCCCGTTCAGAATATTGTACGCCTCTTCGTGGGGCTCACTATTCAGATCGCCGGCCAGAAACACAGGAAGCCTATCCACTGTGGTACCATTCAAAGTAGTGCATTTCGTCATCTCCTCCACCACTTTCAAAACGAGCCTCGCACTCTCCCTCCTACTCACGACCCCCTGATCATCAAAGTGCGTGCACAATCCCACCATCCTCCTCCCACTCCCACGATGCATCCACCTCCCCACCGTCACAATTCTCACACTCGCTGCATCCCATCCTTTCCCTGGCTGATCCGGCGTCTCGCTCAGCCAGACCGTTTTCCATCCCTCCAATTTCCAAACCCGCGGACGGTAGATGATAGGTGAGTACTCGCCAGCTTGCTTCCCATCGTCCCTCCCCACTCCAATGTACGCCCACTCTTCGTCATCATTCTTGTTGAGGCCGGTCATGATGTCTACGAGCTGCTGGTGGAGTACTTCTTGCAAACAGATGAAGGACTCGGGGTTGTACAAGGTGTTGAATGCGAGTTCTGCGAGGAGGAGGGAGCGTCGGTCTGCCCATGGCTTTTCGCCTTTGAAGGGGCTGGTTGTTGCGTAGCGGATGTTGTGCGTGAGGAGCCGCACGGAGAGTTGTGCGTTACTTTTCATGACGAGGAATCCAGGGACCAGAGGAAGTTGTGGAGTATTGCTGTGAGCATTGTCAACAAACTTGAAACTTGTAGTGGAGAGCCGAACACGTGATGAAACACCGGTAGTGAGCGTTTGACTGTCAATGGGATTGATTTAGACTAAATTCCCGAAAATTTGCGACAACTAAGATTCCCCTAGGAGCCGCCAGCAACCAAGAATATGTGATCGAGAATGGAGCCCAAAATGTCCCCTAAGAATATAAACAAGATCAATTGAAGCTATCTATGGGTCGCGAAGCTGCCACGACTCTCGAGGAGTCAATATAAGCCGGCCACGCGACACCATCTCTCAAGCATTCTTTCAAAAATGCTGAATTGAACGCCGAGCACGGAACACTGGTCCAACATGCCAGGTTATCTCCATTCCAAATTGCAAGCCAGCAAATAAAACGCCCATCCACTCACACGTTGCTCTCCATTCCAAATTGCAAGCCAGCAAATAAAACGCCCATCCACTCACACGTTGCTTATCTCACACTTCCACTACACCTCCCCAGAATAAAACATGCTCCAGTGATATGTTTGTACAAAATCGGCAATGGAAGGAAATTGCCACAAAGCCGTGTATATTAGGTACCCCACCTATGCTCTTTACAACGCCGGTGATATAGTGCTAGAAACCAGACTGCCGCCAACACCTAGAGCTTCAAGAGCTTGTCTTCCCTGTTCGTTTCTCGACATTGGTCTTGTGTTGGCGGTTCCTTAGATGGACTTCGAAGTTGGCCACCGTATGCTCAGGGCCTGCTGTGTACAGTTTCCCGGGACAGTCAATGCACCGAATTCGGGGCAAGTATTGGGCTTTGTAACCTTGAGGTAAAGCGGCGGTACTGGAAAGCGTGTCCATTTTGATGCTTTGCAGTGTTTTTTGGTCGAGTACGCTGTAGCGCATTAATGCTTCAAATAGATCGCTTGGGTATTCCTTCTGTAGTTCTTGGAGAGCATTCTGTAGCCAAGGAGGCGGAGGAGCCTAAGACATTGTAAGTAATAATTCCAAGGCAGAAGAGACATCGATGATTGACTTACAGGCTGTGTACCAGGGACCATTGGCCATACTGCATCTGCGCGCCCGTCATTATAGTAGTTCCACTGCTGCTTAACACTTGGAGTAGGCGTAGACGGTGCTCGCGGAGAAGCGTCTACCGAGGCAGATCCAGCTACAGGAGTCGATCGAGGCTGCATTGCTGGTGAAGGAGGCGGGGGCATCGAGTTCAAGTTGGGGGTACTCCGCGCAGGGGGTGGTGTCGGTGCCGTCTGGGGTGTTGATGCAGGTTTAACGAAAGCTTTTGGATTTTGAAGGTATTCTCGAAACTTTTTCGGTGATATGCGAAGCTTGACTATGAGTGTTGTAGGTTCAGGAACACTTTCTTCCCTAGATTCATATCTGAGTTGTCGAGACGTCCTCGTTTCGTGATGGACTTGGTGGAGAGAGGCGACCTCGGGGGTTGCTGATCTCCCTATCGCCGATCGCATCGCAGCTTGTGCTGCAGTAGCCGCTCCACGCATTCCACGTGTTCGAGCCGTGCCTCCAGTGAGTTGGGAGGGTGCTGGAGAGTCAGGAGCAGAATCATCGCTTTCTGATTCATCCGAATCATCATCATTCCGACCAGGACGGCCCCCAGGTTTCGGTTTCCGGGATATTTTGTAAAGGTGGCTTTCTTCAACTGTTTCGGCAGCCCCAGGAAGGACAGAGGAAACAAGAAGCGTACGAACAGTTCGTTGTCGGTCCTTGAGATCTGGTAACGCTGGGCCTCCACGTCGGTTCACAGATCGTTTCTGTCGTCGTTGCTCTCGGAGAATGGATAATTCGGCTCGCTCCAACTCGATCTCACTCAACTCATACAAGTATGGTGTGTAGTCCTTCGCTGATTGCATGGGCCGGAAAACTGAAGGAAGAGGAGATGGGAGGAAATTATCTCGAATATCTGCATCTTCCACTGGCCGTCCGTCAAATGGATGACCAGTAATATACAGACTTTTGGTGAACATCTGGCACTGTTCTCGGATCGAGTGAGCAATTGCTGTGGTGAATTCTCCGGACAAAGATAGATCAGCAGACATCTGCCTGGCAAATTCCTCTGGAGAGTTTAAGGGGTTGTTGATCTCCCATTCAAACTGGTCCACGAGCGTGTGTTGTCCAATTGTGATGTTAAGTTTAATGAGTATTCGCATCTCGTCGTTCTTAAAAGCAGAGTACGGTAGGTGCGGATCGAGGGGTTCGTCGTCGAAAAAGGCATGAGGGTAAAAGTCCTGAATCTGCTCTTGCATTTCTCGATTTATTAGCTGCATGAGGTGTCCTCGTATTTCCAGTGGAAGCTTGAAGTCCTCAACGAGATACTCGGCAAAAAGCTCCGTGTTTATTACTCGGTCGTGCAGGTTCCACGTGAAGGTGTCTCGAAGTTTAATCTTGTCCAATTCGATATCCAGCCGGACAGGAACCAGCTCTTCTACCTGCTCTGCCTGTGCAGTGCCATCCTTCTTCTTTATGCCTAGGGTTCTCGACCTCCGGTTTCCAGGTCGCTTGCTGTGCATTGGGTATTGGAGTTGCAAGCCTCTGACATTGGTTGTCCCATTGCCGTAGCCCATGTATCCATACCCAAAGACGGCGCCTGGATCTTTCTGGCGAAGTGCGCCAATCGTGTCCCGGTATTCGATGGTCCGGTCTTTCAATTCGCGCGAGAGCTGCTTGGAATAATTGTAACGATTGAGCATATTGTCACTACTGACTAGGTCGCGGGCATTGTATATGGATTGGATGCGTTCGTAAGCTTGTCTGTCTCGAGCAGACTTTTCTTCCTCTTTTGGGCTCTCTTGCGCGGACGCCTGTGAGGGTCTCCGTGAGCCGGAGCGCGAGCGTTTGCGACTGGGCGACGCGCCATTGACGGCCACATCGCGAGGAGCAGCCAAGGACATCTCTGTCCGCGTTGTAGATGTCTCTCCAGCGTCAAGGTCTAGTTTGACCCCAGAGGCGGCCAGGACTGCCTTTGCCTTCTGCTTACCCTGTCTTATTATGTCGTTCTCGTCGGGCGCAACGTCGAGGCCATCAACGCCCGTGGGCGCATGTGGCTGCTGGACGGCGCCCTCCCCGTTGATGCCGTTCGTGATGCGCGACGCGTTTGGCTGCTGGCGGTGGGCGGTATGGGGCGACGGTTGGGGGGTGGAAGACGAGTTTGCGGCGACAGGTGTGGGCATGGCGGAGTTGGTGATGTCGCGCGTAACAGGTGCGGTCGGTGCCAGACGTGCCCTGAACAGAAGTGCTCAGTTAGGGCCGGCACATAAAGTCGCGCGATGTGAGGTTGCTCGTGGGCTGGGGGTTGTGTCAGCATGGAGGTCAGTTTCGAGGAACACGACAACAAGGGGGTCGACGGCGACAACACCGGTCATCTCCAGCGGACGGTGGCCATCGCGACAGCATCACGGAGTAGGGCGCACGAGGTGTAGAGGGCACACATACCGATGGCTCATGCAATTTGCGCGTCGTCACTGGGTGGGCTGGGCGTGTGTTTGGCTGAAGGGAGGTGCTGCCGATCAAGTGCGCAGCTGTCGGGTACGGCTTCAGCAAGCGGGAAGACAGGCGTCCCGGAAAGAGCAAAGCGGTCCAAAGGGCTCCTGTTCCCAGGGTGTTCGGGCGGCCGCGGCGGGGGAATAAGCGTCTCGGACTGCCGTTCGTTGATTTGGGTGTGACTTCAATGTTGGCGGTTTTGCCGCCTAACCTTGGAAAACGCCGAGACGAGCTAGAACGGGCGAGACGCACGGCGACAGCGAAGAACAGCAGCTCGACGCCCCGCAACGTTCTCTGACAGCCGACAGGCGTCGTTCTGGTCGGCTTTCTCTGCTTTGATGTATTGTTATTTGCTACCTGTCAACTTTCCACATTGTAACAGATCAGTTCGTGGAGCTCACGTGACACAATGCCAAGCATTGCATTATATGTGTAAGACAATTATAGCCTAACACGATATCCATTGGTAGAATAGGAGAAGCAGTCATATAGAGCTTGCATTTTATAACATTAGTCCATCCGTTCAGGAAAGAAGAGAAGGCCCGTTGCTAATACACCCGTGTGTGAAGAATTGGCCAGGACGCCAGGTAACCCTCCGTAGTTACTGTTCAAGGAAAACGCTAGAGATATAAACGAGAAGAAGAATAGTCAGATGTCTCAGACTCAGACTAGCTGGCTGGCCCCGCATTCCACGAGCCATTCTGATGCAAGCATGCTCCAAATCTTAGTCTGGCCCCTCTCCTCTATTTGTTTGGTTGTCGATTTTTTTCATATGGGAGGATCAGAAGGGGCCCAACGTGCCCCATGAGGTATTTAACTTTCAGCTGATTTCATCGCAACTATGGCTACTTTAGAGAAGGGAGTCGAGCCTTGTGAAGACGTTTAGACATGCCGCCACCACCTGTTAAGTAATTGTTAGCAGTCTATTCCACAGTACTAGCTCACAGGTAGCTCACCTCAAGCTGCAATTCCTTGTCTTTGCCGTTGTTGACCTCGTCGTTGATCACTTGACCCAGGTTGGCGCCAACGCCTGCAGAGCCTCCAGTTCTCCGCGCAAAAGGCCACTGCGAGTACTCGGCCAGCAGCTCATCTACCTGAGCAAAGGCACGCTCCCGTGCCTCATGTCCAAGGGTTGTCAAAGCATTCTCGAGAACATTCGCTGCATAAGCAGCGCAGACCATAGTAATTGTTCGGAGGTATCTGAATTCCATCTCTTCCGGGAGGAATTGGCTGGGCGGAAGGACGACCGTGCGGTTAGTGAGAACCGTCCGGACTCGTCGCCTGATCTCTTCCTTCGCGCCGCCGTCAGCAACCGGGTGGGTAGCCATGTCGAATAGGAGGAAGTTCTTCTTCTCAGTGCGCAGGATGCCTTTGTCGACGAGGCCCTTGCACAAACGTTCGCGCACTTGCTTTAGCTGATAGCCGATCTTCATGAGATTCCATGTCTCGCCTGTACAATCAATATTAGTCCGTGCTTCCAAAATGGAGTTTGCTCGGGGGTCCGAGTAACATACCACTCATGAGGTCAATCCAGGAATTGACACTCATTTTCTCGCTTGACTTCATCATTTTCAAAGCCTCATCCAGCAGCACCTCACCCGTTAGAGTCTCATCAATGACCTCGATGACCCGATCGGCGAGAGGGAACCGCCGCCGCGACGAGTCCTTTTGCATGCTTATGCGCCCCCTGAACGCCAGCTCTATGACTATACATCCACGGAGCGCGTACGATATGTTGTCGTTCCAGAAGGAGAGATATCCCTAGCCATGGTGTTAGCTTAGCTCGATTGGAACTTTAGCCAAAGTAACCTACCTGTTTGTCCTTCAGCCCCATTAGAATCACCTCCTCCATGAGCGTCAACTTCGGCTGCTTGTTCCTCTCCGCGCTCTCGCTGATATCCCGCGGGTCGAACGCGATCTTGTGTCCATTTGCTGAGTTCTCATACGAGGTCTCCGGCGTGCGGTCGTCGGTCCTTTTAGGCACTGGCGAACTGACCCGGCTGCCATCGTTGTCGTCCGCATTATTTCCTGCGGCGCCTCCTCTCCGGCGCGTCAGGCCAGACGTCGTGGAAGCCATAAATGGTGGTGCTGCACTGAGTGGTGGGGTTTGGTGCCTTTGTTGGAATTATGGGTGAGGCGCTCAATGAGCGCAGGGGTAATGCGTCAGGCGCTCGGGCATGCGTGGAAGGCTGGATTACGTTGAGCTGTGAAGGACGAGTGAAGGACACGTGCGAGCAGTACTTGATGCGCGGAGGATAGGGGGTATGGCAATGGCTTTGTACGAGTTGGGGGTGGTGTTTTGGTAAGACAGCTCTATCGGTGAAGGTCCAAGTTGTACGCTCGTCTGTCTTGGCGTGGAGAGCAGGCCCCCAATTCGGAGGACGGGCTGCCCCAAAGGATCACAGCAAGCAGGCGCAGTAGACCACGTATGCCTACCTACTGGAGGTTGGATACGGGGAGAGATTCCAGAGCCGCAGCAGTGTGTTAAAGCACATGTCTGCCTTGCGGTGCTCGAAGGATCACACATTGTAATTAAAATTGTGGCAGGCGAGATGCGGATACGGGTAGGCATATTTTAGCTGAGGGTCAAAAGTCACTCAGAAGCGGTCAACATAAAATTCAAATGGAGATTTTGCGAGATGCCATTCCAGGCGAGTGTTTTACAGGCAGTGGAATATATATAACAACGTCGGAATAACTCCCGACTACCCATTTCCCCACTCATTGTCTTTCATATCTAACGGTTCCTTCCGTCTAAAGCACTCAGTGCGCTAGAGGTCAATTAGCTACTGGTTTCGGGGCCAGAGATATGTGAACAGTCTTACCATCGGGCTGGGCAAGGATATAGTCCACTGCTTGCTTGACTGTGTAGATATCAGCATGTGGTTCTCACGCGGCACTTCATTCGCATACCGCTGTGAATGGCGTCCGCCTCTTTGTCTGGGATCTCAATGCTGAATTCCTGTTATCCTGTCAGATGTGACTATTAATTGAACTCATGCCGTTATCGCTAACCTCCTCAATCGCCATGACTACCTCCACAGTATCGAGACTGTCAAGACCGAGATCGTTATGGAAGTGCGATTCTCCGTTCAGCTGCTACTTGTGAGTCTTCATTCAACTCTCCGGGCAAATTTAGATGCTATACCGTCGATGTGTTTTGAACCTAAATCTGTGTTAGCTATTGATTGCGTCTACCCACTATACCACATCAGTACCTTGTCAAAATTTTTCAACAGGTCCATTATCCTGCCCTGAACCTCTTCCTTTGAAAGGCCAGCGGACGCTGAGTAGCATCGTACTGCCTGAAAGTATGCGGCGGGGGTAATTTGCTTAGGTTGGAAGAGTGAGCTTCGCACGGCGGGACGAGCAATTGGGGTTTGACACCGGGGTGCGGCGCGAATGGCTTGCTTTGCCGATCGGAGGAGGGCTGTTCGGAACATTGTGGGCGGGGTCTGGGTTGCTGAGGCGAGGATGAGAGAAGTTGTGGAAGGGTAAGTGAAGTTCTCTTGCGAAGCTCAAGCCGGCAGTTTGCTTAGTCACCGTCACGGGCTTCAACTTCGAGGGCCAGGCAAAGAATGTAATAGACATATGAACACATGTTGAGATGGGCGAATTCTAATCAAAAATTAGCTCCAGTCTAGTCATTTTCTATTGATCCATACGTCCCTTGCGGCCTTTTTTTCGCTGCTCATTGATTTTGACGTCGACGACCATCTTAGTCAAAGTAACCAATCACAGCAGACCCGTTTGAGGGAAGCCGAACACCTTGAACGCCAACGACAACCTCACATCTCTTCAACGACACCCACCTCGCGACCTTCCAGCGCCCACAATGGCCAGCACAAAGCCATTGATGATGCTGGCTCGCGGCCGCCCAGCTGCGACACTGCTCAGGCCATCGCGATTCGCCTCACGACGACTCCCCTCGCCCACCACCGCCGCCCTCTTCTCCACCACCTTCATGCGAGCCGCCACCCCAGCAGGGCCACCACCACCAGGCTTCCGATTGCCGCCACCGAAGCGCTGGGATGAAGGCGAAGGCGCATTGGACCGCGCGGGCAAGTACTTTTTGCTCGTCGAGATGTTCCGGGGCATGTACGTCTTGATGGAGCAGTTTTTCCGGCCGCCGTAAGTAGCCATCAATTGACGAGCCTCGTGCTTGTGGTCTGGTGGAATGTGAAACGCTGATAATTATACAGATACACAATCTACTATCCCTTCGAGAAAGGACCCATCTCTCCCCGCTTTCGAGGTGAACACGCTCTGCGACGATACCCCACAGGGGAGGAGCGTTGCATTGCTTGCAAGTTGTGCGAGGCTATTTGCCCGGCACAGGCCATTACTATCGAGGCTGAGGAGCGCGAAGATGGCAGCAGGAGGACCACAAGATATGACATCGATATGACAAAGTGCATCTATTGTGGGATGTGCCAAGAGAGCTGCCCAGTCGATGCGATTGTGGAGGGTGGGTTGCCGATTCCTTAGGAGTTTGAATGCGCGTGCTAACTTTTGGAAGGACCGAATGCAGAGTATGCAACGGAAACAAGAGAAGAGCTTTTGTACAACAAGGAGAAACTGCTTGCAAACGGAGACAAGTGGGAGCCAGAGATTGCGGCTGCCGCTCGTGCTGATGCGCCATACCGGTAACTGAGAGAAAGAAGAACCAGGGCGAAGATGTGTAAATATTAGAGAAGAAGTTAGTTTCAGCAACAGATTCTTGATTTCATTTGTGCATCACTCCAAGACCCATAACCTCTTCATATGGCCGGTGTGGAGAACCTCATCGTATAGCGAAGATCTTAAAAAAAAGGTCCAAGATGCTTCGAAACATGCTCTGTCATCGTGTTGGACTAAGCATGCTAGTCAGATGAATCGGCAACTTGTCATGATTTGGAGTTTGGAGGAACCCGATTATATAAGAGCTTGTACTTCTTCCAATGCAATTCCACAAATGCAAAGACGATGGGAATTCAGACACACGAATCGGCCACACAAATACCAGCCAGGTCTATATGCCCAAATAGTACTCGTTGTGCATAGCTTCAGCATTCAATCACTCTATTTACCCTTAAAGGTCCCTTCAAATCCCGGCCGCTTTTTCACTTTCTTCCCTGGCTTCTTAGCCTTTTTCCCCTTGGAGCCCTTCTCCTCCTTCCGCTTCTTCAGGTTCTCGTCCCGCTTCTTTTGCTTCATGTACTTGCCCGTCGCCACACTAGTCAGCCGATCCTTCCACTCCTGTTTGCTCTTTTGCTTGGCCTTTTCTTGTCGTTTGAGAGTTCTCTTCAGCAAATTTGGGTCATCGTGGACCTTCTCCCCCTGAGCCCGCTTCTTCGCAGTGAGCCACAAATCCTTCTCTTCAATGTCCTTACGCTTAGTCTCATCGAGCCCATTAAGCCGCGCCTTCTTCTTCTCTGCAGCCTCAAGCGCCGTCTTTGGGTCCGATCGGCCTTTCTTCTTCCTGGACTCGAGGAATCCGGTAAGGTTGGTATCCAACTGCTTTCCATCCTCCCATGCTACTCTACCAAAGGCGAGGTTACGCTCGTGTTCTGGCGATGATCGCATCGGAAATAATGAGGGGGATCCCGATCCTCCGCGCAAACGTGCAAGCTGCTCTTCTGCTTTTAGACGCTCTTCGTCCTCTTTAGCAAGCTGGCGATTGGCCTTTTTGGCGGCCTTTCGGTCTGCCTCCTTTTTCCGCCGTGCCTCGATGAGTTCTGCTCGGTTCCTCGCAGGCCGCCCGTTTGGTCCGTCGGCTTTTCTTGCCGCTCGCATAGCCTCGAGCTTCGCTGTTAGCCGGGATTGAAACGCTTCATGTTTTTCTGGGTCGTATTTGAAAGGCTTATTTTCCTTCTTCGGAGGGACATCCTCAGCGGAGGGAGGTATCATTGACGATGAGGACGAGGCGGCGGAGACGACCGATGCTGTCGAGGCGTTGGAAATGGTAGCGGAAGGGGTAGCTGTGGACTGACCCTCTTCAACCAGGCCGCTCACATCGATAGCTTGGATACGGTCTTCCTCGTCTTCGTCTTCCGCATGTTCCTCCTCATCCTCGTGTTCAACCTCCTCTGCGCTACCCAATTCCATACTAAACTCTTCTTGTTGCACCCTCGTTGTGGCATGCACCTGTTTCTTCCTGGCGAGCTTTTCCTTCTTTTTCTCGAGCTTCTGTTTCCTCTTATCCGCCTTTATCTTCGCTCGTGGAAGCTCTGTATCGTCATCGTCCCCAGCCTTGGTTATTTTGTCCGACGTTGGCTCCAGATCCGAGTCTTTAGCTGTCTTCTGCTTCTTTGCCTTCGCAGCCTTCAGCCCTTCCAAAGGCTTCTCTTTCTCGATGTCCATGTCCAAGTCTGAAGAATCGTCGCCTTCGAGCTCGCGCTTCCGCTTCCGTGCATTGTCATCCATGACATCTTGGGCGGACTTGTGTGAGGCAGGATCCAGCTTCGCTCGTTTGGCAGCTTGTCGCTCTTCCCTGCTCTGCTTCTTGGTCTTCTGCCATTGTGTCTGTACGGGAAGACCTTTAGTATGCATTCAGTGGTGTGTACTTCAGACAAGGCATACGCTTGTTATACTCGAGTCCTTTCCATAGTATTTCTCAGCGGGGATCAACGACATAAGCCCTTCGAACGCTCGGGCATGGCTCTTCAATCGCGCCTGGCGTTTTCCGTTAGCGACCCAAAGGGCTTGCGGGGTGCCTTCTTGCTGCGCACCTCGAGATCGTCGCCCATGTTGGCGGTATTGGTAGCGCAGATCTACTGTTGGTATGAAATTTGACCCAGTTCGAAAAAGCTGTGCAGTTGCAGCGCGGCGTGGAGAGGTCTGGCGATGTCGTGTGCCGTGATGGAAAGTCTCAGTGCGGAAAATTAGAACTTTTGGCGCCAAGGCCAGCGACCGCCTTTTTGGACGGCGCTATGTTTCAACCAATGAGCGAGCACGAGGCCCAGCTCCAGTGCACCAGACCTCGCTAGGCTGAGCCTGACCTATTCACCTCCAGCATTCTGCTCCGTCCTTTCGCATCTTAAGCAATTCATTTTTGCTTACCGCTGCCGTGGTGGTCTCACAGCTCACGCCCACGTAAGGTGAAGCTGAAACAACCCATTCGCAATTGCACTGCCACAACGTACGCTGTCCACGCAACCCCATCTTCAGCCCTGCTTTTAGCCCTGCCTTTGGCCACCACACATATGGCATATGAGGCGACACTCGTGGCAATACAGTAAAGGACCTGTCTACCTTAACGGCGCCATATCTTGTATCAATCGACCTCCAACGTCTACGGCCAAAAGTAGCAACTCCGTTTCTCCTCTCTTTCATCTTCTCTCATCGTCTTCTCGTCGGTTGCTGCCATGTCGTTGCCAGCCGTCGAAGCCAGATCATTGTCTACCCTCACAGCGCTTGCGGCCAATCCGCCAGCGTATCCGAGAAACCCCACACACGTGAAGCATGAGCCATTAGTGCTGTATATCGCGCGAGTGCCTGGCAGCAGAGGTACGGCTGCCTCATGAGTTTTCCAAAATATGGACTTAATGGCATCTCAGATGTTTTTCTTACCCCTATGAAACCCCGAGAGAAAGTGGTCACCGCGGAGGATATCCAGAGCTCTCTCTATTTCGTGCATGTAGAGCAACCAGAAGACGGCCGACTTCTCGGCCCTCCTCCCGGATCAGAGTACGAAGAGCACTCTCCAGTCTCTGCAGACCGACCGCCAGCGCCGTTGGTTCAACGCAAGGCCATTCCATCTACTCTTGCACCTTCTGGTTTACCTGGTGCTCCCAAGCGGAAACCAGTGCCTGGAACCCTGGCACCAGTCATTGATATCGACAACCGGCAAAATGTCAGCGCCGCAAACTACTCTCAGCGATCCCCCGGAATGTTAGGCCCTGACTACAATCTTCGTCGTTCTGAGGACTCAATCCGATGTCGAGAAGAGAATGACAGGCCGCCACTTCCACCACGCAGACCATCCGAGCAAGTCTATCCTACAGAAACATCTCTTACGCTTATTCGGCGCGATCCCGCGTCTAGTGCTCAGTGGAACGTTGCTTCCATCAAGGACTCACCTGTCGTAGAAGTGTCGTCTTCAACACTCGGCACCCTGGACCCGAAGAAGAGAGCAGGGGCGCCAGTTTACATTGAGATCACCAATCCTGGCTACTCCAAATTCATAAACAACTCTCAGGACGGAGTGATGCCCTATCTCGCTACTCGCCCCAGTGATCTCTCGGTGAGATCATATAATCCAGTACTTGCTCCCCCGCCTGACATGTCCGGAGCTCCCCTGAATACGCAGACGGAGGGGGAGGAAAGTGTTTTTTGCCGACGGGTGTGGTTGGAAGGGTCGAAATATTCTAACGCGTCTTTTGGTCACCGAAAGATCAACTCGAACGATTCACCCATAGCACGTCAAAGTCCTAGAAGCAGTTTAGAAGGCTGGCAGCGAGAGAGGTCATCCATGGACCTTCGTGCTCCTAATGTGTCCCCGTTTCTAACTCGAGATGACCAAGCATATAGCACCATTCAGCAATCCAGCTTTCGGGGCTACGTATTCATGAGTCCATGGAACGGGCGTTGCGAGTTCACCACAGGAATGGGTGGAGGTTCACTGAAAGTTAGTCATGAGCACTTGCCAAGGGTTGACCATAAAACTAATCAACTCTGCAGTGCCGGCACATTGTTCCCGGACTCCAAGGAGCCCCCCCGGTGTCCATGTCTGTTAGCGAACTAAGATTCAACCTTCCAAGCAGCTCAAAGGTTTCTACACCAAGAGGCGAGGAGTCGACGAAACGATCCTCCTTTTTCCATCGACCTCGTCATAGTCGCCACAATTCGTCTGTGGGAGATTACAGGAGCGGCGGTACTGAGGAAGGAAGAAGTTCCCTTGATCGCTTAGATCTATCACTAGGGCAAGAGTTTGCTGGAGGAGGATTCGGTGGCAAGCAAGCAAAACTAGGGAAACTCATCATTGAAGACGAGGGGCTGAAGATGATGGACTTGTTGGTTGCGGCGAATATAGCACTGTGGTGGAGAGCATACGAGAAGGCAGATGCAAAGTCTAGAAGTGAGCGAGGAAACTTCTAGAACGAAGCAGGTCAACGGGTATTCTCTAAAATTCTTCGGTCATTCTTGGTAATGCACGAGATATTCCATCTCGTAAGCCAGAAGCTGCTCACTTCTACCAGCTGTCAGTCGAATACGCATAATATACAATTACTATACTGGCCCAGAAGATGAGGCAGAGCTATTTAGGGCAAAAACTTTTCTTGAGTATACTTGTGGAAAACCTAATTTGGTGACAGGTGAAAGGAGCGCGCGTTGCCTGGAATATACTATGGTCTTATCGTACGATTGTACAGCAACCATGAAACGGTGAGCATCCACAACTCGATAATCATATTTTCTCATCGTGTGCTCGAACGTTGTAGAACACTGAGCATTTTCATTTACTCCTTTCCCAAGTTGAGCTCGCCGATAAAAAGAGGTCTGACACATCGCCCTCTTAAACTTTTCTTCTCACTGCTTCGCTGCTTCGTCTTCTCACGTCATTCCCAACACATAACCCTTATATTTCCTAAGTTTCAACTTTTTCACTTCCACGACCCTCTATGTGGACTACAAGGTCGAGTGCGTCCCGGAAGGCTTGAGGATCCGCAACTCCTGGCGAGAATGACAGTCTCATCTTGGTGCCGCCTGAAGTAGCCGCTTGGGGCATGCTCCTCCTTCTGGCCCACTGCTTCCACAAGATAGAGCACCAAAAATCGGACTTGTTCTCAACACTTCCTCAAACACCAAGCAAACTCCTGTCCCGGTTCCGCGCAAGAGAAGGTCGAGAGAGCCCCAATCAATGCCACCACCGTAATGGTTACTCCTACAGCGGAGGACCCCTGCTTGTAACTCAACTCAAGTGCGATCAAGCGGCCGTCTAGTGCAAAAGGTACAGTAAAGGTGAAAAATGTATCTTTCGCAGATCAGTCAGCAATCCCCACTGTAGCTCTATGTACGAGAGATCCACATCACACCGTAGCAGCATCTGAGATCGAATGCAAATCTTTTCCTTCATCTTGCAACTGCTGTGAATAACCGCATCAGCAATACGCAAACCGTGGAGATCCACCTCAACGCGAGCAGCTACTCTGAGTACTACGACGACTTCTTGGTCATCGCACTAAACGATTTCCGCCCCCGCCCTGATAGCTCCAACCCGCACAAGCTTGACTGTATCAAGCTCGTCATCTGTGGAAGCATAGTCTTCTCGTAGTATAACTATACGCTTGTATCTCCTGCGGTCTCCTACGACGTTAAGAACAAACTCCACAGGCTCATGGCTGGCGGCTTGATGGTCGAAGAGAAAGCTAATCTGCCCTTCAAAGTCAACAGCACTGAAAAAGCCATCGCGAAGGCGCTTCTTGGCATCCGTGGTGTCAAGAGGGTCGAAATCGAATACGAGACCAGCGCGAAGATAGAGGCGGCATTTGCAGACACTATCCAACGAACTCTGATTCTTCTTCCCCTGGCGGGTGTCGACCCTGTCTCCACTTAAATCCCCAGCTCTACCCCGAACATCGACGGTGGCAAAGAAAACACTAAATTTAAAGCCATCGCCGCCGGAGAGGACAGCAAGAAGCGCCAAATCTCCCAGAAGGAGAGTCAGATGATCAAGGCCTCAACAACCGCTCTCGGAGCCGTTTCAGGGTTCACCTCATACTCTCAGCAAAGTCACCGGTCTGTAAAGTAGCGCAAGATAGAGCCGGAAGCGACGACTGCACGGTCCGCGAGGAGAGAGAAGGTTTGTATGCATGATATGGTTCGTATCATGAGCAGGCCTCAGGATGGCGAGGATCTGGGACTGCTGAAGCATCAGGGTGCTTAAGGTTATGTTGATCAGCGACCACAGTACAAGGAGAATAAGAATGGGGAGTGCCTGGTTTTGACTGGAAAGGATGGGATGGGATGGCGCAGATGGAGAACTTGAATTTGTACGAACATACCAAATAAAAGTATCAACATGGCTTTGAAGATGGGTTGAACACGCTTCAGCACTTTCCCGATATACATAATCTTTTTCGATTGATTATTCTTGATTTCTGAGTGTTATACAATGCACAGCTCAAGTTCTTACTCCGTGCTGATGCTAACCCCTCCCCATCCTCGCAGTTTGACCACAGACATAAGCGATGTCATCCTCGTAAGGTGGCTCTATTCAAACACTACTCCCATACGCCCTTGCGATTTGTGGCTGTTCATCAGCTCGATCATCTTAGGAAGCTCCTCCAGCTTATACGTGCTCAACGAGGGCTTAATGTTATGCTTTGCACTGAACTCAATCGCAGGCCGCATATTATGGCAAGCTATAAACTCGCGTCAGCCGCCAGCCAATCATCACAGGAAGCTCAGAACACTTACTCCCATTGTTTGACCCCTTAACTCTGTACCGTCCCAGCGCAATATCAAGAGCGTTCAACTGCAGCGGCTGTCGCGGAATACCGACGACCATGAGAAGTCCAAGACCAGGCCTGATTATCGCTGGAGCATCATCGTATGATTTCTTCGAGGCGGTAAAGTTGACGGCTGCGTCTACGCCTCCACCTGTGAGCTCTATGATCTTCTTCTGATAGTCTTTATCTGTCATGGAATTGAAGACGTAGTCGGCGCCACAGGACTTTGCTTCTTCGAGGGAGTGATCTGTAATATCGATTCCAATGACTTTCAAACCCATTGCTCTAGTGAAGATTAGTATTACGGATGTGGGATGGAGGAGCGGGTGCATACTTTGCGTATTGGATACCCAGATGTCCCAGTCCCCCGCAGCCGATGATCGCCATCCACTGGCCCGGCTTCAGCTCGCAATCTTCAACGCCGTGGTAAGCGGTCACTCCAGCACAGAAGAGCGGCGCTGCTGTTTTCACGTCCACTACAGTTCCAGTCAGCTTCAATGAGCATCCCCGCTAGGAAACATTCGAGCAGCATACACTCTTTAGGCAACACCATAGTCGCCCTCGCATCGACACAAACATACTCCTGAAAATATCCATCCACTGTAAACCCCTGCATCTTTGTCTTCCCCGTCTTACAATACGAATTATGTACTCTCCGACAAGGTTCGCACTCAAAACAGCACTCCACCGCACATAAGAAACCGACGTTATCGCCTTCTTTGAATTTGCTAGCTATGTCGCCAGAACCCGTGGAGACAACAACGCCCGTAGCTTCGTGGCCAATTGTGACAGGATTCTTCCCGAGGTTGAGGCCTTGGTCGTTCGGCTCGAAGAGCATAACGTCGGAGTGGCATAGTGAAGCACAGGCGACTTTTACTAGGACCTCATGTTCTCGGGGTGTAGGGACAGGAATTTCATTAAGATGGAGTTTATTGTCTCGAGAATCATATCTGGGCGATGTTAGATTTTGATATTTGAAGGTTTCCTCAGTCTGTCCTTTGGGGAAACTACTTACTGTTGTGCCCACATAGTCTTCGGGAAGGAGCCCATGATGTTGATGGAAGATCTACAAAGACGGTTTATGTTGACTCTTCAGTGCGAGTAGAGTTTATTCTTTTCTCAAGAGCTGTAAGTAGTAAATATGAACTCGATACTCGAAAAAGAAGGATGTCTACTTCATTTATACTCCCAACGTTACCTGACTGCGGGAAAGCTCAGCCGCTAGCCATGCAGGAGAATGGTTCCCGGAAATACATCCCGCCAATACCATATCGACGCAAATACAAACTTCAATGTGAAGCTGAGGCTCCGCAACTAACGAATCAAGCCAGAATATTGATAGGGCTTGCCAGTTGTCAAAGCGCCTGCGCAAAGCTCTTGCCAGTATGTCTAATGCTCTTCCAGAGAGCCAGAGCCGTCCTGAGCCTCTCTTGACCTCCAACACAACATCAAAGAGACAAGAGAGGTAAAAAGCGTTCTTCATGGAGTTGTCCGTATCTTCGGCTTCGCACTCCTCTTTCTACCCCACAGCCCCGCACGTTGTTCAGCATTTCGGACTCGTCTTCCGAGCATCCGGTACTGGAAGGCAAATATGTTCGCACCGATGCCCGACGCTCGACTATGACATGTCCGCTCACCTATTGGTAATATATACACGCCTTTGTCTGCTTTTTGTATTAGAGATGACCTATTAAAGTTGTAGGATTGGTGTTGACGGATATAGAGACGTCAATGTCGTCGGATGTCACAGGTACTAGGTCTACTTAGGATTAGCGTGCTGATTCACCACTTCGACTCCGTGAACTCACCATCAGGCATCAACCTTTTGAGCTCTTGAGGAGCATTGCCTCCTACCAACCTATCTAACCATTGAATCCAATTGTAGACCTACAAGTGTCTCCCAACGGTTAAGATTGGCGCGTGCCACTAAAATCTCGACCTCCAAATCTCAACATCAAATTCAAGCAATCATATTCTTATGTTCAACTAAACATTTATCGAAACAATGTAGCATCTCGTCTACACCGATAAAAGCGGACTTCAAATTACAATGAAACATCGCATTCCAATTTAGGTACAGTCTTGGCGATGAGTATGATCTCAACGGAGTCAGAGCGGACATGCATTGCGCTTACTGAACCCGGTATACGGGCTGGGGCCGACAAGGCTTGTCCAGACTTTCTGGTTTATACTCTGCGATCATGTAAATATGCGTCGTCCAGAAAGCAACGGCCCCACTGCTACGGTAATTGTTGCTCTTACGCCAGCCTCGTTATGCATAGACTTGATACAAGTCTACGTAGAATGATGGTAGGCGTTTCGATCTATATCTATTCTTGGCATACCTGGGTCCGAACGTTGAAAATGTTCATTTGTCCGATAGCTTGATATGATATAAGTATGGAAGCTCTTTAATAGCTTTTTTTGGCACCAATATCCTTACATTCATCTATCCTTCTACTATCTACAGCATTAATTACTTTTCCACAGTCTTTACAACTTCAAGATTCATTTCTTCTCAACAATCTTTACTAACACCACAGTGAAAATGTCTCCAATAATCTCTTCAATCTTATTCCTCCTCCTAAGCACCGCCCTCGCTGTACCCTTTACACCAGCGACGATCCCAAGGGCCCAGAGCCTGAACCCCACCTGCGCACCCGGTGGCAACTTTAATTTAGCGAACTGGAAACTCCAGCTCCCCACCGGTACGCCGGGAAGGATGGACTCCGTCTCTGGATCTAAGTTGAAGGGCTGCTCCGGCTGGAAAGACTCCGACCACTTCTTCACATCTAAAACCGACGGCAGCCTCATCATGAAAGTGCCCGGCTCGAAAGAAAGCTCCGGCTGCGTAACATCGCCCAACTCGAAGCACTGCCGCACCGAATTACGTGAATCCAACCCGAATAGCTGGTCCCCCAAGAGCAGCGTCAATCGACTCAAAGTTAAACTCTCTGTTCCCCAGGCCGACGACTCCAAATACGGAACGGTAATCGGACAGATCCACGTTGATGACTCTGTCTCCACGAAGCCTGTCTGTGAGCTCTTTATCAACAAGAAGGGAGAGTTGACTATGGGCGTTGAACAAATTCCTGATACTAGCAGCTTGAAGATGACGAATATTGGGAGCGTAGCAACGAATGCAACATTCACCTACGAGATTCGGTACGAGAAGGGCAAATTGTCTGTTGCAATCAATAGCGAGGGGTTTAAGACGCTGAGCACAGGAAGTTTAAAGGCGCCACTGAGTTACTTCAAGGTTGGGAATTATAACCAGGGAGATAGCCCGTCGAAGGTGCAGTTTTACTCTATTGATGTGAAGCATTCGTAGAGCGACAATGGGGGCTGATGCGCCAGAGATCGAAGAGGGTTAGCTCAACGGGATGCCTCCGCTTTTTGATCTTTTGTATATCCTTCTTCGTTTCATGATTGGTTTTTTATCTTCTCGCAATGTACATTACTGTTCTATTTTGTTTTTCTTCAACATTTGTTGCCAATGCAACGGATCCGATTCGGCTTAGCGCCAATGTTGAGCTGAGAAATCTTTCGCCTCGTCTGATTTTCCGAGTTGGCCAAAGTCATCCTCAGACAAGATTTAGAATCTCATGCTGTAAAGTATCGTTGGTGTTTCGGGCTTGACAAACCATCTTGCATGATCCGCTCTGGGCGTAACGGGTCAATGCGGCGATCTTTAGGCCTTCCACGTCAGCCCATATGCCTCTCCTACTCCACAACAGCTTCATCGTCATCATCTTTGTCATCGTATTTCTCTCAAAGGCCATAGTCGGAGAACCGACCAATTTAACTCCCAACGAACGGATATCCTGGTTCTCAGCACCCAACTACAGAGGCACCCTCGACATCGTCTGGACCTGCGTCTTCACCATCTTCCTCTGCTGCTGGACGGCCATCCACCCGGACATACCAAAGCCGGGATCATCCTGGAGTCAATATTTAGACCGGGCGATATGTCTTCTGATTGGCACTGCCGCACCCGAGATCTTCATATATCTTGCGTTCTTTGAGCGGATGGGGTCACGAAGGTTACACGCCTCTCCACCGCCACACGTAAACGCAAAACAATGGACAATAACGCACCTATTTTACGCACACATGGGCGGATTCTGCGTGCGCTATCCGCAAACCGGAGAGCCTGACACCGACACCGACACCGACACCGAGATAATTGGGTATCTTTCTGCCTTCGCTGTATATGAGCTCCTCCGGGACGGCAAAATCCCAGCAAGCACTTTCATAACCGCGCGAGAGATCCAGGATAAAGGTAAAGCCGACGGAATCATCAAAGCCTTCACGCTCCTCCAAATTTTCTGGGTCCTTGTCCAGTGCATTGCACGATGGATTCAGCACTTGCCGCTCACAACACTCGAAATCAGTACATTAGCGTACATCCCATGTGCGTGTTTCGTGTTCTGGCTCTGGTGGGACAAGCCTTACGACGTCTGCGTGCCAACCGTCCTCGATTTGTCCCCGGATTGCATATTAGTTCAGCCCTCGGGGGAAGTGCACATTGAATCGGACCATTATACCTTAGTTCTGAACGAGTATAAAACGTACAATATGACAAAGCAGTGCTGGGAAGACGCCATCATTACTACACTGATGCCAATTAATCGATCCGGGTTTCTTAGTGGAGCCGTATTTCTCGTTGTCGGATCCATTCATCTCGCGGCATGGAACTTTGACTTCCCGTCCATGTTGGAGCAATGGGCGTGGCGGGTTTGTGCGATTGTTATAACGACTAGTATTCCATTATCTTGGGTAGTGACGAGGATAGTGTTGGGCATCGCTGAGCTCGCCGGTGTCAAAGGATTGAGAGATGTTTGGTTTGAGAGAGGAGAAAATTATAGAGGATGGAACAAGAGGTTGAAATGGTCAGTGGGAGGTATACAGGGATTTGCCGTTATAATTTATGCGATCGCAAGGTTGTACCTTTTGGTTGAAGTGTTTCTGAGCTTGAGAGCGGCACCAAAAAGGGTGTATGAGACACCCGATTGGACGATGTTCGTTCCGCATGTTCAATGAAGAAACGAGGATGTGTGGAAGGTTAGGCAGGAAGGAGGGAATACTATCAGCAAAAGTTCCTCAAGGCACGTGATCCAGCATTATGTGAACGCCGAAAGTTATTTTCCCTAACAAAATGTGGTGATGAGTAGAGAAGATTTGAGCTGTGGCTACCTACTACATGTTTCCCACACTAAGAAGAACAACCAGGGCAGGTTTGGGAGGATCTTTTGCAGGAGTTTTTGGTAGAGTAAGGTTGATCCTCTTCCCCTCTGCCTAAATCTGCGGGGACCCTGCAAGCCGGCACGTGCTAGCGCGTCGCGACAACACTCACGTCTTCAGAAAGCTGTCGCCACCTGAAATCAACAACACACCTTTCATTCTCTCCATCCACACCAGACTCAATGTGCGTCAATACCCCTTAGGATCGTATACAATATAACTAATGTTTATGCAGGCATCGGCCCAAACCCCTCGCGGCGGGCGAGAAAGGCACACCGTTACAGAAGCCCGCGGCGCGGCTCTACGGAGGCACACCTCAGTCAGTTGACAAGCTAGTCAAACCCTTTAAATGCCCTGGCTCTGCAACGGCACGTGCCTCTGATAAGCCAACAAGGAAGAGACGGAAGGTCAGTTACGCTGGCGCAGACGGAGAGAGTGGAGATGGCGATAAGGCATACTCAAATGACGACCGGCTCGCTCTTGCCACTCGAGACGCGAACCGATTTCCCGTCTTCAAGCCCAAGGATAAAGACACAGCTTTCAAATCCAAATTCATCATCCCATTAGTGAATAAGGATACTGGAGCCTACAATGCGTGCAGACCAGCCCCGTTGCTCGGCATGCGGCAAGGTCGGGTGTTTGTGGCGCGCCCGTTGCACGACCCCAGTGGAGAGTTCGCGATCGTGTTATTTGACCCTACAATTGATGATAAACCAGTACCGAAGGAAGAAGTGGTGCCAAAGTTGAGTCAGGAAGAAGTCAAGGAGTTGGACGTTCCTTTGGTGCACAAGAGTCTCGCAGATATATTGGGTTTGAAGAAGAAGATCGACGACGAGCGGCCAAAGGTGCCTGTGGTTATTGATCCGCGGCTAGCAAAGGTTCTTCGTCCCCATCAAGTCGAAGGTGTCAAATTCTTGTATCGATGCACAACTGGCTTGATTGATTCAAAGGCGAACGGTTGCATCATGGCAGATGAGATGGGTTTGGGCAAAACAGTAAGTCTTCGCATCCTGATTATATGTTTTCCAGATTGCTAATAGCTGCAGCTTCAATGCATAACCTTGATGTGGACATTACTGAAACAATCTCCCAACGCCGGCAAATCCACAATCCAAAAATGCGTCATCGCCTGTCCCTCTAGTCTAGTGAGGAATTGGGCTAACGAACTCGTAAAATGGCTTGGGCCAGATGCGATCAACCCTTTCGCCATTGATGGAAAAGCATCCAAAGAAGAACTCACTCAACAGATACGACAATGGTCTATAGCAAGTGGCCGCGCAGTCGTCAGGCCTGTCTTGATTGTCTCATATGAGACATTGCGCCTCAATTGCGCCGAGCTAGCCCAAACACCCATTGGACTGCTGCTTTGTGACGAGGGACACAGACTGAAAAACGGCGAAAGTCAGACGTTTACCGCGCTGAATGGGCTGAACGTCCAGAAGCGAGTAATCCTTTCAGGCACACCAATTCAAAACGACCTTTCAGAGTATTTCTCGCTCCTAAACTTCGCCAACCCAGGGTATTTAGGAACACGGAACGATTTCCGCAAACAATACGAAATTCCAATTTTGCGAGGTCGCGACGCAGCCGGTACTGATGCCGACCAAAAGAAAGGCAATGAACGCCTCGCTGAGCTTTTGATTTTGGTCAACAAGTTCATCATCCGGCGAACGAACGACATACTCTCCAAGTACCTGCCTGTCAAGTACGAACATGTTGTCTTCTGTAATTTGGCGCCCTTCCAGAAGGATGTTTACAATCATTTCATCCAATCGCCCGACGTCAAAAAGTTGCTCCGTGGGAAGGGCTCTCAACCCCTCAAGGCCATTGGCATGCTCAAGAACCTTTGCAATCATCCAGATCTTCTCGATCTGCCTTCAGATCTCCCAGGCTGCGAGAACATCCTTCCAGATGACTTTGTTCAGAAAGACGCTCGAGGTAGAGACCGGGACGTGAAAGTATGGTATTCAGGCAAAATGACGGTCTTGGATCGTATGCTTGCCCGTATTCGGGCCGACACTAACGACAAAATTGTGCTCATTTCTAACTACACTCAAACGCTTGACATCTTCGCCCAACTCTGCCGCGTGCGAGGATACGGCCATTTGCGCCTGGACGGTTCCCTGAATGTCAACAAGCGACAAAAGCTTGTTGACAAGTTCAATGACCCCGAGGGCCCTGAATTTATCTTTCTTCTCTCCTCCAAGGCTGGTGGGTGTGGTCTTAATCTTATCGGTGCCAACCGTCTCATTCTCTTTGATCCAGACTGGAATCCTGCCGCCGATCAACAAGCTTTGGCTCGCGTGTGGCGTGACGGACAAAAGAAAGACTGTTTTGTGTACCGCTTCATCGCGACGGGTACAATCGAGGAGAAGATCTTCCAGCGTCAATCACACAAACAGTCTCTGTCATCTTGTGTCGTAGACTCTGCTGAAGATGTTGAGCGCCACTTTACTCTAGACTCTCTTCGCGAGCTGTTCCAGTACAGGGATCACACGACCAGTGATACGCATGATACGTTCAAGTGCAAGAGGTGTAGAAAGGAGGATGGGCGACAGGTGCTGAAGGCTCCGGCTATGTTGTACGGTGACACTAGCACGTGGAATCACTTCGTCAATGATGGGGAGAAGGGTCCGCTGGGGAAGATCCAGGATCTGCTGCTTCGGCAAGAGGCCGCGGATGATTGCAAAGAGGTTAGCGCTGTCTTCCAGTATATTAGCCATTAGAGTTTTGTTCCGACTTGCATCGTGCGGGGAAGCGTACCCACTATGAGGTTTGTTATAGTCATGGGGAGTATTAGGTCGGAGAATTGTCACGCAAGTGTTCATTTAGCGAGGTCAACGCACAGATAGACATAATCCCAAACGACTGGTGTTTGTAATTGATTATTATTCTTGATTCAATGACACCGAAAAGCGGCATGGTGGTATACTGCTGCAAACAAAGGAAAAGGCTAGACTCCGTCCGAGATATGGTTCATCATGGCCGCTAAAATGCAAAACTGCTCGCTCGCTGCTGCTGGTTTTCCCTTCTGAACCTCGTCGTACAATTCTGAGGGGCCCAGGTCATGCTAAGTAGCTCGAGTCTCCCAATTATACACCAGAGTCCTCCTCAACAACGCCGGACACGGCAGTCCAGGAATTCCAAGCATCACAGTTAGAGTTCAAGGTGTCAGCGTCCAAAAGCGCAGGGATCTCGCTCTCCCTTTCGACGAATTGCAGAGCCAAGCCTTCGGATGTGTGCCAGCCGATGTGGCAATGCATCTAAAATATTTCGTTAGCATCTTGCACATACAGTAGCCTGAAGAAAGCAGTCAAGACTTACCAACCAAGCACCCGGATTATCGGTGTAGAAAGAGATAACCATATACCCCGCCGACGGCAGGGTAGCAACATCTCTCCGCGGCGGGTTGACCAAGTTCAGAACAACCGAGTCATCATAAGTAGCAGACTCCGCCTGAGCAAGAACAAAATAATCATGCCCGTGAAGATGGATAGGATGCGGGACCGGGATCGCCGTCTCAATGACAAAGTACACCCACTGGTTTGCATTCGGAAGCGAGTACACCGCTTCCTCGGCCTCGAAGGTTGCATTCCCGTTGTTGATTTGGAGTAGCGATGGTTCGGCCCACTGCACAAGCATGCTGTCGAGTCCAATCTTCCACTTGAACACTGTGCCCGAGGCGAAAACGGAGACGGTCATATCTGAGTCGTCGGTTGTGGGGTCCACAACGGTTTGCGAAAGGTGGGGGACGAGTGATTCGTATGGGGCGTCGTTGCACGAGTCTTCTTGATCCCAGGCCGTTGAAGTTGGATCCGCGGTGCTGCTGCTGTCGTACCGGATGATAGCGCGGATGTTGTCTGGGTCCGCGTTGGAGGAGCATGTCAATTGCGGGATGGCGCGCATCCAGTAGTCAGCGGAAGTTTGGTTGGCTTCAATGATGATGTCGTAGCGTTGGCCCATGGTGATGTCAAGGACATTCGTCTGGAAAGGAACAATAGGAACGAAATCCATTGCAATGACTGTGAAGGTGTGGTTGTCGATGGAGAACTTGAAGAAGGTGTCGATGGCCCCGTTGACCACGCGGATGCGGTATTTCTTTCCAGCCTCAATGGTCTTCTCGTAACGAGAACCGCCGCCGTTCCAAATGTTCTTGCCGTTGATCAAGCCGGTGTCCAGGAGAGGTGGGCCACCTTGCTGAGCCGCTGGGTACAAGGCATCGACGGTTTCATGGCTCCAGTCAGAAAGGAAGACAGTGTCGAGTTCTTCATCGTAGTTTGCTGTTGCTGGGCCGTGGATGATCATCGGTCCAGCTACGCCTTCCCATGCTTGGAGAGCCCAGTGAGAGTGGTACCAGGAAGTTCCGTACTGGGTGGCTCTCCATGTATATGTCAAAGATGATTCAGGCTATCCAGAGTGTTAGTAAGTTCACCATGTGACTCTGATTCAAGATCAAAACTCACTGCAATGGGACACTGGGTAATCGACGGGACACCGTCATTCTGAACAGTGTAGTTCTGTCGGATACCATGCCAATGAATACCCGTGCCGTTAGCTGTCAACGAGTTTGTGACATGGATCTTCACAGTATCTCCCTGCATCTTGTTAGTAATAAGTCTTAGTGTGAAGTTGATAAGACAAGCATACCCAGTTCGCTTCAATTGTGGGTCCGGGGACCGAGCCGTTGATGGCCAAAACAACACGCTCAAAACCGTCTGGCGCGATTGTTATGTTTGTGATTTCGAGCCAGTACTAGGATGATCAGTGTGATGTAGAAGCATATAATTGCGGGGAAACTTACTTCGACTGTCACACCAGTATCAGGAACGACTTGGTAGTAATCTGTGTCGATGCTGTAGTCACACCATACACTTCGGTCGTCCGCTGTGTTCCCGGCGCAGACATCTCTCGATTTGACTGGTGCAGCCAGAGGAGAAGAAGTCAAAGGGGCAGGAACAGCAGCTACGGCCGCGACCAATAGAAGCAGATTCTGAATGAGCGTCATGCTGGCGGAGTAAAAGATAGTGGGTATCAATAATGATAAATGCTTAACGAAAGTAGAATGCCACCCTCAAAGAGAGAAGGATATGCAAACGCAATGAGGTGGTGATCATCCACAGGAGAGAAACTCCTAGATATATGTACACGATGCAGTCTTAGAGGTAGGTGCCGCATTAGGACGAACTTCTGCTGCTGCTTATCACCATACATGCTACCCACCTGCCGCATGCCGCGTGCACGCGCTACCACTGACACTAACACTCGGACCGAGAGATGCGTGAGTAGTATTTACAAGAAGGGATGATGCTACATGCCTACTTCGAGAAATCTACCCGCTGCCAAGAAGACGTGGGAAGTCGTCCGCGCGGAGAACCATACCATAACTGAAACCCTGAAACCCATTTTGATGAGATAAGATGAATCTTGACACCTCCACGTGCGTATCTGATGGCTCCCAAAAGGAAATAAACATACGACGCGCATAGAAAAACCCGGCAACCTACGTGGCCACTGCGCCTTTGCAGGGAGGTTGACTTCGAACCACGGTCTTGGGCGTCTCGATGGTGTTGTACGAACCAGTTATTAGTGGTTGTTTATTCATTGATGGTGATCCTCCAACCTGGGGAAGGGTAAGCGGTGTGCACGGCTCAGGGGAAGTATGAGGCGTACGGGAACCATAAAAGTGCATTTTTAGACTCTGCTGTCATGCATGCAACAGTGGGAGGAACGGATGAAAGAGGCAGAATACCGAAACAGGAAATATTGTGGCGGCTTATCCGCCTATTGGCCCAGTAGTTGGCCTACTCATGCACTCGATTCATCGTGGGTTGGTGGCCGATGTCTTGGTATTGGAGACGCGTAGTCTGCTCCCTTGAATTTCCTCATGCATTGGAGCCCTAGTTGGTTTTCACGGTCGGAGTTAAAGATGTGAATTGACGTGAGAGCCTCTTGGAGCCGACAAACGGCCAGTGTTTAAATCGGGGATAGGTAGCGAAATGCACGTTCTGAATGAGACCTAAGTGGGACCCACTACTGTTGACATTGCTAATAGGAGGTTGCCAAGTAATCCGAACCAAGAAGTTGACGGGCAAGTTGAAGCGTATGCGGGTTGAAATTGTTTCCTCCTGCAAAAGTTTCCTTACCCCAAATGAAACTCCATTGAAGGGTTCGTCCAAGGTTGGGAGCGTGGGTAGAATTACTAGTGGAACCAGCCAATAACCGACAACTTGTTCATACAAACACCGATGCCTTAACATGAAGATGTGGGAACATCACAAGGATGGTAGGTTGTCGAGACAGAGGAGAGGTGAGGTTGGGGGTTGAAACAAGGATGTAAAGCCGCGTCATCGCCGTGCCAAGTGAACGGTAGTCCACGGGCCTTCCAGCGAGTCACGAACACTCCGACCGAAACCGCTCTGGTGGGATCTGAACGGAGCGGGATGGCCCGAAGTAGGGAGAAAAGCCGTGAAAACAAGCCCATGGGCTTTTCGATCGGGCTAGGAAGATCCAGGCAAGAGTTGCAGTGACATTGAAACAAGCATCCTGACAGCGCCTCAACCCAGTAAGCTATCGAGCGTCGTCAGCTACAAGCGAAACTAATGCAGGAACAAAACAAATGCGATGTCTTCGCGTGTCTTGGCTGTGTAGTTTACCATTTCAGTCAGCAACCCCGGCGCTTTGAATTCTTTAACGCTCTGGGAGATCAAGTGAATGCAACCCTGGGATCAGATACCGCGCATACCTAGTCCTATACAGTATGGAATTATTGAACATGGTTAAAAACCGAATGCGAAACTAAGGCTGGGCCAGGCACCCTTGTCAAGGGACTCGTCACCATCTGATAGCAACGTTTTCTTGGTCGGTGAGAATGATCTCCGGTTCTGGATGGTCGAGAAGAAGAACAAGAAGACCTGTCGTATATCAAAGTCGTACATCCGCCTTCAAATGAAAGCCTACCACCATCCCAACACAGTTCATCCTCACGTTCCTTAGAACTCTTCCTTCAATATGGTTTTCAAACGCTCGTTACTCGCTCTTTTCCTCGTATGCTCTAGCAAGGCTGTCTCCGCACAAAGCAACTTCAGTCTGTACGCCTACGGCAAGGGCATTACGCCCGGTCTTCAACTCTTCTATGGAGATGGTGAGCATTCTGTACTAATACAACGAAGTGGTACTCACAAGCTGTGTAGGCCAAGCCTATGTCGGTGCCAGTGCTCCTACATTCGTATCAGAGGCAGTGAATGTTACTCGTAGGTTCCCCTCCCTCGTGGCACGACGATGGTTTCTAACAGATGTAGTATCTCAATCCGGAAATAACTCAGAATTCATTGCGATACCAGACCGCACAATCGAGGGTTTCGCTGAGCCAACTCTGTTCATTGACCTGACTGAGGGTGCGAACAACCCCGTCGGGTTCGTCAAGGCCAACGAAACACTTGAAACCGGTGCGACAGTCTCTGGTTTCGGGCTGTATGGTGGATGGGCTTACCACAAGATCGATGATGAGCCGATTGCAATGAAATTTTTGGCTTCTCCGACCAATGAGACTAGTATCTATCTGTGCGTTCTCTCAGCTTTGCACCCAATAACTTTGACTAACCACATGCAGTGTGAAATGGAATACTGGCGCGACGAAGGCCGCTGATGATATCCCGATATCACTGAGGACATTGGCACCTGTGCCAATTACAGCCTGATCCGTCCCGAGACAGCCCGTCTGGCATATCGGTGGGACTTCGTAGGTTGAATAGACTTCTGTCTTCTGGCTGGAATACTCAAATTGTTCTGTTGCTTGGAGCTCAGCCTTGATTTTGTAGCTTAATGTTGATCCCATTGCCCACTCATGAGAATATGGTGAGATATCCATTACTGCTTGATTTACTCCACGAAAAATCTTTAATGGATTCATGGAACTGAGTAGGGGTTGGGGGATGCTTTTGGCCTCAGGGTAGTATTTCTTAGCTGCTCAGGTAGTTAAGGCCCAGCCTAGATTCAGAGCTCTCTTTCAATCACAGTGCCCGCATATGAGTATCTGACTAGGTGCTCAAGAAGTTACATAATTTATTTAGAAAGCTTTCTGGCTAGTACGGATGCGGGGGGCTTTGATAAGGCCGGCCGTATCCGTTTGTCATATTCCTAAAACCGATCCGTGTCCTTGTAATTTTATGTTACCCTCGCTGGCTCCACCTGAAGTAATAGCTTAGAGATACGGGGTACTTACAATGGAAATCTGGTCAGGGGTTCAGGTTTTGCTGATTTCCAATAGCCATTGTTGCGACTTGTAAATGACGACTTCTAAATATCTCTTTCTTAATTTCCTATGAACGCATGATAGATGAGTTCGTGGGGGTTCAATGCATAAAATATCTACTAGTTGGTGTGATGAATTGTTACCTGTGTGAAGGTCATGAACACATGTTTGGTGCCAAGACGACACACGTGCTCACTGATACTTGAGGGCGGAGAAACCTTTTGCCGAGCCGCAACTTCCAGCCTCGTAAAGAATGCTTGAGCTTTAAACTTTGATGACGCTTCTCAAGCACTTTCTCCACGCTGCACCTTCACTTTTTTTTTCTAATTTTTTTTCTATAAAATTGTAGGCTGCTCTTCTCTGTCACACTTCCTCGACTGCCGGCCTGCAGAGTCATGCGCCTCCCTAAGCAAATTTGATCGGATCTCAAACCATCGCCCTACCCCAAGCTCAATCGCAACTCCCCAAATCTGAACCACACCTCCACCCCAACTCGACTACAGCTCAAACCAGTCCCTTTCCACGGCCACTGCCATATCAGTCACAATGCCTCCCAAAGACCGCCGCAACCCCGAAGACCTCAACAATCTGCGCCTAACCTCTCGGCAAGATTATCTAGCCAAGCGCGAGGCCGAAACTCTGATTCTTCTAAAGAGACAAGTAGAAGAGGAGGCACAAGAAGAGCGCACCAACCCACACCTCACCCGAGCTGAGAAGAAGCAGTTCGCTCAGAACCGTGAGCTGTTGCGCCTAGCTGAAAGTCGTAATGCGATCGACGAACACCGAGATGGATTCATCTTTGCGGATGAACTCAGCAACAAAGCAGACGTCCTGAACCGCCGCCATGACGACAAAAACCATTACGTGTCGGAAGTTCAACAGTGGGAGAACGAGCAGACAACTAAAGCACGAGCACAAATCTCGAAGCCTTCTAGAACCCAAGAGGAGGACTACGAATATGTCTTCGACGACACCCAGGCTCCTCAATTTGACGCAGCCTCTACTTTAGACCCAGATAAGCATATGCTACAGCAAATGTTGGACAAGGCGGAGAAGAAGGCTACAACAATAGAGGAGACGAGAAAAAGTCTACCGATGTTCCAGTTCCGGGAACAAATCATTTCTGCCGTTGCCGAACACCAGATCTTGATAGTGGTAGCGGATACAGGATCTGGAAAAACCACTCAACTTACACAATATCTACTGGAGGACGGGCGATACGCAATTGAAGGCAAAAGAATTGGATGCACGCAGCCTAGAAGGGTCGCTGCGATGAGTGTTGCGCAGCGCGTGGCTGAAGAAAGGGGCTCACGACTTGGCGCGGAAGTTGGCTACTCTGTGCGATTCGACCAGAAGTTCAGTGATCAGACAAAGGTACTATACATGACGGACGGCATGCTTTTGCGCGAGATCCTAGTAGATGGCACCCTTTCTAAATACGCCGCCATTATTGTTGATGAAGCCCACGAGCGCAGCGTAGCCTCCGACGTTCTGATGGCAATATTGAAAGATCTGACTCGCCTTCGGCCGGATCTGAAGCTCATTATTTCCTCCGCGACGCTAAATTCGCAAAAATTTTCAAAGTACTTCGACGACGCGCCGATATTTTCTGTCCCCGGACGCATGCACAAGGTCGAGATAATGCATGTGTTACAGCCAGAGGCCAACTACCTTCAAGCCTGTGTTTCAACTATATTCCAGCTGCACATTTCTCAGCCCCCTGGGGATATACTAGTGTTTCTGACTGGTCAAGAAGAAATCGAGGCTGCTCAGCAGAACATAGAAGACACTGCACGTAAGATTGGCAGTAGATGCAAGGAATTGATTGTTGCTCCGATCTACAGTCAATTACCCACTGATCTGCAACAAAAGATATTTCTTGAAACTCCACCCGGCAGTCGAAAAGTAATTCTCGCTACCAACATTGCAGAAACTTCGTTAACAATCAACGGAATTGTCTATGTTATCGACCCAGGATACACCAAGGAGAATTCCTACAACCCACAAACGGGTATGGAGTCTCTGGTCGTCACTCCGATCAGTCGTGCTTCTGCGAATCAACGATCTGGCCGTGCTGGAAGGACAGGTCCTGGCAAAGCCTTCAGAATTTATACCAAGTGGAGCTTTTATAATGAAATGGCGGAATCGACCACTCCCGAGATATTGAGAGTTAACTTATCTAGCACAATTCTAATGCTCAAGGCTATGGGAATCAACGACATTCTTCACTTCGATCTCTTAGACATGCCCCCAGCTGCCACAATCATTAAGGCTTTAGAACTCCTTTACTCTCTTGGTGCTCTGAACGATAAAGGGGAATTGACCAAAATCGGAAGAAGGATGACGCTGTTCCCCACAGACCCAATGCTTGCAAGGTCTATTCTTGCTGCAGAACATTACGGGTGCGTGGAAGAAGTATTATCAGTCATCGCCATGCTCTCCGAGTCTGCATCCCTTTTCTACAGACCGAAAGACCAAAAGGTTGCCGCGGATCATGCGCGCTCGCGCTTTACGATGAAAGAGGGTGGCGACCACTTGACGTTGTTGAATGTTTATAATCAGTGGGTTGACTCCGATTATTCAATAGCTTTCTGCAAGGAAAACTTCTTGCAGCAAAGGTCATTGACACGAGCGCGAGATGTTCGTGACCAGTTACAGAAGCTCATTGAGATGGCGGAGATATCACATAGCACATGTGGAATTTCTGATCATGTGGCTATCCGAAAAGCCATCACAGCCGGCTTCTTCCCGAATGCCGCCCGACTTCAAAGAGATGGATTGAATTACCGGACAATCAAGTCAGGACAGACAGTCCAGATTCATCCGAGCAGCACATGCACTTCAATGGACCAGCGACCCAAATGGGTTGTGTATTACGAACTGGTGCTAACAAGTAGAGAATACATGCGTTCAGTCATGCCGATAGAACCGGAGTACCTTGTAGAGGTGGCCCCCCATTACTACAAACCAGAGGACTTAGAGAAGTTGGGAACGAACAAGAAGATGCCAAAGGGGCAGGGGAAGGTTGGCGTTGCGTGAAGACACAAAGAAATGGGTACACGGATGGAATATGTGATCTTGCATTTATGAATCGTGCAAGAGTGTAGAAAATTCTGGCAGTGCATAACAGTTTGGGATTTCGACAGGCATATATGTTCGGAGTCTGAGAACTTACATTCTGAAAATTTGGAGTTATGGGGTGTGAGAGGAGCGGCATACTTCGGCGCGTAAGATTACCCAGTGTGCATTTGGATTTGGAATTGAAGCATTTGGTTCACGTGAAATGTTTTTAGTGGAATGAAGTGTACAGTTCTATGGTTGTTGAAGTGTGCGTTGAGATTTGGTCTGGGTCTGAAGTGTGTAATGAAACTTGATTGCAGGCTACCGACCGCTGTAAGAGCCGTCGATTTCTAAGGCATAGTGAAATGTGTGCTACAATACGGACCAGGAAATAAAAACCGCGGTGAACCTTGATTGTGGCACCAAGACTACTGCGAAAAAAGACGTGAGACTGAAAGCTGCTTTGAGCGCCCTATCAAGTTACCCACTACGTCAGTTTCATCAGAGGTCAAGAGGATTAGTCTAGTCTAAGTTTACCTTGAAGGACGCTATCAAAGTGTTTTGTTTTAAAGTCTCTGTGTGTAGAGTTTGAAACCAACAATTTGATTCTAATATTAAGATGTGCATATTTGCGACAGCAATATGCTTTCTAGAAGGGAGAATAGCAACTTGATTTTGAGGGTTGGTTTGTAGGTTGGTCAATTTTCTTTTGAGGCGATTATAGGGAATATGAGAATGAAGCAACAGGGGCTGAGGTTAACATAGTATGCACTAGTACGACCGTTACGTTTAAGATATTGCTTATCCAGTACAGGCCATAGCCAGCGAAGAGCTCTTTATACTACAGGGTGGATATCTGCACTGGTAGCTTGGTTTCGAGCAGGAAGGATCATAGCTTGCAATCGCAAGTTGTAAGTGTACTGCCCTTACCATCCAACTGCCGACTCATATAATTCCAAGAAAATGTCAACAGAGCTGATTTTTCAACCGCATACCCGAGCATCACCTCTATATTCTATGAATGAACCATCTTGTAATCTTCAAAACTGGGAAGTATATCTTAATAGGACGGAAAGTACATCCCCACTGATTGACTGAACTGAGTAGAGAGGCGCTTGGGCTAATTACGCGCGTAAACCACTTGTTGTCAAATGAGTCCCGAGCAGCCATCAAAGAAATTTAAGCTGCTACCTGTATTCGTGCGGCATGCGCCAGTCCGACATTTGGGCGGCAAAATTGAATCTTCCATAGGGTTTTCAAGCTATTAAACCTATTTTAGCCCTACGGAGTGTATTTTCTGTCTTATTAAGATCCGTTTCCTAGCTTTGAAGGTCACAAAGTGGAACAGGAAAGAAGCCGGGATTGGAATACTGTTGAATCTCAATACATCATCTATCTCCCCATCGCCATAAGCAAATAATAACCTAAGCGCCATACATAGCCACTAAATCCTGAGAACACCACCCCTGCAATTACTCCCTACGAAGAAAGCACCTTATTTCAATTATCCGCTATACTTACCGCCGCAATAGATACACGCATCGCATCCAAGGAAGAGAATGCGCGCCAGTGATAGCGGTAGGTCTCTGACGGGGTCTTTGGCAGGAATGTTGGGATTTGCTTCGCCATGTTGCGCCCCGCGAACTTCAGCTGTTTCCATTTCTGTCCCTCTATCTGCAGTCGTTGAGCTGTTTACTTCCGCAGCTATGATCTGATCGGCGGGGGCTCCAGTTGTAGGGGAAATTACTTGATGGTGTTCATCCACGGCCATTGCGGTATCCTCGGGTGTTGGACTCCGCGTCCTTACAATCTCCTCCTGCTCGACCACGAACTCGTCGCTCAAAAAAGGCGTATTGCATATACCACAATACTTCGTAACCCCAGGAAACTGGATAGCGAGGAATGAGAGCCCACAGCGCGTGTATTGGTGCCCATTTGTACAGGATGCAGTCGTAAGTGAGGTAAACAGAATAGGTGTGCTGCAGAAACCGCATGCTTCTACGAGTTCTGACTGGTCACTTGCATGATTGGCCTCATTACTGAGTTCATGGATGAAGCGGAGCACTTGGCGGCTTTGCGCGAAGATGGTTTTGCTGAAAACAGAGGCGGCGGCGAGGTGCGCAGGGAGGGTTTGGAGGGCAGCGGCGAGACGGAAGGCGATCATGGTTCTTGCAAGGTCAGTGGGTGGGGAGGGCGTGAAGATTATGGATGTGAGGACGTCGTAGCGGTCGCTCAAGGTGTTTCGGGCAAGGAACACGTCTCTCTTAAACGTGGTGAGCATTGTGGAAATATCTGTTGAGGTGCATGCTGCAATCGTAGCACTATCGGTGCCTACTTGGTTGTCTCGGGGCCCGTAGTTTTGAAGAAGCTGTTTCTGGATGCGTGCTTTTGCTGTCGGCAGTGGCTCTTCCTTTTCGTCGTGGTTCTCGATCCATTTCTTCACCGTGAAAATGATGCCCTCGGCACTCACGTTTCTGGCTATGAATCCTAATTCATCACTACCACCCAAGCCTCGGATAGTTATCTTGATGTGCTGACTGGACGGAGGACCATACTGGAACATGTCGGTTGGATGTACAGCGTGGCAGGAGGCAAGGAAGTCTCCTAGCGGTGAAGTAGATAGCCCCCACATTTTGGTTCTTACATTCCCTTTGAGGTTGTGTGCAATACTAAAACTCGAATTGTATCCGTCAATATCTTCGTACCAATTCGGTGGCGTCTTTGGAGCCGCCAGTCCGGCACTAGTAAGCTCGAGTAAGGCAGTCGCGTGCCATTTTGTCGACATAAGGGACGAGAAGTGTAGTTTGGTAGAGGCCTGTTGCCGAATGTCAAATGCGACGCCAGAGATAGAGTCCCAGCGGCCGTCGAGATGATGTGTTGCTTGTCGTATGATGGATGCGTCGAGGATTGATATGGTCAAGCATATGACTTCTGTGTTCGTGAAGAGGGCTAGTGTCAATGCATCGCCATCTTCGACCCTGGGCGACCATTTCATTGGACCTGCATATCTTATATCGGTGTTTGGATACACGACTTCTGGACCAAACTTGGTGCTGCCCGGCGAGTGAACAATGACCCTTGCGCGGACGTCTTGATTCGTCGCGTACGCTAAAACTGAGTGGATCGTTCCTCCAACTTCAGCCCAAGGACTCCAGGAAAGTTGGGAGACATGTCGCTGTTGCTGCAGCAACTCGTCGAACAGGCTGGGATCGGAGACTTCGCTTTCGGGATCCGGTGTGACGGCAAAGTAGCAGAGTACTTCTGAACTCCAACTCTCGCTCACGCCCAGCGTGGAGGTGGGTGAGTTCACGACTAACAGCACGACCTGATTATCGTCATTTGAGACGGCTATCAGAAACTCCCCCCACGAAAGGTGTGTTCCAATAGTGCCAGCTGTCTGCCTGCCATGCATGGAGGGTGCCCAAGCAAACGCCCTCAAGCGCCTCCGCAATCGGACGCTCTCCTCAAACTCGGAGGTTCGGCGAATTGCATCATCTCGGACAATGTTAAAGAAATAGTCTTCTAGTGCATCGTTTATGATCAGCCTCCGACCCCAGCTCAAGTCGTCCTGGAGTTTGCCATCGGATGACCAGATGGAAAGAACGAGATTGGCGGTCAAAGCGGCGAGCGCGCACCTCCGGTGCTTTGCGAGTCCAGGCGGCGACCACGACACCGAAATGGGAGAGCTCGAGGATATCTCTTCGCCAACTGAGAATGTTGGAAGTGGCGCGTTATCTTTGACCGGAAGCTCTTCTTTGGTGAACCAGGGGACCTGAAGAGGCAAGTGGCGCCATTGAGAGACTTCGTCACTTGCATCGCAAAACCAAGTCTTTGGGAACTATGAAGCGATTAGTCATTTGTGAAGCGTCTTCGGCTACGATGAAAGGGCTTTACCAGAAGATTGACTTGGTCGTCAGAGGCTAGCGCAATAATTCCATCATCAGACCAATCGATTGCATTCACGCACGACGGCCAGCATCTCAACTCTGTGACATCCGCCATGGTGTTTTAGGCAGGCTTGGGAAGTATACTGCCAGATTGGTAGATTTCATCGTGTTATGAAGCGTGAAGGTGAAATGGTGAGTGCTCGCTTCGGTACTTTGGCGAAACAACCCGCGAGTCAGACGCGCGAAACTTTATTACTCATGTATGTATACTCGCATTCACGTGTATCCAAAATCACCTATGATTTGAAAACGCAGCAGTATATTTCAACCCTACACAAGCTTGAAGAGCTGCCCTCCAACCCGATCCCACTCATCGTCCCATCGAATTTCGCTCTCTTTCAGGGCCCCGTTCTTCAAGGTCGCAAGCAGCCCATCCTTATTTTCGAACAGGTCTATTAGCTGCTGTAGCAGCTGCTCAGAGCTCTCGAACCCTTTGCCATTCACATTCTCCTTGACGAGCTCCGGCCACGCTTCGAACTTACCCCACCCAACGACAGGTAGTCCAGCGCCAAACATATCCACCACTTTCATTGGCAAATCGACGCCAGAAGACGACATGTGCAGTGAGACCCCCAAATCTGCTGCTCCTAGGAGGAGAGCATAATCTTCAGGGGTTAGCCACGCTGTGCGTATGATGACATTGAGTAACTTCTTCTCTTGGTTGAGAGCTTGGATTTTGGATAGGTAGTGTTCCTTCAACGGTCCTTTCCCAGTGATAATAGCGATGATCTTAGGAAGCTGTGTTTTTGAAGTTGCCTGTGCTGAGTACGCACTCAAGGCGTCTAGGAGTATTGAGAAGTCCTCATCTGCAGTCCATGATGTGGAGCTAACGAGTAACTTCCAGGGAGTTTTAGAAGAGGGAGAGAGATCCTGCGCATACTGCGCTGTTTCAGGGAGGCGCGCAAGGAATCCAGCTCTTTCTTGGCTGCTGATTGGCCGGAAAAGAGCAGCAGGCCGATCGTGCAAGGCGAGAGCCGTAACTCCATACTGGGTTTTGAGTACCTTGGCCATGGCATTGGTGACAGTAAAGTTATGAGATGCCATGCGCGAGAAGATATTTTCGTATAGGGCGGAGATTCTTACCAGGGGATGCCTGGGCCCGAGCTTAAGGGCCAGAATGGAGTAGCCAAAGTTGTGCCAGTCAATGACAAGGCTGGTGTTGCGAATCCAGCATACGATGGTGGCAATGGCAAGAGTCGGGATGGACGGGGGGTTCTACAATCTATAAGCGGCAGAAGAATGATTCGACGATAGGTGCTTCACCTGAACTAACATCCATCGGGCGGGCTCGGTTCGATAACATAGTGCACGGTAGAGACTTCGAGCTTGCCATAGCGCTTTCAATGGGGCGATAACAGGGAACAGAAGTTTGCTGCTGGAACGTAGACTGGATGGCGCTGGGACCAAGGGGACAATTTTAATGAGGGGGCTTGAGAGAATCTCAGGGTGTATTTCCGAGTCTATACCGAATGAGCAAAACGCATACTGTCACCGTGAGCGCTGCAAGCGTACATACCCTCGTATCCAATCAAGTACACTCGGCCTCCATGTTTGGCAATGCTAATTGCGTGATACTGCATCCGCGGGGATCTGCCAATGTCCCCGAGCACTACCACCTGTACTGTTCTTCCTGGTGTGAAAGTTACTCTCTTCTTCCCATCCTCATCTTCAATCTGTATCTCCACCCCGTCTTTGTCCACATATTTGGGTGCTCTATCCTTGTAGGGGTCGTATTGGGAAGGCAGCGTAAGAAGGATAATCGAGAAGAAACATACAAAGACGATGGCGCTGACGAGCACAAACTGGAAGATCTGACTGAACCTTTCGTCCAACATAATGTCCCAGGTAAAAAGTAAAGCGTGGTGGAGAGGAATGACGTGCCCAGCTGTCGCATGTAAATGTCACGTTTCAGCCCCGTGGGCCAGCCACAGCCGCGGTAGACTTTGCCGGACAAGCGCCACCAAACCAAGACCCCTGATATCGAAACATTGCGAGATGCCATGTCCCATTTGCCCCGTTCCATCCTTCACGCCATTCACCCCACAATTTGTCCTGTCCCTCTCGCGCGGAGTCCCCGAATCCCAGTCTCTAGCACCGGGTGCTGGTTTCCCCTAGAACTTCCACGTCTGCGGCGCCCATGGCCTCGACCTATGCGCTCCCTCTGAATCCCGCTGCGCAGACCCGCCATGGACACTCACGATCGCAATTCCTCTCCGACAATACTTCGCCCTGGAGCGGCCAGGCCAATGGCACGCCGCCCGCAAATGGATATGCGCCTTCGAGCGGCCATCGCCATCACAAATCAGAAATGAACGGTCAATTGCGCGGCAGCCAGACTGCCTCGCCATACGCCGAGAGCCACGATCGCTCCCATTCTCTCTCCCGTGACCATAATCACAGCTACAGCCACAGCCACAGCCACGACCGGGCGAGATCTACCGAATCCTCCCTCTCCCTCAAGCCCTTCCTGGCTCGGCCAAAGAACAGACCCCGCGGGGAGTCCGACTTGGGCCGACCCCCCTCACGGACGAGCATACCAGCGAGAAATTTTGCCTTCTCTCCGATACAAGAATCGCCTAGTCCTGGTCCACTACCGCCGACTTCGTAGGTCTACGCCAGATTGTGGCTTCAGAGAAGACAGGCTTATCAGTGACAGGTCATGGCTCGAACTGCCCGAAGCACTCACTGCGCTGCTCATCCCCCTCCCATACCTATTCGCATCCTTGGCATACCCCAGCATTGTTGCCCAGGCTCGAAGATTACCTTCTGAACTTGTCAGTGGAGGTGATACCCTGTTGGAAACGGTATCAAAACAGCCACCTGCGTTCAGCCCGGGCTCTCTTCCACATGGCTCCCGCCTTATGCATGCCTGCACCCTCTCCTCGACGACATTGATACTAGTCGGCATTATCTCAAAGATTCGCTCCAGCGTAGACCAACCTCTAGATCGGCGGAAGTTTTCTGGAAACACTGAAAAGTCCGGGGTCGCACTAGATGTTCTATGGAGCCTTGGCTCGATATGGCGGATTATCACCAATATCCTTAGTGTCGTGCTCCCCTTCTATGCCACGATGCAGCTTGGCGGTGCAAGAACCTCCTTAATTTTGTTGGCTGCAGTCACAGCCGGACTAGGGGGCCTTGACCACAAGCCAGGGAAACATACTCTCTGGGATACCGTGAAGAGGACCCTCCGAACTCGAAAATCCACATGCGCAACGATCTCCTTGATTATGCTGCTTGATGTGTTCGGTTCGGCAGATGCATCAGGGACACTCTTCGGTTACCTTGCACTGACCACGTCCGTTCTTGCCATGCCTCCACCGCTTCCTACAGCAGGCTGGTCTTTAATGACCGGCCGCAAAGGTCAAAATGATCTATGGAGTACTCAGGGATCCACTCGACTCTCTTTACCCAAGCCCTCGTCCCCGTTGATACACACACCTGAAGACACTATACTCACTCTCGGATCAGGCGTGCTACTTATGGCTACAACTGTCCTATATTCCATTCTTTCGTCTGCTTCTCCTTCGATTACTCGTCATGCAATCCTTTTTTCCACGTTGTCGGTTGCATCAGCCACGGCACTCATTTATTTTTCTCTGCCTTCTGCTCTGCGGACACAGAAGAAGGTTGGACTAGCATTGGGCTGTATCTTGGTTACTGCTTTCGTGCTCTGGGAGCAGCCAGCCGCCTGGCAAGCAAGCATTTCATTTCCACTGACCTGTGCGCTGGCTTTCGGTGCAATTACCATCGACACTAGGTCATCCACTGTATCTCATTCGCACTCCGGCCACAAGCAGCCTCATGCGCATTATGATCATGACCACCATCTGCATGGAAACCACTCCAGACTCTCGGCGTTCTTGATTGCAAGATGTACACCAGGTTCTATTTTGCACAGTATTTTGATCGAAAAGGATTCACGCCGCATTGCTTACTTTGGAGTGTAAGTTGTCTTTCCCATGCCCTACTTGCAGTACGTCAAATCAGGCGGAAAAGGCAAGATCTCTCCATTCTACAAGCCATGCGAATGCCCACCCCTTCACTGTATATTGCCAAAAGTGCTGACCGGTATCCAATAGTCTCAACCTATCATTCATGCTTGTACAATTTTTCTACGGCTTCGTCAGTGGCTCCTTGGGTCTTCTTACAGACAGTATCCACATGCTCTTCGACTGCGCTGGACTTGCGGTTGGTTTGGCCGCCGCAGTCATGAGCAAATGGCGACCGAATGTCTACTTCCCATATGGCTATGGCAAGGTTGATACGCTATCTGGCTTTGCCAACGGCGTGTTCCTTTTGTAAGCTCGCTCCTATTTCCACTGAGCTCCTTCTAATTGTCTCTAGGCTTGTCAGTGTCGAGATCATCTTTGACGCTTTTGAACGGCTTTGGGAAGGCTCTGAGCTCCATCGGCTGAACGAATTGCTTGTCGTCAGTGTCCTTGGCTTCTTGGTCAACATCGTGGGTCTCACGGCTTTTGGACATGCCCACCACGGTCATGGGCATTCACACGACCAGTAAGACTTGATTCCTTCCAAATGCGATGCTCAAATCAGAAGCTAACAAGTATAGTGGTGACGGAGACCACGACCATGGCCATGGTCACTCCCACGACAACGAGAACATGCAAGGCATCTTCCTCCACATTCTCGCCGACGCTCTTGGATCCGTAGCTGTCATCATATCAACTCTGCTGACAAAGTACTACGGCTGGGCTGGATGGGACCCGATAGCCTCAAGCATCATTGCCATCCTCATCTTCGCTTCTGCAATCCCGCTTGTCAAGAGCTCTGGTATGCGTCTTCTGTTATCTTTACCCGCCGACGTCGAATACGGCATCCGCAACACGTTGCAAGAATTGAGCTCGCTTCGAGGCGTCGTCGGCTACAGTGTTCCCCGATTCTGGCTAGAGGACGAGGGAGCAGCACATGCGGAGGCGCATGCGAAGGAGAATGAGGGATGCGACCACGATCATTCGCACGCTGGACACGACCATCCGAGCCATAACCACGATCATTCTGACCATGAGCATGGTCATGGCCATGATCACGGCCATGCACACAACGACAGCTCACCGTACTCCCACTCGCATCATGAGGAGCACTCGCACGATCATAGCCATGATCATGACCATGGCCACGACCACAAGCATGCACCCCACCAGCAACGGGTCCTCGGAGTGATCCACATCATTGCGTCTCGTATTGCAGATCTCGAAGATGTGCGCGAGCGAACCGTGCAATTCCTCAAAGGGAGGGGCATGGATGTGGTTGTCCACATCGAGAAGGAGGGTGAAGGGAGATGTTGGTGTGGTGGCGGGAATAAGATAGCTTGAGAGGCTGTTTCCCGGAGTTCTCGGTAGCATGTATAATGGTGGAGTTTGGGAGCATATACTTTCTGTATGGAGTTTTCCTAGACACAATTTTCGGTTTCTTTTGTGTTGTCTTCCAAGAACGATTTGGGATGTATATACTTCTATAGTGGTTCATAGCTTGTCTACTTCATATGATACGGGACAGTGTAGATATCTTATGGAGATGTATATTTAGTACCATCTAGATTGTTACAGTTCCTTAAGCCATGCGAGTCCGTCTTATTCCCTTTGTCGACTATGAGGAGGTGCAGAACCCAAACACTCCTCGAATTTCTTTTGTACGTGCGAACGTCGATTAGCGAGCGGATCCTCCCGTCCCCCGTTTTTACACCCGTTCGCTGGATCCATGTAGTCATACCGCTTGCGTATTTCTGTTATCTTCTCTTTACCTATTTGTAAGAGGATGCGGGGAAGAAGGGTTTTTTGACATCAGGCTTTATGGTTTGTTGTTCATCAAAGGGGCCTTTTCATTCAGGTATACAGGTTTCTGATTTTGGATTTGTGCGTTAACTATTTTCGTTATGGAACTCGAACGGTGAGGACTAAAGAATGCGCGCATTCAGAGGCTGATGGCGTTGGGGCGGACAGATGAAATGCACTTGCAGCATTCTTGTTGCTTGTATACGCTTATTCGGAGTGAGTGTAGGTGGACTCAGCTAACTCAGCCCTGCACAGTTGTATCCTCAACGCATATAAAACGACATTGCACTTGACTTGGTAACCAGGGGAAGGGGCTTCCAGGCATTGGCTTCATCGAATAGACCGGAAACAATTGCACGGTGATAAGCGTATGGTTACCAGCTACAACAACGTATCGGCAAGTTTCGACGCGGGAGTCGTTTTTCATCCGGCCCCAAATTATTCTACCACCAGATGTTTGCTACCAATATTGTTGCTGTAAGCATACAGTCTCATTACGTCATACTGCCCCTCATGTCCTCGTACCGTCTCTCCACAGCCTTCCCACATACATGAAAGCAGTTCACCAAATCTAGCTATTTACCTCAAACCCTGCATAACCCTGCATACCCGCCCTCATTGCGGAAAGGAAATGTCTAGCCCTCACCTCCACATTAACACCACGCAACAATATATCATAAATACACTCATTTGTACCTAAACTTGGTGTTCTATTGCTTTTAATAATGCCAACCTCGTTAAATACACGAAAATGGAAGCGCGCACGGTTTTCTACATCCCCGAACAACGTCGTCGCGTTTGACGATATGCCCAAGTGGAGACTACAACGCGTTCAGCCATTATTAGAGCGCTCTATTTTGCAGAGAAACACGAGCACTATCGTACCTTTGATCAACTTCCTACTCTGTTTAGCGTACGTCTATCTACTATGTCTGATATTGGCAAATCTAAACGCGGCCGACGATTGCAGAATTCTGATGAGCCTGATCCCCGCGGTGCTCTACGAGACCTTACGAACTCCAGCACCAATGCAATTGCCTCATACATTAATAACTGCTATGTGTAGAGATTGTACAGAAGGACGCTCAATAAAATATTGAGCAATTTTTACTGTCAAACCTCGTTAGTGCGATGCGGTTTTTTGTATCGCAGTATTGTAATATCGGGGTACTAGGCTTAATATAGATGGGATTAGGATCAGGCACTAGGTCTAATCCTATTTACTATTGGGTACAAAAAAAAAATATGGGGTTGTTTTGGCCTCCCCCGCAGCCTAGCGCAAGGGCCTCTATGGCCAAGTTCACCGACGCTAAACGCTGCGCAGTATCGATTCCCCCGCATTCAGCACTGCAATGCGCGGCCAACAATACAAGAATTAGCAATCGGACCAATCCTCTCAATGGCTGCGGCTTTGTTGAGATGCAAAGCGGATGCAACCGGTAGGGTTTGCGACCTTGATATACGAATGGTGTTGATGTTACGAGAATATGATGTGATTTGCGGAATGTGTTGCATGAATGGTGTGTTCATCGGGTGGTGTGATAAGATAAATTCCAAAGTACGATAAGGCAGGAAGAGGTGCTGAGACAGATGGGACTGGGCTTGGGCTTAATGGCAACGGTGAAGCTGAAAGCCAAAGTCTAAATGTTAAGTGCACCATGTCAACGTTCAATATCAAAACTCAGAAGCGCATAGTTCACAACGAAAGTCGTTGTCATTATATTTAAAGGTATAGTTTAAGGCTAATATATCGCCCAACGCAAACATCGCATAGCCATCCGCTTAGATGCATGCAGTGGGTATCTTTGATTTTCTCGTCCGAGTTTCTGATTTGAGCACTTCAAATCTAGAGATAAAACGCCGTGCCATGTTCCCAATGATAATACAATACAAGTGGTGTAGAAGAGAATCCAGGCACCTGCCATTTTTAATTCCCCCGGTGCTATATGTCAATTTTGTCTCCCAAAAGAGTCGGTTGTTGACATAGCCTCGCGAAATGTCGTGGGACTGTTGTGTCGTTGGCTCCTGAGAGCGTGGAAGGGGATAGATAGAAAGGTAATGGGGAGAAAGAACAAATTTGTTCATCCCCAGGTCTTGCATGGCGAGGTGTGGAGAGGCGATATATGTTCGGCGATGGAGGAAGCGAGCTCTTCGGCGCTCGAGTTGCTCGAGCGCCTGCGTCGTTGCCTTCGGATCTTCTGTTCGGCATCCATGAGTTGTTCTTGGATCCACGCGCGATATTTACAATCTGAACGGACAGATTCGGTATTCAGCAGCTCTGTGAGAGTAGCTTTGATTTGTTGGTTGATCTCGTCCGATTTTGGTGAGTCTTCGACGGGTGCATTGTTGGCGATGTGGTGGTGGGCCATGCCTGGATGTGTCGGGATTGGGTGGGTGGGGGTATATTGTTGCGGCTCCGATGCCCAAGTTGAGGTGTACATAGGTCGAGTGAACATGGGCGACGAGGAGAGTGATTGCAATTCAGGCGACATGGCTGTCATTGGTGCTGCCGAGGGAATCTGGAGAGACAGTCGGCGACGCAAGGCTTCTTGTTGCGAGGACATAAGCATGTGTCTCTGTATATTAGCATCCTAGAGTGGATGTTAGTGAGATTGCTCACGTCGATAATAGACAATAAAAATCAAAAATGGAACCACTCACCCCGGCATGGGAGGAACTCGATGGGTGTACCATTGTCTTGTTCTTCTCCGAGTTGTGGTTGATGGTTTTCCAAAGTGGATAGCTTCGGGGTGCAGCTGCGAAAAACAAAAAGGGTCCAGAGGGGGTGCGGGGTGTTTATATGGGGTGCAGATGCAGCTTGGAGTGTCTAGAGCACCCAGAGAGCAGGCAATCAATGCGGAGGGTGCGGAGTTGTGACCGGTGGTGCGAGTGGTGGTGGGGTGAGCGGAAGGCGGCAGGGCACGATAACGAGACGGTGGCGTGAACGCAGTAGCGTCAGGATATTTTGTAGGTAATAACAACGGCGATACGAAGGTTTCGATAAAGTGTAGTCTCAAGAACCGAACGTCGCAGCCTGGAGGCTCCTCGTCGCTTTTTATTCTCGGTCGCATTCCTGGCGACCCAAGCGGCCATGACGTTGGATTGTTCGCGAAGCTCCGCTAGGGCTGAATCCCGTCTCAAGATAAGGGCACGGCCCCTCGAAGCCGGGAGCACAGCCCTTGGCTGTGTATTGCCATGTAGCTGTGGCTGATGATTGGGCGAGAGGCGGTTCATCGGTGATCGCTTCCTCGGGGTAGCGTCTGAAACCCGCCAAGCCTAGCATCACGTCACCGGCAGAACGTCTCAGATCAGGATGCAAGAGCAGGTGCAGCATCGATCGTGATCTAGGAAACAGTTTTCCCGTGGTACCACAGTAGAATCCCGTCATACCCGTCCCTAGAAATCCCTAAAATCTGGTGGTACCTGCATGCGCGTTTCCACGTTCGGCAGTCCAGCAGCACCGCATGCGTCCTGCTCGAAAACCACGCGGCACTTGTTCATCGAACGATATCAACAGCTCACGAGGCTCGACCCGCTCTGCCTCCAAAAATAAAATAGAAAAAAAAAAAAAAAAAAAGGCATCAACGACGGTATGATGAGAGATGACGTCCGGTGAAATTCCTACTGCTCCTGACACAATTTGTGGCATGGCTCAAGCTTTCACGTTGGCTCTCAGCCTCAGACCTTCGACGTCACTCGTTGGCCCCCACGCTCGCTCAACCAACGCTTCTATGGCAGGGCGGCACACCCAAGGCGCTTCACAGACTGTTTCATTCGGAGGAACGTGCCTCTGTCCTTAGCACCGGCCTGTCGAATGATCTTCCGGCACGTGATATTGGCTAACCAAATCCGTCTTAGAGAAGACACTACGCGGAGGAAAATCATCAAACATGCTTTATCTCGTCTCCGATTGCCTGCACTTACGCCACACCACGCTCATGAAAATAGAAATCAAGTTTTTTTTTAGCCTCATTACGTGGCTTGACTATCCGACCACGTGCTTGTACCTGTGACGTCGCCGCGAGGTCAGACATGATCTTCAAATTTGACAGCGTGTGATCAGTCACTGTTTCAGGCCCCGCCCGCAAACGCGAGTCTAGGCAGCTCTATACATGTAATCATCTGCTGCATAAAAAGTGCTCTATGTACTAGTTTTGAGCTTACACCTCCTTTAGCTAGAGCAGGTTTGACCCTTTTGCTCCGAAGATCTTGCACAGGTCTGGTGACAAAATGTGAACTAGTACAGCTGAATAAAAGGCAAAAATAAGTGCAACCAATTGAGGAACGCCGATTCTCAAAACCCAATTCCAACATCATGCTCAACATAACCATCAAGGGTAGATTCTTCAATGCCTCATAAGAAGAAACTCGCTTGAGTAGAACCCTTTATGAGCCACTATTTCCAGCAACGTTAGGACTAGGACCGCAGGGACATAAAGGGGGAGGGGTTGGAAAGAAAATAGGAAAAAGAAAGCCATTAAGACAACAGCATTATGGGGAATGAATGAAAGTGATTTGGCGACATGTAGTGCCAAATTTACTTTCAATACCGTTACACATCACGCGTAGGCATGCTTACATAGGCTTATCCGTTCCGCATTTGCACTAACTTTAATTCATATACCGTAGCTCTAAACGCACCCCAGCTCAATGTTCTCCATCTGCCACTCATTTGGAGCTTCAAGCCACAACTCTGTATTAGGATGACAAGGGCCAAGGATCTGCTTCCGCAGCTTGAGGCATGTTTCCATTGGTGAATTTGACCCTGTTGGTCAGCGCGTCTAGAAGCTCCTCCCCAAGCACCACTGAGCTCGTTTCCATCACTTGCACCCCCTGCTATTTAGCCTCCTTTCCATGCCCTTGATCGCTGAATGTCAACGCCAGGTTGGCCATACCTAACTTCAGTACAATAAAGACTATACACAAATACACCAACCTAAGTTGCTGTGTATAAACATATAACAGTAATCTAGAAGACATACTACTAAGCTTTGTTCGTTCTATTATATCAAAATATCTTAAACAAGGCACCGGGCTCCTATCCTTCGACTATTAATAAGCCTGCCAGATCCTTTCCTAAGCCCGAGTTCGGCCGTGTAAAAGAACAGACAGGAGGCCATTAACTGGGTTGTATTGTATTCCTGGATCAACAGAGAAAAGCATAGGATAGAAAGGATGGCCTTCCTTACACGTGGATGAGGAATCTGGGCTAAAGGATCCAGCAACTAGGGCGCAGCCCATCACAGGTGGCGAACTTTAAAGGCGACGACTTTCCCTCCTTCAACGAAAGAAAAGCCGCCGGTGCTCAAAGAAAAACGTGCTCCGCTACTCACAGCGTATATCACATTACGATCAAACAGAGTTCTTCCGAACCGAGCCGCAGTAGGCCCATAGAAAACTGATCCATCCGGCCCACCAGCAATTACTTCAACCTCCCCGTCAGCCGTAATGCTTGCCAACGAATTCTGCCCAAATATTGGAACGTAAGCTGTCTGCGTCATCTTGCTGAACGTAAAATCATCAGGATCCTGGAGGCCATCTGCTATGATTTCCGCTGGCCCGGTTGCAGTTCCAGTGCGTAAATTGATAGGGATACGGCAGAAGAGCCCCTTTCCAGTATTATCATAGTAAAGATATTTGTTGCGAATGCGAATGCCATTGACCCCAAATGGGAGGGTTTCTACACCCTTCATCGTATCGTCTTGTATTACGATGGCGGAAGTCCCTGTGTCCACGTCGATTCGGTATACAACTCCTGCCCTAGAGTCAGATCCCAGCACGGCGCTGGCCGAAAGGCGAGTTAACCCATTTATAGTCCAGCCAGGAGGCATAATCGCTGCCTTGCGTGCTTTCGGGGTGCTTTTCCTTAAGTTGACTTCCCAGATTGCGTAGTTGCTAGCGGCACCAGTCGTAATAGAGAGATTTGACGTTACGACGGCAAATAAATCTGGTCTGATTTCTGCAGATCCCGAAACGCTTGTTGCGTCAGGAAATCGGTAGACAAGGGACGGTGTATGTCTCGGATCGAGTGGGTTGATGCTACGGAGCTCGGGTTCAGTCAACATAGACAGCAAAAGCTGCCCATTGGAGCGCACCGCCATATTTTCGATCCAGGTCATGTTTGGAAATTGATATAGTTGGCTTATTTGTCTATCAAGCTTTGGGGGTTGAGAAGCGGCCACTGCATTGTATGCAATAAATAGAGTGGAGAAGAGAAGAGGGGAAATAGGGGATATCATTGTGTATTGCTCCAAGTGCATGAACAGTCAGAGCATTTCTTACAACCCCGCACAGAAGAAGCGCGGCTTATAAGGTATTGAAGCCAGCGCCAAGGTGCCTTATACGAAGGTGCAACCGGTCGTATTCATCCGTAGCACTCCGCGTCAATGAGCTCCTGAGGTTGAACGTACCAAGCATCCTTTGCACGCTCTTGAATTGCCTTCTTAGATAGTTGATTTGTATGATTTTTGTTATAAACATAACCTAGAATGACTACAAAATTATTACAAACAAAAACCAGGAACTGCTGACGACAATTCATACTGTCCGCAACAGTAGCGCGGCAAGCGGAGGCAGACGACGACATGGGGGACGTTGCCCCACCATCAGTTAGCGAATCAACCGGAATGGTACTGCAAGCCACAGTACTATCAGCTAGCGAATCAAACCGGCATAATACTGTATGCCACAATATCAGAACGCCAGAGCCATGTCTTAGCCAATAGATCCAATCGAATATATACACCTTACGAATCTCCTAGATAGTCTGTATAGTTAATTTCAATCGTATCCGCTGCATACATCTGTTCTGACATTGACGTCGCTCACAGTGAAGCCTCTCGCCCGTCAGGAACTTATTGTCTATCACATTACCCTCTCCCTGCTTTGACATCTACTTTGTATTCACCCCTCTCACCCTCCACCACCTAGGACGAACTCAGCCCTGCCTGTTACGTGACGACGCCATAGGATCCGGGACCCGCCCTTAACAATTTTGAGCGCGTAGGTGCTCAAAGGTGTTGTGTATAGGACCCCATACACATTAGGTGAGTAAGGAGGCTAGTCAACAAGCTGTATTTTGCCTCTATGCCTTGCCCCTGCGCGTACAGCAAGCCTCTTTGCCTTTGTGTGTGGAGGAGCGTTGTCTTTAACAACGTTCACAGTCTTACTAGTCAACTGTGAGATCTCCTCTGCCTATAGGCATAGTAAACGCTTCAGGATGGGCTCTCTACAACGCAGCTAGTCAATCCCGCCCTTTGTTTTATCTCTCTCAGCGTGCTTAATCTTGAACTCCCATTTAGGCCGCCACAGTCTTTGAGAGTATCCTGAGGGCAGAGGATCCTCTCGATATATACGCCGTACGTTGGCGTTGAGCTCTCTAAGCACCTTGTGCTCTCTTGTTCCTAGAGCATGAGCGCGCTGCCTATTTTTAACTCTCTTATTCTTAATGTTCTTAGCTGCTAGGAGCAGGGCGTTACCAGCCTATTCTACAGCAAATTCTCTCTCCTAGATGTGAAGAAGGACCTGGCCCAAAGCCATCACAGACTGCGTCCTATATTATTACTAAGTGGAATTGGTTTAGAGGAGGGCGAGCTTAATTGAAGGGATTGGCATTAATAGGCCTTGATAATAGTGCCAGCCCGTATGCGTGTCCCACAAACCAAAAAAGGTAGAGGTTTAGTAGACATGCAAAGCCTCTCAGGAAGAATCACTGAAGATCTGCTACAATAAATTTAGCGAGAATAATAATATATTCTCTCCTATTATGTCTGTAGAAGGGTTGCAAGATACAATGGCCCCAGTCGGGGACGGTTTTGTGGAAAAAAATATTAAGCAAGTTCAGATTTGAAAAAAGGCATAGAGGAACGAAAAACGCTGAGCGTCATTTGCGTCTCGGCCATAGATGATAATCATGTTATCACATGTGGAAATGACAACCTAGCTATCGGGTGAAAAATATGGTTGCATATTGTCTTCGTTCATTTTGGTCGAGGTGACATTCACTACGGTCCAAGTGACTTGACGCTGGGTGTTGCTACCATGAGCAAAGAGGGCGACCGACCCGTTCCAGCCGCATTATTATGGGCTCTAATACAAAGTACTCTACTGCTCTGTGAAATGGTGAATCACATGGATAGGGCGGTGACAGGACCCGAGGGTTGTGACAGGGATGCCAAGACTCGCGTGTGTTCGCAAGTGGCAAGACTGCTTTAGAGAGGAACGGAATTGATCTGAAATTATCCTCCAATCGAAGAAAATTACACCCTCCATGCGAAAAATTTCAGTGGAAGATGATCGAATCAAAAAGGCTGAAGGCACTCCGTCGTTCCATACACGGGAGATTCTGGTCATGATGAGAATCCGGTCGCGTCATGTTGCCTTGGGCCGCTCGATAATTATAAATCTTTGAGCTCGCACTACAGCGTTGCTCAGCCAGAGATTCCCTTCAACCGAATGGCAGGAGAGTAATGAATTTCCCAATGTGCTAGCCACAGGTAGTTATCGATTACTTCATTAATGGATTTAGGTCCTCGCCAAAACAAGTGACACTTATTCCAGTTGGAAAACTGTTTCGAAGTATTCCGCTAATGCGTTGAGGTTCCAGTCACCACCTTGGAGAGCCTCTCCTCTAAATGTTCAGCCAATGTTTTCGCGATGGACGTTGTAACAATGACACTGGGCATCATCACCGTGACGCTGGCCAGAACGGGTATCATTGATAGAAGCGCCGAGCAGAACGCCCGTCTGAGAAGGGGATGAATAATCGCAGGGTCTGGTCCTATGTTTGATGAATATCTGCTTGGATCAGACCATGATGCCATGGATACCACGCGGTACGCGATTCTCAATTCGGTTGTTACCAACAGACGAAGATGAACATGTTGGTTCTCTTTACCTCTCCACTCGAGTGAATCGTGGGCATGGCGGACATCACTGTTCCATTTTGAGGCGCTAAGTCCAGAACCCCTTCCCGTAGCTTACGAGAATCTCGTGCCCTTTTGCAATGCCCTTGGCTCGTTTCCCACTCTTGCCCGCACTAAGAACAAAGACTCCCACCCTCTTTTCTACTTCGCCATTTCCTAAATCCACGAAGATATCCCGAAACTCGGCATTTGGGGATTGCATCACTCCTCGGTAGTCATTGATGAACCTAGCCTCATTCCCTATTCTTGATGCGTCAACGCCGATGCCAAAATCGCGGTCCAGAGATAAGTCGTAGTCGGATTCGTCATTCGTGTCGTTCTTGTCGTGGACATAGCCTAGATATGAGAGGATAAATGAGTCTGGTGAAAGATGCTGGTTGGCGAACAGCCCATGTTGTCCATTAGCAGGATGATTTGGACTCGTTATTTTGGTGATCTTGACATTAGTGTACGGTGGACCCGTCTTTCGCACCAGTTCGGTAGATGGTAGATCTGATTTGACGATGATGAGCGATTTGAGGGCTTCATCGGCCAGCTTCTTGGAATAATACGGCGCACGCAGGTACACGGTTCCTGCAGGCCAATCCTTTGGAACGTCAGACTGTGAACCCAGCCACTGGGCATTTCTTGACTGTTGTTGCATTGAGGAGAGTAGCTGCAATGGGCAAGGATCGATGTACGAAAACACAGCAAGTGAAATGCAGCAATGGGAAATGAGCAAGCGCAAGGAGATGACGTGGCAGCGTCGCGGTGGGTCAGTGAGCTGATGAGTCTGGTGCTCGCGGCCGATGTTGCTGACTCGGATGCGGGGTGAAGACGCTGGAGAAAGTTTTGGAGCAAAGGCTACCAGCAATGAAGTCGGGCTTAGCTCGGTCCCGTCGTGTGCCTCGTCGCTTCGCCTGCCTCTTCCACCACGCTCAACATCATGCTCGCCTTCACGCCAAATAGGACTTCTCCTGAGCCCTGACTCCTGCGCAAGACGCCCAATACTGTGGAGGCGAAAGCTGATGCTTGTGGCTAGTATTCACCGCCCCGAAGATAGATACACGACCGATTGTGTGCGCGGCGTTCTTCGGCCAAGCCAACCGAACTCTGATGAAACCCACATCGAGAGAAAATAGTTTTGGCGTCGAGCTACGGGGGACTTCCGAAATGAGCACCGTTTGGAGATCCACAACGCAACTTCGGCAATGGGTGGACGAGCCCAGGAGATGAGCGTAGCGACCGGTTTCCAAACACTTCAATATTACTACTGGATCAACAAGTCTCTAAGTTCAGCAACGAATCGTCGTCTATTCAGCTGCAGTGTCGCCGGCTGGAGTCTTGCCACTCTCGTTCGATACTACTCGTCGGCCGCTCGGAAGTCGGCGCCCACGCTCAAGTGGGGTGATCCACGACGCAGGAACCCGCGAATCCTTGTGCATCGACTGCCTCCCAGCCTGAGGCCGGACGACTTCTGTTCTTGTCACGCTCCGCTATCAATGGCGCCTAATTTACCACGTCACGGGGAATTGCCCGCTGCGGTTGCGCGTCCTCAGCATCGTGATCTTCCTCCAAAATCGCTGGGCACAAGACTCGAAAGACTTGGAGGCCTTGGAGACCGGTTGCTTGGCAACTTCGGAAGCACGAGTTACTCCTTGCTTCTACAGAATTCACAAAGGCCCTCCCCGATCGTAGCACTTCTGCGGCTCGGCCGTCCACATCATTTTTAGCATTTATGCTGTGGGCCATGGAATGTTGTGCAAAGTGCATGAGCACAACGTATTTGGGCTAGGCTTTCACCAGCGAACTGTTGAGGCTGCCGGGCCCCTGTCAGAGAACTTTGGTCGGTCAATTTTGTTTCCTCCACTATGCCATGTTTGACAGACGGCGTCTTTCGATCAGTAATTGGGCCTGTCAGAATGGTCCACCGCTTTATCAAAGCGCCCCCTTTTCCGTGTCGTCCGCCGCCGGCGCCATGCCTAGGGCCAAGCTCCCCCAACTATTGGAAGCGAATGCAACCGTCGAAGGGCGCCCCTGTTATCCACGATTGAAGGCCTTGGCAAGCCAGGGGAGAAGTCCATTCATATAAATTCGTTTCCTCGAATTCACGTAGTTTTCTTTCTCACCACACACTCACTTACTGTACCTAATACCCCGGTCTATTCACCGATTTCACTCGTTTCCACGAACTCCAACGCCCTACCAACAACTTAATACCAACGTAAACAAAAAACCCAACACCAACAATCAAAATGCACGCCTCCATCGTCACCCTTGTCGCGCTCGTCGCTTCCGTTAACGCCTATGCGTACAACTGTGAGTACCCTTAGGGTAAAGTTTCTATCTTTTGCTGTACAATCCATGATATGCCTTCTGGCTAGTCAGAGATGGTACCTAGGGAAGATGGCAGCTGTCCCGGAACACCTTACACCTTGAGGGCATCGACTGATACGTTATCTCAGACACCGCTCCTGCCCCGGTCTACACCACCGAGGTCGTTACCGAGCTCACCACTGTCTGCCCCAGCGCCACTGAGGTGACCTACGGCGGCAAGACCTACACCGTCACCGAGTCCACCACTCTGACTATCACCGACTGCCCGTGCACCATCACCTACGAGCAGCCAGCTCCCAGCAGCGTCCCAGCCAGCGTCCCCGCCTATACCCCGGTTGTTCCCTCCTCTGCCGCACCTTATCCCACCTACGTCGCCTCCAACGGCACCTCCGCTGTCGTCCCCCCTGTTGGAACTGCGACCGCCCCTGTTGCCACCACTGCTGCCCCACAATTCACCGGCGCTGCCTCCAAGCCCGTGGTCGCCCTCCTCGGTCTGGCTGGTGCTGGTCTTGCCGCTTTCTTGTAAGCGGCTCGCCTTCCTCGAAGACCGGCCATCCAGGTATCCCGGAATGATTGGGTCTTCGAAGTTGGGAACAGGACGGGGGCTGTGGAATTATTAATGGTTAATGACTTTGGGCTCTGCATCACGATTCTGCATTGCGATGGGAGTCTGAGGGAGTTACTCCGTGGCCCCCAGCGCGCACGTATACCACCACTGCATTTCGATTGTACAATATAATACTTTACGCTTGGTTAATGGGCGGCTTGCTGCCGACACACCAGCTTGGGGAGATTCGTAGTGTGTGGTCTGGTGGATCCTCGTGTTCATAGATTCGGGCTTTGAGAAGAGTCGTCCATATAATTGACATGGTTTTCACTCCTACTAAGATATCCTTTTGTGTGTCTTTGCTCAAGCGTAATAACGTGAGCGCATATTGGACTTGTACCCCTAGGAACTGGAACAGACTATAAAGCCACTTGGTGAAAAGCAAAAATTGTATCCCCTGTAACATATTTTCACTATTCACACCCACATATATCTTATCTTTCCCACATGTTCACTCTGCAATTGAACATTGATGACTGTCATTGTGATGCGACGTCAAAAGAAGCTCTAGCACGACAATTTGTGGATAAATTGCCAATACCGGGGAATGCATTTAACCCTGATCGCGAAATTAATAGCAACGCCACGCCACGCCTCGCGGCCTGTAACAGTCTGTCGGCTTGCCGCCTCGTCACTCTTATCGACACCAACAACAACAACACCACAGCGGCCATCCGCGCTGTCACGTAGTTCCACGGATGGGTTGCGTTACTGCGATTTCCAGTGGAGTGGAAATGCAGTGCACATTTTGGCGCGTCGGCAGGATTAACAACTCGAGGACGCGTTCAAACGCATTGCGAGTATCAACATGCTAACGCAAAATCCTCCATCCTTCATGTCCTGGTCAGACCAGACTCTGGCTTGCTATCTACCAACTGGCCTGATAATCCCTTATCACAGCGTCGCAATCATGAACCCGCGTACTTGCCCCTTCCAGAACGCATCCCAGCTCGTCCCCCCGTGTCAATTCCACTAATCATCACATCTCCGAACTTCAACGGTTGCATCGCCGTCCAACTAGAGTTATTCCGCATGCAACACGCGCTATTAGAATTATACATGTGTCTCAGACGTCATGCAGGGGTGAGAAGAGTCCATACCAGCGGACGGGTTCTTCACCGATTGTTGTACGACAGCGGCGCTACTTGTTGCCAGAGGAATGGACGCGTAAAGGGGTCATTTGATTGCGGCTCCGGAGGTTGTTTTCCACGGTGCTGTGTTCATGATGGACACTTCTCACTTCTCTCGCGTACGACGATAGTTCACCGTCTTTGAAGCACCCAAGGCCTCGATATATTCCTCTACAATCAAAACCTTCATCCTACCATCCCCAGCCCACCTACAGCGATGACCCCCCATCAATGCTCAAATTCTGCCCCGTAACACTTCTACTCAATGCCAACGTCCTAACCTGATCCGCGACATCCTCCACCGTGGCTAACCGCTTCAATTTCGTATTATTTGTTGCTGCTACCCTCTTGCTCTCCGGGAACCTCATTCCCCACTCCGTCAAAAGCATCCCGGGGCTCACGCAATTGACTCTAATCTTCGGTGCTAGAATAACCGCCAGGCTCTTCACTAAATGAATCTGGGCCGCCTTCGTGACTGCATACGGCAAGCTGCTCCCCGAGGGCTTCACACCCGCGACAGAAGCGGTGGAGATAAAAGTTCCTTCTGTAGCTGATAGGGCGTCCTTCGCTGCGTATGCGAGCCACAGGTGTGTTTTCACATTCATGACGAAGCATTTATCCCAGTCGTCTTCGTTGACGCCTTCATCGATGTTGAGGAAGTTGGTCATGCGCGTCCAGCCCGCATTCGACACTACGACGTCGAGCCTCCCCATGGTTTTGAGGGTTTCCGAGACGAGGGTTTCGACGGCAGGTTTTGTGGATACGTCGGCCTGCAGGATGTGGAAGCGCGGGGTGGAGGGTGAGGGGTGCGTGCTAGGGATGGAAGAGAGCTCCGTGAGGAGGGCTTCAGCTTTGGATTTGGAGGTGGCGTAGTTAATCACCTGGGTGAGTTGTGGTTAGCGGAGACTCGAGTATACGCGCGGAGACTCGAGTATACGCGCGGAGATCGAGGATTGAGATGTGAGGGGGAGTTGGAATACTCACGATGCGGAAGTCTGGCGCGAATGCGCGGGCAATTTGGGCTCCTAAACCCGCGGAGGAGGCTGTAATGAGAGCTACCTTTTGGACGGACATTGTGGCGAGTTTGGGACAAGTATGGCAGAAGAGAAATCGCTTTGCAAACCACAGACTTGTATAGTTGAAGGGGCTCGATGTTGTCATTCAAGTAGTCCATTGATGTGGGGTAGTATTCCGCGGGGAACGGAACGGTTCCGCAACAACTGCGGGAGTCTCTGTTGAGTATTCTGACCTGGAAGAACCTATATGATCTTGATGTTTTGAACTGCTGGGATTTCTGTAGTCCTTTTCTTGGCCTGGATTGTCTCTGGTAAGGGTGCAGTGGAAAATGTAGGATGTGTTAGGGAGGCAAGGTGGATATTAAAGCAGCGACGTTCCGACTGAGAGGACCAGTCCAATTCGTATGGGAGATATGATGGGATGGGGGGTAAAATAGAAAGATCACAAATGACCACTATGTTCCTCCGAACCAAGGAATATTTCCCATGGCGTGGTTGCACATAGTCAAAGGTGATGGATTGAACATCTTATTCGTTCCGAAAGGACGCAGAATATACTTTCGGTGCGCTTGGTCGTACAGTCATCATCCTCCCTTCACTGAGGTGTCCATAATCCGTGGATGCCAATTGCTATCTAGTCCTTGTTCTCACCTGATCCTCCTGGAGTCCATTGTCGACTCGAGTAGGTTCCGCGGCCAGCCGCTGCATCCTTCCGTCACAGAACCGTGTGAAGAAGCGTGGAGAGTAACACATGGAATTCCTGCAGGCTGGAGTGGGTACAAATGAACCATGGTGCTTGTCTGTGCAAAATAGCAGCAGACCTAGCACGGTCCTTGTACGTTCGTTTCGTCGTTATAATTTCATATACATAAATAGTATGTAGTCCTCAGCTTGTGGATGGCGAGAAAACGGGCGCTGGACCGAGCAGTCCAGCGCTGGCCTCTTGCTCTAGGCTCAACTTCATATCTAGCCAAGAGTAAAAGTTTGGCGAATGCACAAAGGCTTCATATAACGCATCTCTCGATCGATGTCTCTGAATGGGTCCCTGTCCTCGAAGCTTGACTGAGGTTCCGTGCTTCGCCAGGTCATGCAGGAACCCCGAAGCATTGAAACTTGCATAGCGGTGGTTGCCACTTGGAGAAACCACATTGGACGCGGCAAGGTAGCGGTTGATGGGCGCCAGAAACTGGGCAGTGAGCTCTGCGAAATTGCGCCGAATGAGGGGGTCGAGTTCTCTGGTTTGGTCACCGAGTTTGAGAAGTGTCTCGATTTGGGATATGAAGGACGACTCGGACTTGATGAAGCGCCTGGATGGCGGATGGGCGTCGATGCCGCCACCCGGTAGGTCGAGAAGGGCGTTGCGGCTTGATTTGTGATGGAGAGAGTGATGCCTCTTCGTCGGTACCGGCCCGTCGAAGTTCTGGAGGAAGAGAATGTGGGGTCTGCTTCGATTCGTGCTCTCTGTTGCGGAGAGGACCCGTTTGAGAAGAAAGGGATTGGTGATGCCGATGATAAATGGCCGCGGAGTGCCTCCGTCTATGCCAATGCTGCGGTAATCGACCTGCATGGTCATATATGGCTTTATCTCGCCTGCATAGGGAACTGGGCGGATGAGATCCACCATCGAGGAGACAGCCTCACTGCACAACTGTGGTGATTTGGCGATGACGATGATGCTCTCACAGAGAAGTAGCTTTTCGTAAAGAACGTGTAGGTCTGTAATGCACGGCATAAATGGCATGATGGTATCCCAACTTCCTAAAGGCTCATACGCATAGATGGAAGACGGCTTGTCTGAAATCAAAGGCGTTGGACCAGGAAGGCCTTGCAGAGGAAAGGCATAATGCGGCGCTATATCTAGGGCTATGGTATTTCCGAGAAAGGGGAGATCATGTCGCCCGACGGAAGGAGATGGCCACAAGTTCATTTGGGAGTACGCTGCCTCGAGAACGGTGGGATCGCTGATCACGCCTGATTCGGTCATGTGGTGCAGCAGTTGGGTGTAGAAGGATAGGAAGCTGTGGTGAGACAGTAGCACAAGGGTCCTCTGGTTGAAACTCCTCTTCATCGATAGGTCAAGCTCCTGGCGAAAGACACAGCAGCCGTGGAAGGTGTTGGGGCTCCCGTAGGGGGCCTGTGGAGAACTCAGGCTGATTCCAGGCGAGTTGTTCCCGATGGTGAAGTTGAATGTCAGGTCTTCAGCGGTCTCAGTGTTTTGTTGCTCGGGAAAACTGTTGAAACATATGGCGCTGAGATCGGCAGTCGAAAACGGAACGGTGGGCGGATATACAATTTCTATTTCAGGTCCTATCACAGGCACATGACTCAACGTAGGCTCCCATGGAAAGTAAATTAGATTTTACCTACCCAAATCAACGTTGAAATTGCATACGATACTGTTTTCGAGTTAGCGAGAAGACAAAAAAAAATAGCAAAAGGGCGTTTTACAAAGCGACAGCCCAGTGCTGGAAGCCGACAGAGGGACTCGGCGGGACTGGATGACCGGGGCGTCTCATGCTCGGGCGTGCAGAGGCCATACTGCTGTTCGGCGGTTCCTCCATGGCGAGCTGGAGAGCTTCGCAGGAGTAGCGTTCAGACGGATGGACAGAGCGTAAAGCGTTGAAGAAGGGGACGAGTTGGGGATAGCTTGGTCGATAAATCAAGCCCGCATGCTGTGGCTGGTGTGCGCCTTTCTACTCTGGGTATCGCGTGTAGCCGTAGGGCATAGCTAACTTGTCGCCATGGCAGTTGTCGCTCTGGTCGTTGGGAGCGTGCTGAAGAAGTCGAGCGCGAGTTGTTTGCTTTTGGGTGTTGTCGCGTTTATCAGCGGCATTGCTTGGAACTGTTGCAGGGGGTCTGTTCCCGCTCACCTGGCCTGGCCTCGGCGTGATGACGTGTGTCGAGCATTGGAGGCTGCAGGGCTGGCTCAGATCTGCGAGCAAAGGGCAACCCACAGCTCCAGCATCTGGCCTTCTCCACCACACGTCCACATTTCTCCGCGTCTCGCTTCGCCTGCGAACATTGGAATAGCTGTGCCGCCCCGCCATGTAGACGTTGCTGTGCAGCAATCTGAAGATGGACGTCAACATCACCAAGGCCCTGAACGATAAGCTCTACGACAAGCGTAAAAGCGGCGCCCTCGAGCTTGAAGGCTTGATCCGAGATGCCCTCGCCGCCCAAGACCACGACAGGATAGCCAAGATCGTGCACCAGCTCTGCCACGAGTACGCCTATGCCGTCCACCAGCCCCACGCCAGGAATGGCGGCCTCATTGGCCTGGCCGCCGCCTCTATCGCCCTGGGTCCCGTACGCTCTCTACCAGAACGTGTCGCCTTGCGAAAGCTGACTTGGAGACAGGAAGTGGCCCGCTACCTCGAAGAAATCGTGCCCCCGGTGCTTGCCTGCTTCTCCGACCAAGATGCACGCGTTCGATACTACGCATGCGAGAGCATGTACAACATCGCCAAAGTGGCCAAGGGGGAGATCCTGGTCTACTTCAACCAGGTGTTTGATGCCCTGTGCAAGGTAGTAGGGACGCTTTCCGTGGAGCTGGCTGCACCACCGCTAACAAACGAGATACAGCTTGCTGCCGACTCGGAGCTCTCCGTGAAGAACGGAGCAGAGCTCCTCGACCGCCTCATTAAAGACATTGTGTCCGAGTCCGCAGCCTCGTATGTCTCCATCCTACACACCCCCCCAGAGACTGCAATTGCCACCGAGGGAGAAGCCACCGACGAACAGGAACGTCCTGCCGAAGACCTTCCCACGGCGTTCTCGCTTGAAAACTTCCTCCCGCTCCTCGAAGAGCGCATCAGCGTCGTCAACCCCTTCACCCGCACATTCCTCGTGGCCTGGATAATGCTGCTGGATTCGATACCAGATCTCGAGCTTGTCACGTACCTTCCTCGCTTCCTCGGTGGCCTTTTTGGGTTTCTCAGCGACCAGAACACAGATGTACATACCGCCACGCAGGTGTCGTTGGATAAGTTTCTTGCCGAAATCAAGAAGATTGCACGAATAAAACGGGGCATATCCGAGAGCCGCAAAAGCCAAGGAGAAGACGGCAATAGCGTGCGAAGTGGGACGGAAGCTGAAAGCGACATTGACAGTGTGGCCCCAGATCAGCCTGATTCCGTGGGTGAAAAGGACGGAAGCGTAGCAGACAGTGGCTCGATAGCGGCCAACGACGAAAAATCGGCCAGTGGAGAAGGGGACTGGATACCAGGACAGGACGTGCAGATTGACTACTCCAAGATTCTGGACATTCTGGTGAAATTCCTAGGTGGTTCTACGGGTGAGGTTCATTGCGCGCACTCCATGCGTTTTCATCTAACATCTCGCAGAGGACGAAGAGATCCAGCTTACAGCCCTACGGTGGATTGACAGCTTCTTCGAGATATGTCCCGAGGACATAATGCCGTTTGTGCCAAGACTGCTCTCCCACCTCCTTCCGACGATGGCTCACGATGTGGATACCGTTCGCCAAGCCGCAAACAGAGTGAACACGTCTCTCATGGAGTACATCATGTCACTGTCCGACGATGGTCGCCGTTCTGACAACACACCTGGCCACCCGCAACTGCCTAATTCGCTATCAGCCATGGGCAAAGAATTGACTGTCGTAGAGCGGCGAGATTCGAACCTATCTAGCCGGCTGTTGAAGACCGTCATTCGAGATCAAGCGGATGGGAAATCCGTAGAGAGTAGGGGAACGAGAACACCGACGCCGGCAGAGGATCGCGGTCCCTCACCTCGCCCTGGACCTGAATTAGACTACCAAGCCGCAGTCAACGCTCTCACTCTACAATTCTTGAACGAACACGAAGCTACTCGGGTCGCTGCGATAGCGTGGTTGATCATGCTACATAGAATGGCTCCAGGCAAGGTAAAGCTCACCACCATATACGTGACTGTGCATGTCGCTGACCCTGATTGCTTAGATTCTTTCTGTCGAAGATGGCACCTTTCCCGCTCTCCTCAAAACGCTCTCGGACCCCTCCGAAGCTGTCGTGACCCGCGACCTGTTACTTCTCTCGCAAATTTCCAAGAATAGTGACGATTCCTACTTCACGTCATTCATGGTCAATCTCTTGAAGCTCTTTTGCACTGACCGCAGACTACTTGAGACTCGGGGAAACCTGATCATAAGGCAACTATGTGTTACTCTCAGTGCGGAGCGAATATACCGTACGCTGGCCGACTGTTTAGAAAAGGACGAAGTAAGTGAATACAAAGTGTTTCATGAAATCGCGCCCTGACGTTTCCAGGATGTCGAGTTCGCCAGTATCATGGTGCAGAACTTGAATAACAATCTCATCACAGCCCCCGAATTGGCTGATCTGCGACGACGACTCCGCAATCTCGATTCCAAGGTAGCAAATCTTTCACACCTGCTCGCAATGGCTCTCAGGACTGACGTGTCTAGGATGGTCAATCGTTCTTTGTATCTCTTTTCAAATCTTGGTGTCACAACGCCGTCGCCACATTCTCGCTTTGTCTTTTGGCTCAAGCTTATGAGCAAGCATATAATCTTCTTCAAATATTGTGCGACTTCAGTATAACATATGTGTACCTGTTCTTTTCGTGCTAACAAGAATAGTGCGGACCTCGAGATGACAGTGAATATGCTCATCCAGATCGATAAGCTTGTCCAGCTCCTCGAGTCCCCAGTCTTCACATGTAAGATTCCATTCCCCCTACAGTGGAACGTTCTGATTCGGCACACAGATCTACGAATCCAGCTCCTGGAGCCCGAGAAATACCCCCATCTATATAAATGTCTCTATGGCCTGCTGATGTTGCTTCCTCAATCATCGGCATTTGCGGCACTGAAGAATCGACTCAATAGTGTCAGCGCAATCGGCTATCTACATATCGCGCCGCGCACGTATGTCCCCTCCTCCAACTTTAACCATTTGAGGCAGAAAAGCTCAGACGCCGGTCCTCCTAGTAGCCAGCCGGGCCCCGCGGCATCCAGTTTCGAGCGACCCAACCGATTGAAGGCGAGAGAGGATGGTGGAGTGAAATGGACGGAGCTGCTTGATAAATTCAAGATGATGCAGGAGAGGGCGAGGAGATCGCAACGGCTGTCAAGCTTAGGGGAGGACATGAGTGCATCGCCCAAACCGGAGAAGGAGAAGAGCGCTCCGGATGTTCCACCCAAGAACCCGAATCTGCGACCAAATTCGGGCGCCAGCACACCCAAAATACCTCCCGTCCCCGCGGGGCCCGCTGGACTTAAAGCGCGGCAGGGTCTGGGCAACCTCGGTCGGTTTGCTGGTGGCGTTGCTGGAAGAAAGAAGAAGTGAGGTATTTTGGGTTGGTACATATATTTCTGATAGCTTGTAATCTTGCGTCCCTTTTCCTATATAGCGATGGGAGTTGTGGTACAACTAGGATAATTGCATGGCGGACATGGTCGATTCCTCAGCGGTGTTTCCCCTTTCTGTTCCTAATACCATCGAGGGCTTTCTCGTTGGATCCTGAAGATAGCGATACACTCTTGTTCGCAGAAGCTCCGTCGATGACCCAACTTTCAATAATCTCTTTGATCTCGGGTTTTTTCTTCTCTGTGGCCTTGGCTTCCTTGACCCGCCTAATATACCCACTATACACGACCACTTCTGCTATGGCGATGGCGCCGCTCCCCCCCATACTGAGACCCAGACGCTTTGCGGGGCTCCAGTGTCGCGCAGCCACCCAGATGAAGACGCTGCAGGCTATGATGGAGATCAACACGTTTATGATGAGGATCAGTTGGCGGTGGACTTCTTCGTAGCTGACTTCGTCGTCGTCGAAATCGGCGGCTGATGAGTTCTTGTAGGCGAGCGGAGAGGTAGGGAAGCGCTGCGAGAAGGTCTCGGAGGGAGGCGGGGGGGTTAGCATGCGTTGGTACGCGCGGGCTTCTTCTTCGCGGCGGAGGCGCGCCATGAGGGCTTTGTATTCGGGGGACTGGGGGATATTAGTGTGCGGTGTGAAGGACGGGGAGGTGATGGTCTCACGGGTTCTCTCTTCGCTGGGGGTGGAGGAATGTAGATTCTCGAGCCCTTGAGCAGAGAGTGCATACGATAGACGTCTGGCTCATTCTCTGTATCGTCTGCGTTTATCTCGGCTTCGTGCTTCTTTAGCAGCTTTGACAGGCCGATGAGCTGGCTATGTGAAATTGGGTTTCCGCTCGCTGGTTCCACGAGGGAAGGCTCGGGGGCCTGCTGAAGCTTTGCCAGTTCATCGCCCGCCAGTTTCTGTGCTTCCGCAATCGCCCGCGCTATGGTAGGGGTCATGGTGAGGAGGACCATTTTGGGTGTTGTCACAATGATGGCGATTGGCGGTTTGCAGCGCTTCCAGGTTCGCAGCGCGTGGAGCTCCGCCGTCATGACTGCCAGCCTTGGCAGGCGACCGAGGCTAGCTAGCGTCATGATTCTCGTTCCCAAACTTTCCGTCTCAGGTCGCCTCAACCACGACCTCGCGTGCCTCGATTGCCTCACTATTCACATTTCTGGGGTTCCAATTGCGCTCGCTGAGCCCCTTCCAATTGCCCAAATTTTCAATGACGAGCCGCTCCGCCTGGCTCGCCACGAGCATTGCGAGATCGAGATGCGTGACCCCACAACGTCTCTCGCTATGTCCATACCACTCCACGCCGCTCGTTTCCACTGCCAAAGATTCCACATTCTACCACCCGTCACGGCGGCGTAACCAGTCGAGCTGGGCTGCTGCGGTCAACGCAGCCCAACATATCTTCAATGCCCCAGCCCCAGATCCAAATGCTCCCATATCAGTGGATCCATTCCGGACCGTCGCGAAGGAAATGAAATTTCTGACCAGCAATATAAGACAGCTGCTCGGCTCGGGCCACCCGACGCTGGACACGGTGGCAAAGTACTACACGCAAAGTGAGGGGAAATATGTGCGGCCGATGCTGGTGTTACTCATGTCGAGGGCTACCGCCCTCACACCCAAATCGCCCCGCGACGTCAATGTATACCATGTCAACCGCCCCATCACCTCTTCCGAGATCCTCTCGGACAACAATCCCTCGGCGCCCGAGTACGCGAGCTTAAACGCTATATCGCAAGACCCGGCATTCCAGACCGAGGACTCCGACATCCTGCCTTCCCAGCGCCGGCTAGCAGAAATTACAGAACTGATCCACACGGCCTCGCTCCTCCACGACGACGTCATCGATCACTCTGTGTCACGCCGCTCCGCGCCGTCGGCCAATGTGGAGTTCGGAAACAAAATGGCAGTGTTGGCGGGCGATTTCCTGCTGGGCAGAGCGTCCGTGGCTCTTGCCCGTCTGCGCGATCCAGAAGTCACCGAGTTGCTTGCTACCGTGATAGCGAATCTCGTCGAGGGCGAGTTCATGCAACTCAAGAACACGGCGCGAGATGAGAAGAATCCCATTTGGACCGAAGACACAGTGTCTTACTATCTTCAGAAAACCTACCTAAAGAGCGCGAGTCTCATTAGCAAGAGTTGTCGAGCGGCTGCGATTCTCGGCCAGAGTACACCCGAAGTTGTCGAGGCCGCGTATTTGTATGGGAAGAACTTGGGGCTGGCATTTCAGCTGGTGGATGATATGCTGGACTATACCATCAGTGGCGAAGAGCTGGGGAAGCCGGCGGGCGCGGATCTAGAGTTGGGGCTTGCGACGGCGCCACTGCTGTTTGCGTGGAAAGACAATAAATCGCTCGGGAAGCTCGTAGGAAGGAAGTTTTCGGGCGAGGGCGATGTCCAAAGGGTATGTTCTCGATCCTTTCACCTGTCGAGGAATTCGAGGGAAGATGCTAACAAGAAGCAAAGGCACGCGAAATCGTCTCTGAAAGCACCGGGCTAGAGCAAACGCGCGCCCTCGCTCAAGAATACGTCGACAAAGCCATTGAAGCCATTGCCGCGTTCCCGGAGAGCGAGGCGAAGAACGGACTGATTGAGATGTGCACCAAGGTCATGAAACGGCGGAATTAGAATAGTAAAAAGAGAGAGTTGACACGAGAAATTTCCAGTAGGATTTTGTACGAGTAACATGAGCATGAGATGCTGAAATGGCGTATTGGAAATTTTTAAGATGGCGTTCTGATGTGATGTATGAAGGGGGCGTGAAAAACCATTACTCATCCTTTATAGAATTCTGTACACATATTGTATCTACTCTACACTATCAGAGTAGGAAAGATTTTGCAAGTGTGTTGGCTGTCTTAGAACTTGAGCTATTCGTGAGTGGGTATCTAGATTCATATGAAGGGCCCCAAAATCAACCATCGTCCGCGTCTCCTCCTCTCTCCACAAACGGAATAGGCGGTAGCTCTTCGGGGTCATATCCATTCGTCTCCTTGAGGGGTGTTGGTGATTCGGGCTCAGGGTCTGGTTCCGATGCCCTCCAAACCCTCACCGTCCTATCCAATCCCCCACTGACGATTACCTTTTCCGTCGGATGCGTATCCACTGAAAGCACTGCATCCCTATGCCCCTCCAACCTTTGCAACACATTCTTTGAGCTCACGTCCCAAAGCACAATACTGTTATCTTCACTTCCGGACGCTACGAATGCCCAAGGTGCTTCGCCATACGTCCCAAACGCGCCAGAGATGCTGTATTTCTTGTTGATGTGGCCCTGGTACGTCTTCACGCATTTCCCCTTCCCGTCGATGTAGTTCCAGAGCCGGAGGCACGAGTCCAACGTCCACGCCAAGACGTATTTCCCGTTGGGCGAGAAGCGGACGGAGGTTACGGGCGCGTTGTCTTCGTGCACGAGGGTCCGGAGACATTGCCCTGTTGCCGTGTCCCAGACGCGGATTAGACCGTCGTTGGCGCAGGATGCGATGAGTGTGCCGTCGCGCACAAAGTCTACGCCGCCAACGGGATCAGAATGGGCGGGTAGAGACCGCATGACGCGTGCAGCGCGGACGTCCCACACGAAGACGGCTTCATCGTAAGAGCCGCTGACCAGCATATTCCCCTTGGGTGAGAAGGCGAGCGAGTAGACGTAGTTGTGGTGGCCGATGAAGGGCGTGGGATGCGGTAGGCCGGTCGACACATCCCATAGTCGAATGGATTTGTCGTCAGAGCCAGACGCGAGGAGGTTAGAGTCGGGCGACCAGGCGATGGTGGAGATGCCAGCGAGGTGACCTTCTAGTGAGTGCTCGAGCTGGCCGGTATATGCGTCCCAGATCTTGATCGTGCAGTCGGCTGAGCAGCTTGCTATCCATCGGCCATCTGGTGAGAATTTGACCGAGGATACGCCCTTCTTGTGGCCACGGAGAATGAGGGCGGGCTTGTAGTGTAGAGCGGTGGGCTTTGGCGGAGGAGAGGGAGATCTGGACCGTCGTCTTGATTGCGAGCGTGATGGCGACCTCGAGCGTGAATGTGAGCGCGGGCGGTCTCGGTAGTAACTCCTCCTGTCTTCGTCGCTGTCGTCTTCTCGGCTGTACCGGCGCGCTGGCCGCTCCGCAAGTCTGTACTGCGGGGAGGCATTGGATGGGGAACGAGATGCTGAGCGCTTCCGTGGAGGAGACTCGTCATCGTATGTGCTGTCGTCTTCGCGGCGGCGCTTGGGTGAGGTGTTGCCGGTCTCGGCCATGATGGTGGAGGGTTTGGCTTGGTTTTGGTGCGGAGCGCGGAGGTGAATTATACTGCCTTCGGCGCGTCAATCGGCAAGTCCAAAAAGAGAAGGCGGTGACTATGGGAAGCGAGAGTGAGGTTTTGGGCAGTAGCTTTTTTTGGTACCGAGGAAAACCACAAAGGTTTGGCGTTTGCGAAGCCCGCCAAGCCATGTCGGCGTTGGCGGTTCTTCCGTGGCCGTGCCTTGAAATGTAACGGCTGCGTACGGTAAACGTGCTTAGGTCATGTTAGCAATACCTCGGCTGCCTAGACCCTATCACTATGCTCGCGCGATGCGCACGCTTGTTGTACTCATGTCGGAAATCGTATTATAGCCGCCCAATGAGGTTGTAACGATCATCAGGTGGCGAAACAGGGTATACAGCCAATGACAGCTGATATTCCTTCGCAGTCAAAATTTTGCCTACACCTTTATTCTTCTTATCAGAGGCTAGAGATGAAATGTAATTGTAATAGAGCCTCATCCGTGATTGTTGCTATCACCACTATGAGCCTTTACTTTCATGAGACGCTCCCAGAAGTTCATACTCAATTCCAACCTCATTGGGCGGCTATAATACGATTTCCGACATGAGTACAGTAGACTCTCGTTATAACGGTTAATCCGTACACACAATTTTATATCGTTATATCGAAATATCGTTCAATCGATGCTGACAAATATGCTCTTGGCTGTCCTTGGCTACCTGGCAGGGGAGCCTGCAGCCACTCTGATATCGTCGACTGCCTCATATTTCTGATCGACAAGGTTATCAACGACCTCTCTAGCCTTTTCATGTACAATATATCATCGTACTTTACAGCTTCTTGATACTCCTGATAGTGAAGTAGCGTCTGTACAGCCTGAAGAGCTTCCGAGACGCTAGGAATAGGAGGAGGTATTACCTCCTCCTCCTCCTCCTCTGCATGAACCGTCCCTAGCTGAGCAGCAATAATATCCTGTAGCGAGGTAACTTCCTCCTCCTCCTCAATATCCTCGTCCAATGGATTCAGAAAGTTATCAATAGCCATAGCATCATAGATCTGACCAGCCTGAGTAGCAGCCTGATATAAGGTCTCAACTGGCTCGTCTCCATCTGGTCTAGCATCTCTAGGATCCTGCCACCGCTTTGGGATACAGGTGCTCTTGATATAGCAGTTAAGAATTGTTGAATCCTTGATATTAAGCAGCCAAGATTCAACTACCTAATAGAGCATATATAGGATTGTCATATACTCAAAAGGATTAAGGCCTAGGTTGTAGTGTTTGATGCTAAATCTAAGCCACTGCTTCCTGTAGAATGTGAGGGGCCAGGTGCTCGAGGAGCCAATGTAGTGCACTGAGCCACTATTTAACAACTAGATAGGCTATTAAAAAGCTGTAAATTGGAGCTATTTTGCTATAAGTACGCGAAACACCTCCAGCTTACAGAAATTTGATACAAGGTGTGGTAGTAGAGTCACATAGTTAAAGGCAAGGAGTTAATTTCTGTTACGTGACTCACCTAATCCGCAGTCAAACGCTGTCTTACTTCTAAGGTCCTGCATCGCCTCCCTCTGCACAATACACAAAAAATACTAATCAAGGATGTTTTAGGCCCTCTTGCTAAAGACAAGATCTGTAGAGGACCTGTGGAGAAGCCGTGGTGGGGGAGAGATAGGTCCCTCAAAGTTGTGAGGTGAAAGACTTGTAACAAGGTGAGTTGCTTACAAAGGACTACCAAATTACCTCAGACCCTCTGGAGAGATTCGCTCATTCGGTAATAATACGATAAATACGGCGCTAGTACGATGGCGGCGCTTGGCAATACGGATGAGTGGATCTCTCCAGAGGGTCTGATTAATGAATAACTACATCCCAAGTATGGCCGAGCAAATTCCCATCGTTAATCTAGCGGCGTACCATATCGCAGGGTCGCATTCCCTGGAAACCCAACGCGCCATACACGCTGCCGCTTCCACTTGGGGCTTCTTCCTCGTCACGGGTACCGAGGTCTCTACTCATATTCAATCATCCCTCCTCTCCGTCACGAAGGACTTCTTTGACCTACCTCTTGAACACAAGACAGCCCTTGACGTGTGCAATGGGGGCGTAGCGTGGCGCGGGTACATGCCGCTCGGCGGCGAGTGTACACACGGACACGTTGACTGGAAGGAAGGCCTGTATATCGGCCCCGAGCATGCTGATGACCACCCGCTCGTCGGTCAGCCACTACACGGCAAGAACCAGTTTCCTGACCAGGTTCTTCCCACTATGCGTCGTAAAGTGCTAGACTATGTCAATGAAGTGACGAAGCTAGGAAAAACACTTACGGACATATTCTCGCTATGTTTGGGCTTAAATGAAGGGGAGTTAAGTAAGCTTTTGCTGGAGCCGGAGCCAGTAGTGCTCTTTCGATGCTTCAAGTATGCGCCCATCGAAAACCACTTTGTGAATAGGCCGGATGGAAATAGTGACGAGGGCTTCGGTATTGGCGAACATACGGGTTAGACGGCTCAACGACCCCCCTTCTCGGAAATCAGCTAATCGCTGGCCGTAGATTTCGGTTATCTTACCATCCTCAAGGTGGACTCACCCGGCCTACAGGTCAGTATAATCGCGATTTAGACCCTCTCTAATACTGTTGGGTACTTACGGTGCTCCTAAAGATCCTCTCACCGTCTAATGTGTGGGTGGACGTTCCATTAGTCGAGAACTCGTTCGTAGTAAACGGTAAGCAACAGCTTTCCCTGCATTTCCGTCCATCGTTCGCTGAAAGCCAGCTCGTGAGCAGTTGGCGACATGTTCGACCAGCTAACGTCCGGCCGCTACCGATCCCGTCCCCACCGCGTCCGCCGACCCGCGCCAGGGTCCCAACCTCGCTTCTCCTTTCCACTTTTTTTCGACTTTGCCTGGAACGCTGAGATGAAGCGTCTGGCACTAGAACATCTTCCGCCGCTGTCTGATGAGGAGAAGCGGCTGGCCGAGCTACGATGGGCCACTACAACGTTTCGTGAGGTTAATGGGAGCTGGTCACAATATTTGGCGCGGAAAGTTCAGAGGGTATTTCCAAGTCTAGGTCTTCCAGACTTTGAGCCGAATGCTGCACCTTCAACCAGGTTCACAAGGGTAGTGGAATGCGGTTGACCTGAGCTACAAAATAGGCTTCGGAACGGGTTTGATGGAAGAAGACGTAGGATGAAATGTAGTCTATTATTATAACGATGAGCCTTCGCTGCTTGCTCCTTTAGCGTCATGCCCAGAATAGTCGCGTCGAAAGTTCCTAGTTTAAAGCCTCGAGAGTCGGTTGACGAGTCGTTGTCATCACTCGGTACAAAAAGCGCTTTCCGTAATTAGGTGACGGCTGAGCCCTGATCCCTGCCACAGCTCAACGCCGTTTCAACGTTCCCCTGGAGCTGCTAGACTGCCAAACTGTTAGGCTACATTCTTTTCCACACTCCATGTGCGACCCTCCTCCATCGCCTTTCATGGCCGAACACCCAACGTATCCGCCGTCTAACCTGCGGGTGCTATCTCTCAACTGTTGGGGCCTCAAATATATCGCTACACTCCGGAACGAGCGCCTAGCTGAGATTGGAAACCAAATCGCTGTCGCCGACCCGCAGCCAGACATTGTCGGTCTTCAGGAGTGCTGGACCCAGCAGGACTACAATGCCATTCGGGAGAAGACCAAAAACTTCCTTCCCTATGGGAAGTTCTACTATAGCGGCATATTTGGTGGCGGGTTGGCGATTCTATCTCGATGGCCGATTGTAGAGAGCAACATGGTGCCGTACCCGCTCAATGGACGACCCGCCGCCTTCTATAGAGGGGATTGGTATGTGGGAAAGGGCGTTGCATGTGCGCGGATACGGATGGGTCCCACACGGAGAGATATCGCGGAGGTCTTCTGCACACATGTAACGCCCCCCACGTTTGGTTGTAAGCTCCTGTGACCCGTCGACGCTGACCGCCAAAAAAAATAGCTCCATGCCCCGTATGAGACTGAACCACACGATTCCTACCTAGTCCACCGAACAGCCCAAGCTTGGGAGATAGCTAAGCTCATGCGCGGAGCTGCTGAGCGCGGACATTTGGTCATAGGTCTCGGCGACTTCAACATGGTACCACTGTCGCTAGCCCACCGCATCATAGAGACTCACTCGCCCGCCCGAGACGTCTGGCGCATACTCCACCCCGAATCCTCGGTCGGCGCAGCAAAAGACAGAGTAGAGCAGGAGAGGGGTGTGCCCATGCCAAACGCCGAGTTCAATATCACTGTCAACGGCGCCACCTGTGACAGCGCACTCAACACCTGGAGGTGGAACAAGGCGCATAAGAAACGCCTAGCCAAGGGTGAGAATGTTGTCATCGAACCGTCTGTGGCAGACCCGAATGCAAAACGACTGGATTACATATTCTTCAGCAGCGGCTCACGCCATGATGCAGCTACTGGAGTACCAACTGCGGAATGGACGCTCGCAAGCGCAAATGTGGGCATGACCATGCGACATCCGACTCTGCATTGCTCTCTGAGTGACCACTTCTCAGTCGAGGCTACATTAACCCGCAGCACCCCCCAATCACCATCGTCTCTTGAGAACGGCGTATGGGCACTTCAGGAGACATATCTCCCTCTTGAAGTATACGACGAGATTCTTGCCAATGTCTCGAAGTATGAAGTGCGCGAGCGCATCCAGCGTCGACTACGGCTCGGCCATTTCGGATACCAGCTCTCCATTTTTATTGGGTGTCTGGTTGGCGTGTGGTGGTCCCCACACAACTACGTCTCTTTCATCTTGATGTTTTTGAGCGGATTCGGCTTGAGCGCCGGTGTGATAGATGGCCTGATGGGCGGTCTGTTTGTCAGCAGCGAGTTGAGGGCGCTGAGGGAGTTTGAATGGGAGGTCAAGAATATGAAAGCTCTGGCAATGGAAGTGAATGGGAAGGCTGCTGCTCAGGAGATGTCGTAATCTTGAGAATATTGTATTATGTAGTCACTAGGGTCAAGAAATATTACCTGTAATATCATGAGCTGGGTAGCGACTGATAAATTTGTTGTGCAGTTACCATCAACTAGGAGAAGCAAACGCGTTTAATCTTGTCTATTTCATCTTATCTGAGTTCTTCACACAGTAGAATAGTTCTGAGCCACGTTTGTATGATTCAATGTGTCGCACGTGATGCAGAATATAGTCAATGTTTGAAGTAAGGCAACAAGGGCCGACGCCAAGGCCTAGCGCGTTCATTGACATTCGCAAACTTGTGGCCCACCATCCCTCACAAACCACCATCAATCAAATCACCCCCAACCCCGCTCACACTTCACACTCTCGCCGCCATCAAATCTCCATCAATACCGCCGCACTCACCAGACCCCCATCGCACGTCGGACAACTTCCCCAAGCGACTGCAACGCGACCTTAAAGCTCCCCGCAGGAGGCCTCTCCCTCCCCGCATCCTCGAAAATGAGCAACCCGCAAGCCCAAGGGTCACAGGGCCCCAACCAGAACATACAGCTGATCAAGGCTGAAGATGTGGCCAGGCTCCAGCATCTCAGCGAAGACCAGAAGCAGAAATATCGGCCAGTACTAGCGGGCTACTGGAATACTATGAATAGCAACACAGGAGGCCCGGAATACCAGCAGGCTCGCGCAAAACTACATGAATGGTCACAGAAACTCATTGCTCAAGAGAAATATTACCGCGCAAAGCTTAAGCAACAAGCACAAGCACAAGCACAGCAGCAGCAGGCAAACCAACAAAACCCACAAGGGCAACCTCAGCAGCAGCAGCCTGGGAGCGGAAATGGCAACGGTCAACAATCATCGCCCCAGTCAGCTCAGCAACAGAAGCCAAATCCTCAACCCCAACAACCTTCAAATCCAGGACAGGCTGCACAACCCGGACAGCCTCGTCCCCAAGGACAAAACCCCCAGGCTCAGATCGACCCTGAGATCATTAAGCATGTGGCAAACTTTCCCTTCCACTTACCGGTTACGGGCCCACACGCTGGGACACCAGAAGGCGACCAGAAGTTGAAGGATTTTAAAAACAGTTACCTCATGGCGCTGAACAAGCAGCAAAAGGCGACCCACCGCATAAAGATGCTTAACAACATGATTGAACAACGGCAAAAGACGGGCCAGGAGGTTCCTGCAGAATTGATCAACCAGAAGCAGCAAATTCAGCAGGAATACGACAGCGCAAAGGAGTTCGTCGAGACTTTCAGGAAGCGGCAGATGCAATGGAAGAGAGAACACGAGCTAAGACGCGCACAGCAACAGCAGCAACAGCCTCAAGCGCCTGGGCAGCAGCAACCTCAACAGACACCCATACAGCCTCAACGCACAGCATCTCAGCCGAACATTGTCAAAGAGGAACCGCAAATCAAGGTCGAAGGCGGGGGGCAGCCCCAACTCACACCACAACAATTCTCCAACATGGCAAGCGGTGGTAGTGGTGCTCCGCAGCAGCAACAGTCGCAAAACGCGCATATTCCAACACCTCCAGTCAACCAGCAACAACCTCTGAGACAGCCACCCGCTCCCCACCCACAGCAGATTCACCAGCAGAACCAAGCGCAGTCATTCACCCAGCCTAGCCAGCCGCAGCAGCCCGTGCGACCCCAAATAAATCCCACTCAAGCGAACGCCCACCAGCAGCAGCAGACCAACTCACCGCACCCGCAATCAGCCACTTCAAACGCCGCCGGTCCACCTGTTCCTCTTTCGCACCAAGCCGCTGTCAGCGCCGCGCAGCGGTCGTACTCGAATACCGAACCTCCCCGCACTGCTACTCCTATGCAGGCCGGCGGTGGTCAGGGAAACTTCCACACCCCAGGTAGTCGAGAACGCGAGCAGCTCAACAACCCCAAAATGCCCATTCCACGTACGCTAAACGTGACAACACCAACTCCCGTCAGCATGGGCCAGGCTCGTCCCACAATGAGTGGTCCCACCAACGGCGCTCCAGGTCCCATGGGACAGCCAGTCATCGCCAAATTCCCACCATTTCAGCTCGAGGGCGAAGGTGATCGTGTGCTTAGCAAGCGCAAGCTCGACGAACTCGTACGCCAAGTCACCGGCGGATCTGAAGAGGCCCTCACTCCAGAGGTCGAAGAGGTGAGCTTAATTCAACCCCACATACAGGTAGTTCAGTATAACTAACAGCACCACAGGCAATGCTCCAGCTTGCAGACGACTTCGTCGACACCGTCATCACCGGGGCTTGCAAGCTCTCCAAGCTCCGCGAATCTCCCCAACTCGACATCCGTGACATCCAGCTAATCCTTGAGCGTAACTACAACATCCGCATCCCTGGATACGCCTCGGACGAAGTCCGCACCGTGCGGAAACTGGTTCCTGCTCCAGCTTGGAATGAGAAGATGAAGGCCGTTCAGGCTGCCAAGGTCATGGGTGGGAAGACGGATATCTAGCCACCTTTACCCGCACTGATCCTACCATTGTTCTTCTTCGTGTGCATTCGATTTATGTGCTACTAATTTGGGTTTATGAGGGATTAGTGGAGCATGAGCTTCCAGTATATGATAATGGCGGCCTCTCCACTGGTGGTTCTTTGCGTTCTACCACGATCTCCCCTCGATTCTCTTATATCCGAATCTGGTGTTTTTCCCTGTTCATTCCCACGGCATGTTCCCGACCTCCCCACACACCTGGTGCGCTTCGGGTAGAAGAAAATGGCAACCTTTCCACTGGTGGTTCTTTACTTTACTTGCGGTTGTCTACCCTCAAGTTCCCGACAATGGAACTTGGTGTTAATTCACATTCATCCTCGCGGTCTATTACTGATATTAACACGTCTCGCATCACCCCCTATACGACAGCGAGCAATCACTCTATACCCATTTCACGAAACTCAACTCCCATAACCCAATTTCTTAGCCCAAACGAAGCCCCGCCTCCGCCTTCTCTTCAAAGTCATTCCGAAGCGATCCTCACAAAATGGGGTATTAGTGTCCTCCAGCCCCAACGTGAACACCAACAAGATTCCAACTCTGCCTCCAGGGCAGACCTTGATTCCCTCAACCCAATATCCCAATGGAGCCGAGCAAAGCCATGGCCTACCCCTGCCTCGGACAAATTCTACGTTGCAAGTGGACGAAGCGATGAATAACGACAAGATCGAGAACGAAAGTGGTGCCTCTTTCCCGGACTGGCAGGCTTAAGTATACGCAATATATACTAGAAAATGCAAATCGCCGTACTTGCGCCGTGCAAGATATCGATTGCGAAAAGTTCGAGTTTGAGAACATCGGCGATATCTTCGAGGTCACCAATTAATGCACTTTTTGCATCGAGAAGGATCTAAATTGCCGGCCAGCCTCAGAGTGTCACAGATGCTGCAATCTTCCATTCACAGATCCAGACAAGGGATTTTATAGTGGAGTGTTCCCATACATAGCAAAACTTCGGAGGTATTCCAACATCACAACAGGAGCATTGTGCTATTTGACCGGCTGCTATCCGTCCGGGTATTTCTATTAACAAATTCCAGCGGAATGCGAATCCGCTCTAACGTCCCCAATTGGACGAACGACTGTCAGACGATGACCGGCAACAATACTGACAGAAAAAAAATCTACAAGGCGTCATCGCCTGTGCAAAGTATCAACATTGTGCTGCGGCAAACGTCCCTTGTTTAACAAGAGTCTTGGAGCAAGACGATGAAGGGTAGGAAATTACTAAACTGCATATATGACGGATGCCCTATTCAAAGACGACGACGTACCAGAATATTACCCTTTTCTTTCTCTTTATTACGTAGCTCGTAGAGCTCGGTCTTCCAATACATCACACCAAGGAGCACAGCGTTTAAGGAGGACGGCATGGAGGGTGTCACTATGGCGTTGTATTATTCACTGTGTGGTTTGTAGTTCAAATCACAGTTATGCTTGTTCTTGTCTCAATAGCTGCACCTGGGAGCTGTGTGAGAAGTCGCGTTTAGACTACGTCCTGATTGTCTTGAATATCCGTACACCACGGGAGAGGATCACATTCTCAAGGTGGCCACGGTTGGCGAGTACGAGTCCGCAACTGCGTTCAACATTGCAAGACAACACAGCACCCTTCTCAATATTCCGCTCGGTCCTTTTTCACTGCGAGAGTGACAACGTAGTGAGCGAGGCGACATGGGGCTCGTGGCATTGCGTGGCTTCCCAGGCATGATGTTGAATCAGAACAGTGAGTGCACGATAAGAAGTCGATTCCTAAACAAGTGTGTCACGCCAGAGCGTCAAGCCGTGAGACTCGGTCGTGCACAGTGTCCTCTGAACAAATCACAGAAGTAGACTAGAGAGCTTTATACTTTTATACTGTAGAGTCATAATATGCTATAAAAGATATGTAACATGAAGATATTGCATCCAACACGGGTCCGTCTTACCATTGCCCTCCTTCACTCCCCATCTACAAGCCCCCAGCGACAATCCCCGCGCCCCCAGGATAAAGCGGGGCATACAGGCGTTTCCCAAAGGTGCTCTCCCTCCCATCCCGTTCATCCCCGCTCCTTTCATCCTCACTGGTCCCCTTCTCTTCAACCATGACCCCCGATGCCCCATCACCCCCATCCCCACTACTCCTCCCACTACCCGGCCTCCCATCACTCCTTGTCGGACTCAAACTTCTGAATCGATCAAACGGTATGCGGTGTCGTATTCTACTCGCAGCCGTAGGATCGCCGTCGGCAAGCGCGATAGGCGTAGCGAGGTTGAGCAGTTCACCGACGGCACCGAGGTCGTTGGCAATATCTGCCGCGGTCTCGGGCTCGCCCTGTTCTTGAGCGGCACTGGACTGCGGGAGAACGGTGAGTCCGCCAAGCCAGCGCTTGACTAGATATCGCTTTACGCGGCTCCAGACTCCCATCTCTTCGTCCCCAGGATCGTAGCTCTTTGCTGTGAGTGTTCGTTCGGCGGCGAACCACTTTGTTACGAGTCGCCACTTGATGCCGCTCCAATATCCCACAGGCACAACGCCTTGTCGAGGTCCTCGGCGGGTCCATAGCGTAGGATGGTTTGTTGAGAGATCGTAATAGAGCGATTCATAGACGCCTCGACGTAGCGGGTCTTGTCGCTGGGTGGAGAGAGTGTGTTTGACTCCGTACCAGAGAATAGTGACCACGACAAGAAGGGGGATGGCCGAAATGAAGAACCACTTGATCGACGGATTCTGTTCGAAAATGTCGACATTCATCCCAAAGAATCCACAAACGAATGTCAGAGGAAGGAATATAAACGTTATCCAACTCAACCTCCACATGCTGAGCCCCAGCTGCAGCGAGTGCCGTGCGTCGCGGATTCCCACTGACTTGTACATAAGGTCAGAGAGATTGGTGGTGGGCTTGACGACGCCTTCTTGAAACTGCGTGGTGAGCTTGTCGAGCTCATCTGCGGCAGAGCCGAGCCAGTGTTCGTTTTCTCGAGGATCGTCCTGCGCCAGCTCCTTGAGATGGTAACGCATCTCTTTGACGATGTCAGTGTGTATGTACATCAGTCGCTCGACTTTCAGCCAGAGCGAGCCATTGGTCCAAAGTTCTGGGGCTCGGGACTCGTCGGCTGGGTTTTCGTAGATCTTATCTTCCTGTTCCACGTGGTTAAAATCAACAACAGGGAATGAATGGGAAATTTTGAAGACGTACGAGAATAGTGACGTGCGTCTCACATATGCTAAGATACTTCTCCCACGCAAACGAAAGTGCTTTGAGAATATCCCGGAGTATAAAATCCATGCACTCGGTAGCCAACGTCTCGTCATTGTCCACATCCTCTTTTGGCAGATAAAACGTCAGCCGTCTCCACCGCTGCTCAATCTCTTGTCGTGCGCCTATCAACGTGTCATTGACAGATCCAGACTGTGAATGTTCGAATATGATAATGGTGCTCCCGTTGTCAAGGGTCTGGAGTTTCGGCGTGTACTGTTCATGGCCATTAGCATCTATGCCTGTATATTGTCTCTTTAGTCGTTGGTAGTCCTTAAGCTCTTCCTGATTATACGGATTTCTGATATCTGGATCTACGGGGAGGCCTGGTTCTCCGTCTCTTAGTTGGACGTAGACAGAAAGACGCTGAACATAGACATCGTGTGTGTAAGCCGGCTGGTCCAGCGCATCGAACGAATTCAACTCCATCATCTTCATACCAGAATTAGAGTCTGCAACCTTGTTGATCTCATAGTGGCGCAGGTAGTCGAGCCCAAAGGCAGTCCTACTTATCCCCCGCCAGGGATCGCGCTGCGTCCGAAAAGTCTTCCCATTCAGCACTGGCTTGCCCCCTCTTCTTTGCGGTTTCTCGTATTTCGCCCATCTGCCAAACGTGGTCCCTACCAAATCGTCGCTCGCATCGATGTTAAATTTTCGTAACAGGTACTGTGTCGCCCAGCTCGCATTCTGCACATGAATGACCCTGAGGGCGGCCTGCTCCGAAAGATCCTGGTTCTTGTAGAACCTGCGCAGGCCACCGATATCCTGGAATTCCTGCGCTACGATTTTCCTCCGCCCTTCCTTCGTATGGTCCTTCGCAACATAATCGATCAGCAGCACACGCCCTTGTCTCCAGCTGTCCTTGGTCCACTTCTCGTGCCACTCTACACCAGGACTCGGCTTCCTTTTATGGCCTTTCTCCCATGTGCTGTTACGGTATGCACGGAGATTCGGATCCGGGGGCTCGGGTATTGGGCGTGTGCCGGAGGCGTGGGAAGATCGGGCTTGTGGCGTGCATCTATTAGCATTGGTATGCGCGTTATTTGAAGAGAAACTTACCTGTTGGACGTGTTGGGGACGGAGTTGGTACTGGCGCGGCTCCTGTAGCTGTGTCTTCGACAGTGATTGGCGGCGGCGGACCAGTCCTCGCGCGCTTTGGAACAGAACTAGCCATGGCGATAGCTAGTAGAGAAGGCCTATAGGTTTCCACGCAGCTGGGTCGAACATGCTACAGGCCTGTAGAGAACAGGCGCATGAAGCAAACGGAGCGCAAACAAGAGGTGGTGAGTTGACTGGAAAGCTTCGAAGCGCGGGCGGTGGCTGGCTATTATGGAACTATTATGGACCACCAACGACGCAAAGGGAAGGAAAGTACGAGAGTCAATCGCGGGAAGAGCAAGCGTGAAGCCATCTTGCGGGAAGCGTCGTACGAGTAAGACGATGGCGCATTGGGGCGGATTTGAAGCTCAGGCTGTCGATCGAATATCATCTGCCCCGCGAGGGAAGGAGCGGGTGAGCTGCGCGTGAGCTGCGCGCGAACCACCGTGCGAGACCGCCCACCATGAAGTATTGTGTTACGTGAGATTCATCTTGTTAGCATGTAAGCCTTGCGGTGAACAACAAATGGGTCACGTTAATAATACAATTACATTGTGTTTTGCACATGGTAGAACACGTATCCAATTGCAATAAGCCCAAAGGCGGGCGTTCTGTACATTCATTCCAACATCTCCAATGTCCACATCACTTCCTCTCACACTCGCGCGCCTTAAATATCAACAACAACGCCTCAGATTAATCCATCCAGAGCTTCAGACGAGCCATCCCATTAGACCCTCCAGTCCCACACCGGTTCTCCACGTACAAACCCGCTGAGTATCCGACAGGAACCATAACCAGTAAAGGAAATACGCAAAACGAGCCAAGTACCCACACATGTCCTTCTAGCGTGAGCGATTAATTCTATGGGAGAATATGTAGGTTGGCTAATAAGCCTGGGAATCAAGATGAGATATATATAGGCAAAGAAAATGCAGACCAGGGTCGTAAGTCGTGTCGGCGGATACAACGCCGGGGGCGCTCAAAGTACTTGTTCACAAATACGACAAGGAGCTGAGTGAAGGAAAGAGAAGAAGAAAATAGAAAAAAAAAGATATTATGCTCGCTCAATTCGCTGGAATTCGCTGGCGGTTGTTGCGTAGAAATGCAATCAGATCGTTCGTTGCTAGAGCATGCAGTTATTCATACGTCCGGCTAATCGCTGTGATCTCTTCATCATCCAAGGCAGCCATCCATAGACATTTACTGATGATATTTGGTTCGGCCTTGAAGGTGTACTTGGAGCTCGCTTCGAGGAGGCGCAAAAGGCTTTTGACAATCATGGCAGCCGTGTGGTGTCGCTCAAAATTTACAAGTCGTTCCCCTTCTACAGGCGGCGCGTCGATGAACGCTGGTTTTTGGGCGTTGTAAATTAAATCCCGAGTATAAATACCTTGGTTCGTGTTAGATGCCAGAGTTGGTAGTTCCGAGGATAAAATTCACTTACCAATAAATGGAATGCAGCCTTCCTCCGTCGTTGCCGTCTCCATCTCTACACGCAAATTGTGGAAGTTTCGCAGGGGCTGGACAAGAGCTTCCAAATCTCTCATTGTCTGTAGTTCGGCAGCTGGGACAAGAGCCCATGTATTCTTCAGTCGGGATACGTCGTTTGACAATAAAGCGATCGTGATCTGGTACATTGTCGCGTAGTTGCGGAGCCGGCGAGCGTGAGCTGCGATGTGGATATATTTCACAATGCATCGAGCCCGTTCTTCGATTGACTCTGTGAGAATGCACTCCGATACAGCCCACTTCACGACCAGGTTAAAACGTGCGATGACGACGTCAACGCCCCTGGCCTCCTGGGTGCGAAGATATTGAACCCAATCGCGGATCTGAGGAGAGGACTGCTTCCATCGGAGTTCAATCAACTCCTTCCAATCGATTTCGTCCAAGGCGTCTTTCTCCACAATCGTGAATTGCTGAGCCAGAGTTTCCGAGTCATACGCTAGAATGAAAGGTAGATGCGCAGGTGGGGAAGGAGTTTTGTCTTTCTTGAGCTCCTGCAACTCAATTGCCGGCTCCACCGGCGTTACATTGCCGAACGGTTGATTGTTTAGGCGTGAAGTCGGCGTCAGTCCAGGTGTGGGCAGCCCGCGATCGAAAACGGTAGTGTCGACTCGAGGCAATGATTCCTTCAGCCGATTTGCAGTGAGCGGTGGAGTTGGTGGATGGCGCATGGGATGCATCGGCAGCGTGCCCTCCTCATTCTCCATGGTCGCTGGTTCATCGTCGAAGAAGCTTCTTACGCCGTGACTGGTGGCATCTGATCGCGAGCGCATGCCAGAATCATCGTCATCACTGAGTTCTTCACCGTCGTCGAGGAGGAAGGACTCGCGGGTAAAAGATGATCTCGGCAGAGTGCCGTCCCTTGGAATTCTTCTCATGCTGTCGGTTTCGATAACGTACTCAATGGACGAGTTTGCAGAAGTGACCTGCTCATTGCTTCGGGAAGTAGTTGGTTGCAACGGCGCAGGTTTCGCTGAAGATCTCATAGTGTCTAATGTCCTTGACCGTGGCGAAGTTACGATGTCGCTGAGACCGCGGTCCAGGAGCGGAACCGAAGAGTAAGAGTCCTCCGAATCCACTCCAGAGTTGGTAGCAGGAACACGTCGAATGAAGTTTTCGCCTGACAACCGATACATTCCCTGGCCCTCTGCTTCAGGTGGAGCTAGAGGTCGATGAAAGACGTCGTCCGTCTTGGCATAACTTTTAGTGTGTGAAGAGTCTTGATCGGATGGAATATAAGAGGGATTTGAAGATCCAACAGGAATACCGGTAATCTGGTAAGTGTCTGGATCGATTGTCTCCCTTGGGGATGTATCAGGGGATTTCTTTTCATATCGTCCCTCCAACTTCATCAGCGCAGACTCGATCCCGCCATCATCGTCAGTGTCATCGGGAAGTGCGGCAAGTTTCGCAACTTCTGCTTCGAAAGACGGCCGTAAGTTTGGCTGCGATGAGTGGGTATCCACCAAAGACACGGCTTTCTTCTTTGGAACTTCATTCTCTTGCTCTTGTTCTTTCTTTTGTTCTGGTTCTTGTTCTTGTTCTTGCTTATGTTCAGTCCGGTCAACAGCCTCAGTTGCTGGTTCCATGTAGCGAACCGAATGCAAAATGACTGAGTTGGCGACCGAATGGGAGCGATTGGAGATAGTGCCGGTAGAATGCGGGCGCTGCATATACTCGAGGTCGTGTACGTTATCTACCGCACGGAGATCGCCTCCCGGTCGGCGTCGAAGTTGACGAGCAGGTGCAGCTGAGTCGGCTGGCTGGCGATCCAAGAAGAATGGATCGTTGTCTGACGACATAGTCTGGAAAGTCGCAATGCTGGCTCCAGCCTGATGCCTGCTCAGCCCACTGTTATAAGATGCGTGTCTCCTGAGTGACATAGAGCGCGCTGCCGAGGTTTTTGTCGACCCTCGCCGCCGGAATGAATGCATTCGGTGTCGACCTTCAGAGAGTGACCTTCTCTGGGGGACAACTGAAAGTTGAGCTGAACCGCGAGATGTCGGCCGCCAATCAAGGGCAGCCTCTGGCTCTAGGTCCTTGTACAAACCAGAATGCTGAGCAACCGAGGCAGCTTCCTCGGCTAGTCGCTCATCGATTGATGCACCTCGAGGGCGTGGCGCAAGCTGGACACTCTTCGGCAGATGTTCCTTGGGACTAGGTAAAGCACCTGACATGAATGGGATATCCGGGGCACCGGTGTCATCCATGATTAGGATTGACTTACTACCATTTGTGATGCTGCTGTATATCCTCGGGTCTTGAGCATTGGAAGCCTTAGATTGATCAGTCGTCACAGTAGATTCGCGCTTGTCGAATTCGAATTCGAAATCTCCAAGCGCAGGTACGGCACTGTGTCGCGGTTGCTCGTTCTTTAATTGTTCATTCACAGCTTTCTTGAAACTCTCGCCCACTTTCATTGCCAACATATCGATTCGCACTTGAGGTCGAGGACGGGCAGTCCGACGCTTGTGGACGCCCCCTGATGCTGTAGAGATGCTCGTCGGATTTGATGATCGAGTGGAAGGGTTGATATGTTGCCGATACGCAGTAGTTGGTAGCTGTGGAGTTGAGCCTGAGGGCTGTTTGCTGCTTAATGCGCGACGGACGCTACCAAAGAGCTTCTTCATCCCAGGGTTGGTCGCATGGCCTTGCTTAGTATGTACATCACCTCCTGAAATATCGACAGGCTCGAGCTCGAGATGTGATCTGGTATGCCGTAGTCCACCATTTTTGAGATCAATATAAGGAGAGCTGGGTTGGAAAACTCCGCCACGCACGAGACTGCCAGGCATCTTCGACACTACAGAAATGGTTGCATCTGGGGCGGCATATTTTGACACAGACAAAGGCTCTCTGTGATCTCTCAACGCGTCCGAGAAACTCCCGCTTCTTTTGTGCGCATGAGACGGTCGGTTCCGCTTTTTAGCAGACGCTGCGTTCTGTGGGCTTGCCGCAAAGCGAGCGGGGACTGGATGCGGCACAGGGTGTGGATAGAGCGGCATGTCGCTTGCTGGTTCTGCTCTGTTCAATCCACGCATTGGAATAGAACACGATAGGACTTGCATACTTTGTTCACTTGCTGGAGACAAGGGTACTTGGGTTCCCTCGTACTCCTGAGAGGGTATGTATGGCGAGCTGAAGGAATTCTGCGGAGTGTGGCGAGCTTTCTGAGCCCAGTCCATATGTCTGCTGGCAAAGTGATCGCTTGGATTGGATCCAATAGTTTCAACCTTGGCGGCCCGATCTGTCTGTCGTGGTGGTGTAGAGGGCAATTGCGGTTGGATAGGATTTTCTTCCACGGATGCTTGCGATTCAACTTGTCCACCCGGGAGAAGGTCGTCATCGGCCAAATCTTTCCCAACGCCATCTTCACTATCCCAGTACAAAGCACACGTCCGTCTCCAGCATTTCTTCAGCTCGCCCACGATCTTTATATCTCCTCCTCCTCCATCCTCGCGAGCTCGGAGATCTTTGTAGAGAGTATTTACCAGTTCGCAGAAATACGTCCGCAGCTGATACATGGGCACAAAATCGTCTACGAAGTAATTCAATATCCAGTGCCGAAGAGCCACGAACGTTCGTACCCGCACAATCCGGCCAAAGTCATCTTGTCTGTTGACCGCCCACCGCAACCGCGAGATGAGATACGCGACTAGATCACGGCTGTTCAGAAATGAGCGGAACGTTAGGAAGAAGTCGGAGAGAAGTTCGTAGTCTAGGAAGCTGGGTGATGTGATGTGCGCAACCAACCGGGAGGGTGTAGCTGCAAGAATGTCTCCAGAGGCGGAGAAGCGAACAACAGCTCTATCGTCTGGATTTGTTGTGAGAGCATCGTATAGCTGGGGACCAATTGGGACTTTGGACACGCGCGCCGAGGATGGAGCGGTGGACGGTTGCAGGGGAATGCGGTCCATGGTGGTGCGGTAGTTGATTGATGCGGGGGAGTAGACGTCGGATCGGGGCCGGGATGATAGGAACGAGTGGGTAGCACGCTGTGGGGTTAAAAAGGAAGATCTGTTGAAATCTTCCGTGCCCGACGCGCGGGTATATACCGAACTCCGCAGGATAGCCGTGCCTCGTGCACTAAAACGAGGTGTTCCCAGACGGTAGTGAGGAATGGGCACTTCTAATATGGGTAACGATCCAGTGTCTGCGGTCTTAGGCCGTCGGAAGGGCGCTCTGTCGATTACGACCTTGAAGGTACCAGGCTCAGTGCTCTGCGAAGTCACAGTATGCTCGTCGACGGTGGAGAAGGAGCGCGAGCGCGAGTGGGCGATTGGCCGAGGAGGCGAGGTGAAGTGGGCGGGCCGTTGTGACTTGAAGTCATCATCCGTCTTCACGTCGGGAAGCAGCCGGGGAGCAAGCTCGGCGCCGGTGGGTGTCCTTGAGCTGTACAGGCTGTGTTCCCAGTCATTGCTCAGCGCGTTGGGGTCGAGTGTGGCGCTGTCTGGAGGCGTTTGAGGAGGGAAGACGAAGGGGTCGGGCGACGGGCGGTTTCGCTGGTTTCCAGCGCGCACGACGGGTCTGCAATGGCGGTGGTCAGCGAGCATAAGACAGCGTGAGAGGCGGAGAGAGGGGTGGCTGATGTGATCATGTAGAACACGACAAATGCGGCAGGTAACAGACAGACAGAGATGGACAGATGTCAAGCGCGTACCTCAGGTAGATGATTCCGTGGTTGATGTTAGCGACGGTGAAGGAGCGGCCGTTGGTAGTGGTGCTGGTGGAAGAATCGATGGTTGCGCTGCTGGTCCCGCGAGCCCTGGTCCGGCGCAGCTCCTCCTTGGAGTCCTTTACTCGTCGCAGCGACTGGCGGCGGGGAGCAGCTTGAGCAGCAGCAAGACGTCGCGCATCTTCAGCCTGTCGTCGCTTTGCAGTGGTGAGCCGTCGCGCGGCCGCCAGCACTTCACGCTGCTCTCGCTGTCCTGAATTGGGCGAAACATCCGCCGGGGAGCCTGGATAGGCGTTTTGCTGCAGCACAGGCAAGGCCATCCTGCCCCATGGTCCGGCACGCGGAAATACGACGGCTACTGTGGCATCAGCGCAGCGGAGGGGGAGGCATGACTTGAAGAGATGTGCGCGTTGCAGCCATGGTTAATATGGGAGACGGAGGGAGAGAGGAGCGGGTGAAGTCGAGCACAGCGCTCATCGACCACCCAGCCTGCAGCCACCGAGCAGACGCAATTCCAGAACCAGTCAGCGGCGCCCGCAGGCACTGGCTGGGCAGACGAGGCGCGAGCGCCAGGCATGAAAGCATCGCAGGGTCCGGCCCATGCACGACGCACTGGCCGGATGTTTTGGCAGCGAGCGAAATCACCCGCGCCCAACCACCGCCAACCACCACCAACCACCGCATTACTAGAGCTGCCCGAGCAGGTGGCCGACCGCGACAGAGTTGGCACCGTCTGTTCGGGGAGTCTCGTGGCAGAGCAACGGTGTACCCCTCGACTGGCGCAGCGGCCAGCGTGGGCGTGCCGAGCGAAACAGGCCGCCTCCCGTTTCAACGTCGGGGTAAACAGCGAGAAACACTGACAATCATCCATCTCGACGCTGGATGTGCAGCTGCATGCTCCTTTAGGATTCAAGCATCGCATCAGTCATCACATCTAGGCGCGAATGGGCGTTAGGCCGACTGACCGCCTTGCACCGCAGCGAAAGCCAGCAACTGCCTCTTCGCAATCACACCTCAACTCCCTCCGAGGCTCCGGACGCAACCTTCATGCCCGACCTAGCACCGCGATTAATGGCGTTGCATGGGCATTCATTCGCCCATCTTTGCTTTTCAAACCACCCCCATGGTCAGGATGACCCTGTTACGACTGAGTGAAGCGGATCGGAGGTTTATTTTGCGACCTTCTTTTTGTTCGCTTCTTTTGTTCGCTTCTTTTGTTCGCTTCTTTGTCGTCTATTGTTGCACAACATGGGCACAGCCTGCGACGTCTTCCCTACCCGCAGAGCACCGCACCAGGACATCCAAGACACCCCACGGTAATCAAATGCAGCGTCCATCGAACTTGTAGAATCTAACAACTCGGCCATTTCCACGATCCGTGCTGTCTGCAAGACATCTTCCCCTGTCAAATCCCATAAGCGCGCGTTGCCACTGCATAACATCAACCCAAAGTTGTCGACGACCATCATGCTCTCTTTTCTCGCAATGTTTGTCTCCGTCTCTCCTGTTTTCTTCATGCGCTATCGCCTGCACGTCATTTCTTAGCATCATGATCTGAACATGGTCTGACTACCACTTTGTTCGTGTCTCAAAAGTCTGCCAAGATTCATTTGCTTGGGAGCAGATAAAACTCCGGATCTCATGCTTTAGCGCCACGCACTGCATACTACGTCCTCTCACCGTCTATGTGCCGGCGCATGCACGTACTATTGCCGGGTCATTTGGAAGCCGAGAATAGTCTCTCGACGATTCAGGTCTTCTGCTATATGCTATCCTATGTGGATATCGACGGCCACATGATTAAGAGAGTGAATATGAAGGTGGCATGATCCGGGTACTCACATCCGGATTTTCTAAAATCAGAGATCTTTCTAGAACTTCTCCTAGCGGCGTTTATGTAGGCCATGAAAATACGACGAGGATAATAGCCAAGAAAGCTGCTTGGGAGTATTGAAACTTAGTTGTTCGGCAATGCCCCTCCGTCTTGAATCCACTTGCTCGCCAGGTTTTTGACCCAAAATTTTGATAAGTCCTTCTAATTTACGGAGGGCAGCGACCACTATCGTGTTACAGAAAAGGTCTAGGACTAGAGCGAAAGAAATTAAAAAATATACGCTACGCTACAGCAGCCCGTTCCTACGCTAAGAGAATTACCAAACCATATACCTAGAACGGATACGACCTCACTTCCTCCTCCTTCTCCAAGTCTAGCCCATTCTTCACCTGCTCCTCATGCATCTTATCTAGATACTCGAGCAGTACATCTTGGTATCTTTCCTTTCCCTTGTACATGCTGACATCCTCTCCCCAGCTTCTTACCGCACTGGCGAGCCTTCCAGGTACATATAGCTCTTTGCAGATCTCTGTAATGGGATGGAAGTAAGTTCGGATGGTGAATACTACGCCACCGCTTCGCGGAAGCCTATTGACAATCGAGTGAGTGACCAGTTTACTAGAGACGGAGGGAAATGAAGAACATACCGGCGTAAACTCTGTCGCTCACTTCTGAAGTGGTGATTGTGAATCGCTTTATTTTTCTCCGCCGTGAACCAACCTATGCCGTCCGAGTCCTCATCACCAATACTAGGACTCCACGCCAAATCATCATCTACTTGGATGAAGTAGTTGTTTCTGAGCACTGGCTTATCAGGCTGAACCCTCTTAAAGAAGTTCGTCATCCCCTTCTCCAATTTCTCTCTAAATTGCGGCACGTTGCCGCTAGTATGGATATCGCTCATCGACATCCCAAGTTTATCTTCGAGCCGCCAAAACCCGGCAAGCAAAATAGCTCCAGCGAGGAGATAGTACTGCCCATCTGGCTTCTCGAACATGATCGCGAGGTCATCTTGTACGAAGCGGGCCGCCATCTGCATGGGATCCTCCTTCAACGGGCGTTCCACGATATCAAAGCTCTCCCCCGTAACCAAATTATCCATACCCACCTCTGTCTTCTTGTACAAACTCGGATATCTTTGCGGTAAATAGTCTACCAATTCCTCGAGCAACTCACACGCGCCGTCCATGGCTTCGGGCGCCGTATGGCAACATTTGGGTCCCCGCTCGATGATGCGTTGCGCTTTGCGATCGTGAAATTTCATATAGTCGTTGTCGAGCTCGATCCACTCGTCCCAGTGCATGGTGCGCAGGCCCATGGTCACATTGTATTTGGGGCCGTAGCGAAAGGGGCGGTATGGCAAAGGCTTAGTGGATGTGACGGACCAGTCGGGGTATGCGAGAGGTGGCGGACGTTTGAAAGGCTGCGGGATCCATACTATTGACTTGTCAACTACACTTCCTCACAAACATATCCATGTATCGAAGATCATAAATAGGAATAGAAATAGTAACTTTCGAGAGGTATGGTACATACCACCAGGCTCCCTCTCCGCCGGCTTAACCAGCGCCCGTTTCTCCAAATCAGGTGTACCAGGTCTCACTGCTACTTTTCGAGAGCGAGTTTGACGTACGACTACTGATGCCACCCACGCAAGTGTGACCCCGAATAGAACGCCGTAGAGAAGTGACCGTGAGTCGAGACGCGCGTTTTTATACGTCGAGTGGAACTTCGCATTTGCTACGCTGCAGTGCTGCCGTACCCAGAAGTGGACTTCGTCTAATTTATGGGCGAGGCGGGGATGGAGGGTGGACATGGTATCATCGAGAATGTAATACGAAGGAGATAGCTGGGTTATATGTTTCGTTAAATTGTAAAAGATCCCAATAGAACGCTCAAATTGTAGCAGCACACCTGAACACGAAAGGGCTGATAGTGAGTAGCAACAAGCACACGGGGTTGGGCTTGAAAAAATGTGTATTGAATCCCATTATGTATCCGTCCACGCGCTGTCCGATATGCATGCGATAACGTCCTCAATGATCCGAGTGTGGGGTTCTCGAAACTGTGTCGTCAATTTGGGGATACGTTTGCCCAAAGCAGCCTAGCGTGTCCATTCTCCAAACCTTGCTTTCCCACCTATGCCAGCTTCTCCGCCTATGAACGCCTGACCAAGGTTACTATGCACTGTTTACAGAGTATCCAAACAAGGCTTGTTCATGTTGATGTATCGATTGTAGCAATAAGGGTGCTGCAATTCCTTATCTAGTGAAAGCGATCCACTACATCCAAAACTACCTCGGTCTGCTCTGCCCGTTTCTATGCACGTGCAGGGAGCATATCGTGCAAGCTCACTACTGTTCAGTTTTTCCACTTTCGTCCCTGCGATGCAGAAGGCAGTATTCGCCCCACTTTCTTCGAAAACGATCCGGGATGATTGGCCAGTCCGGAATCCAGAACAGACGACCCACAACTCCGGTATTGTGGGCGTCCAAGAAGCTGGTGCAGGACAGCTTTCCCCAAGTTTTTGAATCAGAAATGTAGTCGGGTTCTAGAGGTGCCGGAGGTACGCTGGGAAACCGGGAATCCACCAAGAAATTGCAATGGGCGATATCAGTCTAGGGAGATGTTAGCGATAAAGGGATGTGAACTGGGGTGGAGAAACCGACATATTTCCCAGGGTCCTCTCGGTTTTCATCGTTCATACCAGAAGGTACTAGCCAAGCACCAGGAAACATCCCAAGTCCTTCATGTGCTTCGCTGAACTCGCCAGGAAGAAGTCCAGAAAACTCGCTCTTAATGAACTTCGCGTGGACCTGCTCTGGGAGGAGGTACGATGACGGAAAGCGGTACCATTCTTTTCCAAGGCAGACATTGTCTCCAGCTTTCGCAATCCCTTGTCGATGCAAAGGTGCATATACGCTTAGAGGTGCAGAGTATGCTGTCATGGTACCAATGGTTCGAAGAACGCCTAGGTCAAGACTTCCCAGAATGAATATACTAACAATGGCCAGTTTCAGTTTCGGAGGTATCTTGCTCACGAGATCATGCGGATCTGTAGACCCAAAGTTGGCCAACAATATATGTAATGATGTTGCCGCATTGAGAGCCAGAGCGGGATATGCAGGGTACATAAAGCGTTCCTCCTTGTGAGGCTGGAGCGTGAAGATTCCGAGCCACAAGTAGAATGGACTGACGAAGATGATCCCGCGAAGAAGAGTTTGCTTGGAGATGGCCCTTTGACGGATAGTGTGCTGTATCAGTAGCAGAGGAAGCGCGCCCATGGCGAGGAAAAACCAGGCGTTGAAGTTCAAGGCGAGGTTGCGAAAGTAGAAATGCCATGGCTCCACGCCATATATATTTGGACCCTTGCTCTTTCCGCTGAAGACATTGTAAAGAACAATATTGAGTGGGACGGACACGGCTTTGTGGTAGAAAAATAGCGAATCAATGCACGTTTGTACACCCTAGAACGGGAATGAGCTTTCATTCCAACCTGGTGGAGAGACATACCAAAACAATCACGGACCTCACGGCGCCATCTAGCACCCTCCGGAAGCCCTCATAGAGTTTGCCAGTGAAAGAGGCCAGTAGGACCTCTTCTACTAAGAAGGGAACGATCAGGGCTCCGGCAAAAGGCCAGCCAAGCAGACTGCCCACGGCAAACCAGAAAATTCCTTGAGCGGTCCGCATGCCACCTTGCCAGTCCATGAATGCGGAAAATCCGAGCATGGTGGTGTACATGGCAAAGCTGGAGGGCAGGTATGCCGGCGAGGCGTGGTACATCCCGGGACTAAACACCATAACCATCAAGAAATATATCGCTACTCGGGGATTCATGGTTCTCGATATGGTGGAGTACAGTCGTGTCTCGCATAATGCGCACAGGACGCCCAGCATGATTCGGAGAAAGTAGAATTCTGCCACCTTGCTGTTGACGAAGGGCAGTAGTCGTCCGATCCAGATCACCACCGCATGTATGCCAGCATATGTCCAGCTCCGGATCGCATACTCGGGAGAGTACTCCCATGTCTGCAGGCCATAACCGTGGTTGAGATAATGTGTAGGTTCCCAATAGTTGAATACTTCATCGCAGTCTTGAATGGGTGCGAAAGTGGCCGCGACGACGTTGGCGGCAAGAAAGATGTAGAAGGCAGTGATGGGTTCGAGATGCGGATGGGGAGAACTAGCTCTTTAGCTTGAAGAACGGTATTCCGTGGTCGCAGAATCTCACGCTTTAGTTTTGGTTGACGGCATCGGTGCCGCTGGGTTTCCCACGCGTGATTTGGGAGGCATTGTGACTGAGGACGCCATGAAAGCCGCACGGTGCCATCATCGACACTTGAAGCGGCTGTTCTTCGCATGTCCTGCAGCCCTGCGAATGGGCGGCAGGGGTTGGCGCCAAGGCACACTAGCGCAGAGCTTAAACCTAGGCGCACCTTCTGCTTCCGTTGCTCTTTTCCTCGCTGAAGGAAGTCACGAACCACAACCTGCCACTGCAACTGCGCACACTGAGCACTCTAAGAGGCCACCCGCATCACCACTGCGGGCTACTGAGCAGACTACAGACTCTATTACTGCGTGGCCACCGCTGCACAGGCGGCGCGTAGAGTGGACATGGCCGACACATTCGGACCTCCAGCAAAGCGGCTTCGCCTCGACAATGGCGCATCAAATCTCGACGTGCCGGGCTCGCCCATTGATGACTTGGACGATGACTTCTACGAGACAACTCCTGTCAAGCCTGCGCCGCTCCCTATAGACGCGGAGGATAACCCGCTGTCCGATGCGGATACTGCCCCTGCCGCAACAGGCCTGTCGTCGCTGTCCATTCCCGGGCTTGGTCTATTGAGCAATAGCCTCAGTAACGGCTCGCCCGTTACGCACACGCTCTCTCAGGGCGGCGTGATTGCTCGTAACAGCGACGAGGACCTTGAGGAAGGCGAGCTTTCCGATTCAGACGTCTTCTACAACCATGCTCAATCGCCCAAGCCTGAGACGGCCGACCAACAGCACGCCAATGGAGTTTCTCAGCATAGTAAGCTGTCTCCAAAGCCAAGTCATCCCATCACTAAATATCATGTAGATGATGGCCCTGAGGCTCATCTCCCTGCAACCGGCATCGCAGACGGCGCATCCCTGACCACGTCAGCCCCACGCAACACAACGACGAGTGGAATAGAAGTCGACGACTCGACTGCCCTCATCACGACATCTAAAGCCCCACAACAAGGAGATGACGCCAAAGCTGAATTTCTTCGCGCCGGTGAAGCGAACAAAGGCAAGAATGATGCGGAATGGGAATTAGACTCGGAAGCCTCCGACTCCTCCGACTCATCGAGCTCGGATGATAGCTCGGATGACGATGCTGACTCGGAGGATGGGGAGCTGTTGGACCCTGAGGAGCAAGTTCGCAGGCTGATGATGGAGAGTGCGGAGGACCCCGTGGCTGCAGCCAAAGCAAAAGTCAAGACCCTAAATGAAGTCACGGAGAAGTTCGAAAAGCCCGACATCACCATTACTGAGGAAACGAAGATAACAGAGCTTGGGAAGGTCGAATCAATCGTGGATAACATGGTTTTGGTCAAGGCCAACGTCTCAGGGGACTACCAAGTCCTTGAGTCCGGATCTGCGCTTTGTCTAGGAAATCGTACCGTCATTGGAAAGGTCTCTGAGACGATCGGCCGCGTCCAGGAGCCACGATACTCGTTGGGCTTTTCGGATCCTGAGGAGATTGCCACACTAGGAATTACTAAAGACACAACTATTTACTACGTCAACGAACACTCGACGTTCGTCCTCACTGAACCCCTCAGGGACATGAAGTTCACAGATGCATCGAACCTGCATGACGAAGAGACCAACGACGTCGAATTCTCAGACGACGAGAAAGAAGCAGAGCATAAGAAGAAACAAAAAGAAGCGAAGAGAGCCAGGACAGAGGCAAATCGCGAACCCCAAGAGAAACCGCAACCAACGGCGCACGCGGATATACCGCTCATGCCACAGCCTAGCTATTACCAAGGCGGTGGTCTCAACTACAGCGACGATGATGAGGATCTCGGTATGTACAAGCCACTTGCGAGACCAGATCATTTTGAGGACATTGTCGGGGCCGGTGCACCAATAGAGGACCGGAGCCATGTGCGCAGAGGCCATATGCGAGGTGGCAGAGGAGGCTGGGTTGATCGTGGACGCGGTTCTCGCGGAAGAGGAGGCGGCGGTGGTGGAGGCGGTGGTAGACGAGGTAACCAAGGCAACCAGTTCCCCCGAGGTCAGCCTGACAGACGTGGGAGACAGTCCGAACACAATCGCCAAAGAAACAATCAGCAGCAGCAACAACAGCAACAACAGCAGCAGCGCGAGAATAGATCGGCCTCTGCCGCATCTCCCAATCGGCAACATCGAGGAAGAAATCAACCACAACCCCAGCGGTCTCCGCCGCGCGGCAACAACAAGAGAAAAAATCGGCATGGTTCATCCCCAAATCGCTCTTCTCTACCGCCAGCATCTGCGAATGCGAATGCCTACGCCCAAAACAATGCACAGGGCAGTCATGCTTGGTCCAGGCCGAACTCGAACCCGAACTCCAACACAACACAACCTCCAAGCTCGTATGCACCCGCAAATCCGTATGCGCCTGCGGTCTCTTACCCACCCGCAAACCCATACCCACCTGTGACCTCGTACACTCCAGCGAACGCATACGCACCCGCCAACCCACAGACTCTTCCGGCCGGATCTTACGTCAATCCAGCATTCTATGCACAGCCCGCTGCCCCGCAAAACCAGCAGCAGCAAAACTTGGTGCAATGGGCACAGTGGCTCCAAGCTGCAGCTGCACTCCAAAATCAAAGTCAACCTCCGGCCAATCCTGCTCCCAGCGCCAACCCTCCGCAAACCAATGCTCAAGCGGGAAACCAGTCTTTGCAGGACATTCTGAGGGCTTTGGGCGGTGGGCAAGGACGATGAGGGAAATAAGTGTTGGCTACCTGGCTGTCGGGTTGCTCTCTCCATTACGAGGATCGGAGGTCCGCTACGTTTGTCTTTCTGTGCAAAATTGACGTTTTTGCGTCTATCGGAGCACTCTGCTTAACTCTAATGCTTTTTTTGTACGTCTTCTATGTATCTATATGCTTACTTGTACCAAATCAGGGAAGGGTTCGTGTCGCCTTCTACTACGGGTGTTTCTTGGAACCTGCGTCCGGCGTTGGAAAGTAATGGTGGCGTGACTGGGAACTTGTTTGCATGTTTGTAGCTTCTTTTCTCTGAGCAGGGTAAGCAAGAGGACATAATACGAAGATGCGCCTGCTGTGTGCTGCGTGCCCAGGTATACGTTGTGACACAAAGGGGAAACGTTATTGCGGGTCCATTTGTGTTGTGGCTCTCGGGAATATAACTGCGTCCACGGGATTCCCACAAAAAAATGGAAAACCCCCGATTCCCGGACTTGGAGAGCAGGCAGACACACCCTGCATCAACAACGCTCCGCGATGGACGCCGTATCTAATGGCTCATGGCAGATGTTGTGGGAGAGATAGGTACATTGCAGGCGAATGGCTCAACTTCCGGAATCTATGCTAGAAGGGATAATAATGCGGGCTATCCCCGATCAATCAATGTACAATCTAGATGCAGATGAAAAGATTTCATGTTCAAGGGTATCTCATGTTTGATGTAGAGTTCAAGAGCGCGGGAAACAGGCCAACAGACACCCTAGACGCCCAGTGCGGGAGAATATGTACCTCAGGAATACATGCAGCCTCACAACGTGGGGAGGCAGAAACACGCTGCCGACATCGTGGGTATGGCCGTGGCGGTACAGTAGTAGAAGTCCTGCATAAGGCGAGCGTTGTGTGCTCGCGGTTGTCGTCACTGCTATCCAGTGCTATCCAGTGCTAAAGTCCCAGGAGTGGAGCTGGAGCTCGGGCGTCCCAGCTACGGGAGCGCCACCCCATGTGGCTTCGAGCGGGGATAATGGTGCAGCCCTCAAATGCTGCGACGGTGAGTGAGCCCCCCTAAAACACCGCGCTGGGCAAGCTGGCCTTGCCCGGCATCCAAACACGGCAGCATCGCAAAGACGAGGGCGCCTTCTGCGAACTCGCTGCCTCCGATGCGCTGCTGCTTTTGGCTGCTTCCCGTAGCGAGCGCTGCTCTTTTGGTGGGCACAGGCAGAAACATGTGGTTTCTTTGTTGTTCTAGGGCATTGAACCGAGCGTGGCTTGGTAGTGCCGGGGCGTGCGGCGCGCAAAGGCCCGAGTGCATCCTGAGAGCGGAGTCGTTCGCTCGCTCGCTCGTTCTTGGGGTCTGTTCTGGCTTCTGGGTGGGCATCATTCACCACCACTCCTCACCACCACCACCATCATCACCACGCACCATTCGCATTCGCCGCCCCGCCGCTGCAGATTTGCATCGAACGCGTACTGTGCATCTAACGACGCCGCCCCGCCCATGCGCAGCCCCAGCCTACCCTACCCTCGATGAAGCCGTCCTAGAATCCCTGGCCCGCCTGGTGCTAGTCGTCGCCGAGCCCTCGAATCCACCTACGTCTCCGCGCCCACGTCTTCCGCGCGCATCGCCTTCCCGCAGCGTATCTGTTCGAGTTCCTGGTTCGAGCGACAATGACGAGAAAGGAGACTGTGGGTCGCCATGGATCTACTGAGAGTTCGCAGAGCTGGGCCTCGACCGAAACAGTCCGGCACTTCGGTCGCTCTCACAAGGCGCCCATCACCGTGAAGACTTCCAAGGACCACAGTCATTCGTACGTACACTCTCTGTTTTTTTTCTTTCCTCTCAAGTATTTGCCTGTTGTTGTGGCATCGATTGTAGTTTGTTGTCAAGGGAAGAACTGCGCTACCGGAACGTTCACTTGCTTCATGTGGGCTGTTGTCACAGAATACCCCCCAACCCCAGTTCAGCGCCACGTTTTCTAGGGCTAGCAGCCATGCTCCCGATTGCTAGATGTTGTCTCTTCTACTTTTCCGATCTGCACAATTATCCCAGTCGTCCATTTAGACTTGCCCAATGTTCCAGCCTTGTTTCTGCGCCCGTCTCACTGCCAAACGCGTGCGCGATCGATGGGCAAGAGCCAGCTGACGCCTCGATGCAGGATTGAAAGAGAGACTGAAATCTCGCCCGGAACCATCCCTCCGATTCCTCCTCCCAAGGATCCCTCGCACAAAACTAGGAAAAATTCCGATTGGAGCGGCCCTCGCGCGAATGACTTCAGAGATTACCGGAAAGAGCTGGCTGTGCTGGAAACGTCTGGAAATAGAATACCATCCATCTCACGGAATCCACCCACCGCCACTTCGCCGACCATGTCGTGGTCCTCACCGGGCGCGAATGGCTCTGTAATGCCGCAGAGCGTGCTGTTCCACAGCTTTTACAACGACTCCAACGAAGACATCGCGCAACTATCCCCGGGGTTCGGGCGGCCCGGCAGTGGCAGAGATGACAGTATGGGATTTCCTTCCGATGATAGGCGCCCGTCCGTCACTACGGTCAGTAGCCAGGGTTCCAGTTTAGGTAGCAGATTCCACAAGCCGCTCCAGCGTTTCTTCGGAGACGAGTATCCCGGTGATTCTCGTCAGAACTCCGACTCAAGCTTAGCAACTCCCTATACCACAGAGACTCAGTCAACGCGGCAGGGTCGCAACCGTAACAACTCTGTCAACAATACCCTTGGTAGTAGCGTGCACAGCAGACCTGGCTCCCCCGTCGGCTCTCGTCCCCGTACTCCACTCCCTTCGTCAGAGGTGACCCCATGGGAGTATCAGGATTTCAAGGTGAGTTCAAATGAGGTTGCACGTTGCAGAGTAAATCTCAAAAAAGCCCTCTCATCCTCACCGCTCCTTCCACTACCGCCGATCCTTACCCTCGTCGTCGCCTGCACCTATTGCCCTTGCTCTCACTTTTGTGCTCTGGATGACATCTTTTGACTGACATCACCGGCACAGGATACTCCCTCTCAAGGTGAAAATGGCCGTCATTCCTCGGAACAGCATTCGAACAAGTCTGGGAAGACTTCGCACAAGCTGAGGCTACCCGGCCACCGGCATAAGAACAGCATCGAGAACAAGCCATCCGAGCCACGAGCCGAGATAAGCCAACCATACCCGCTCCGTCCCGTAGCCAGTCGAGAGGATTCAGCATACAGCGTACGGCTAAATCAGGCACCATATACCTCGGCCAATTCCGTGTTTGGATCCAAGACTAACCTTATAGCTCGGCCGTCGAGTCCTACTCCGAGTTCATTCAGCGAAATGTCACGGGATCACACCGCTCAGAGATCGCCTAGCACGAGTAAACCGCGTTGGATCCTTGACCGCTTCATGAGGAAAGACAAGACAGACCGCCTGGCGCCGGATACGCTTAGCAATATGCCTCCCTCAGCAGTGTCTCTGCAGCCGTCCATTAGATCTACGAAACAATCAAAACCCGAGCCTTCTCAGGGCACTTCCAGCTCCAAGAAAGACAAATTTATCGGATACAAGGATGGTAAACGGGAGCATGGTCGTTTGCCGGGCTTCAAGGGCAGTTCCAAGCGTCCAAACCAAACGTATGAGCAGCCTCGTGGGAAGGACCCGAATGAAGCTAGAACAGATGTGAATACAAACGAAGCGCTGTGGGACCTCGATACGAATCTTGCAGATCTGAAAGGAATCGTCAACCCGCAGCAACCCCCGATGACTCCCCCAACAGGGGATGTCCCTGTCGCTTGGCCAGTGGAGGAACCTGCAACAGAAACGAAGGAGCAAGATGCACAATGGGACGCACCTGATTCGTGGGGCTATAGACCGCCGAAGCGCAGCGATGAAAACGTTGCTCAAAACGCGGAATTCGATGAGACCGGTGTTCCCCCCAAAGAAGAGGACAACTCGAAAACCTATTGTGTTCGTATCTTCCGCGTTGATTCTACTTACGCCACAATATCCGCGACTCTTAATACTACCGTGTCGGAAATCATTCAGATACTTGGGAAAAAAACGCTTCCCCGCGATGAATTAGACAACTATCACATTGTTATGCGGAAGCACGATACCTCGCGCCAACTCGATCCCCAGGAACGCCCTCTGCTAATACAAAAACGACTCTTAGAACAGGCCGGCTATACAGATCTCGACCGCCTTGAAGAGGTCGGGCGTGAGGATAACAGCTACTTGTGCCGTTTCACGTTCATTCCAATCAAAATGAGTGGATACGCAAGTTTGGAGAAGGATCCAGGCTTCAGCAAAATGCAGAAATTCAGCCATATCGACCTCCAGGGCCGGAATCTCATCACTATTCCCATCACCCTTTACCAGAAGGCCACTGAAATTATCTCCCTCACTCTCTCACGTAACCTGTCCTTGGACGTTCCAAAAGACTTCATCCAGGCCTGCACGAACCTTCGAGAGATTAAATATACAAGCAATGATGCACGACGATTACCGCCGAGTCTTAGTCTGGCAAACCGCCTAACTATGCTGGACATCTCGAACAATCGACTTCAGCAATTGGAGAATGCTGAGCTACACAAGTTGCACAGCCTGCAAGGACTCCGACTTTCCAACAACAGCTTGACTCACCTACCGGCCTACTTTGGGCAATATGCTCATCTTAGAAGTTTGAACTTGAGCTCAAATTCTCTTAGCGAGTTTCCCGACTTTTTGTGCAATGTCCGAACGCTTGTGGATCTTGATATCAGCTTCAACTCCATTTCCTATTTGCCCAAAATTGGACAACTTACAGATTTGGAAAGACTTTGGGCGACAAACAACAAACTCTCCGGCAGTTTCCCTCCTTCGCTCAGCAACCTAGTCAAGCTTCGGGAGATTGATGTTCGATTCAACGCCCTGGACAGCATGGATGTCATGTCTCAGTTGCCCCAGCTCGAGTACTTAATGATCGGGCACAATTCGATATCTGCTTTCGAAGGCTACTTTCCCAAGATCCGGGTACTACAGATGAACCACAACCCAATCACTCGGTTCGGTATAAGTCAATCTGTGCCCTCGCTTTCGATGCTGAATCTGGCTTCCGCAAAGTTGGCGCAGTTACCGGAAGAATTGTTTTCAAGGATTACCGGACTCACCAAACTAATTCTCGATAAGAACCACTTCACCTCGCTTTCTTCCAACATCGGAAGACTGTACAAATTGGAACATTTGAGCGTTGCGCGAAACTCTCTTAACGAGCTACCTGCCGAAATTGGGCGGCTCGTGGAGCTCAAGTATCTCGATGTGCGAGAAAACAATCTCGGACGATTACCACCAGAAATCTGGTATGCACGACGCCTTGAAACCCTCAACGTGTCCTCGAATGTCTTGGATGCGTTTCCTAAGCCAAGTGCACCCCCCCCACAATCTGCTGTCAACGGGGACATGCCCAACACGGATCTTGCAACACCCCTATCTACCCCGGGTCTTGGAACGAGTCCAAGTTACGAAGAGCTGGGCAAACTTGAAGATTTTGCGAATCGACGACCTAGTCAGGCTTCCGCGGGCTACCTCAGTTCTGGAACCTCACCCGCTACATCACAACGCAAAGGCTCTATGGCGTCATATGCTACTGGAAGCACCGCCACCGCAAGGAAACAATCGGTTACCTCACGTACCCCAACAGAGACAGCCGTGACTCCCATCTCTCGAAAAGACTCGAGTCTATCTCACAAGATGTTGACAACCTTCGCTGTATCATTACGACACCTTTTTCTTGCTGACAACAGGCTCCCAGATGACGTCTTTGATGAGCTTGCTTTGCTCCCAGAGTTGAGGATAGTTAACCTTTCTTACAATCTCATCTATGATGTGCCCTCCCGCACCATCAGGAGGTGGCCGCACCTAGCTGAATTGTACCTCTCCGGAAACGACTTGACCTCCTTGCCTGCCGAAGATTTGGAGGAAGTAAGCTCCCTGAAAGTGCTCCATATCAACAGCAACAAGTTCCAGGTCCTCCCCGCAGAGTTAGGGAAAGTTACCAAGCTTACGATTCTGGACGTTGCAAGCAACTCTCTGAAGTACAACGTGTCGAATTGGCCGTACGATTGGAACTGGAACTGGAATCACAACCTCAAGTATCTTAACCTGTCTGGCAACAAACGTTTAGAAATCAAACCTAGCGGCAACTATAGTGGCGGAGGAGCAGCTATGCGTGAGGGTCGGGGGGACCTGACCGACTTCACGTCACTTACTACGTTGAGAGTCTTGGGACTGATGGACGTCACTATGATGGTTCCTTCAGTACCTGAACAAACTGAAGATCGGCGAGTCCGCACTTCAGGTTCCACTGTTGGCACAATGGCATATGGAATGGCTGACAGCCTGGGTCGGAATGAGCACGTTTCCACCATGGACATGGTCGTTCCCCGATTCCGGAGTCACGACGACGAACAGATTCTCGGGCTTTTCGATGGCCAGCCTCTTGCCGGCGGCGGATCGAAGATTGCCAAGTACCTTTACGACAATTTCAAGAACCGGTTTGCGGATGAACTAGACCGTCTCCGACCTCAGGAGAACCCTGTAGATGCCTTGCGCCGAACTTACCTTGGCTTGAATAAAGAGTTAGCTACAGCCGCAACTCAGTCACTGGGCAAGCATTCACCGGCAGTCTCCATACAACCACGCGGGTCTCTGCCGGATCTTGGTGATGACGATCTTCATTCTGGAAGCGTCGCCACGGTCTTGTATCTCAAGGAAATGGACTTGTTCATTTCCAATGTTGGCGATGCGCAAGCCCTACTCATCCGATCAGAAGGCGGGCATAGAATCCTCACACGGAAGCACGACCCAGCCGAACCCAGTGAGCGGGCCAGAATCCGGGAAGCAGGAGGATTCGTTTCTCGACAAGGCAAGCTAAACGACATCCTCGAAATATCGCGGGCTTTTGGCTACGTGCAAATGTCTCCATCTGTCATTGCCTCGCCTCATATTCTCCACCTCACCCTCGGCGATACTGATGAGATGATTCTGATAGCTTCTCGCGAGCTTTGGGAGTATCTCACACCAGATTTTGCTGTCGATGTTGCGCGGTCGGAACGGAACGATCTTATGCGAGCAGCCCAAAAGCTTCGAGATCTCGCAATTGCTTTCGGCGCAACCAACAAAATCATGGTGATGCTTCTAGGAGTCAGTGACCTAAAGAGCAAACAAAGAGCACGCTACCGGACGCACAGCATGTCGATGGGGCCTTCCGGGTCACCCGACGATCTATTCTTGCGGCCTAAGAATAAACGTAAACACAACATGGTCGGTGATTCGAAGCTTGCCCGACTTGATAATGAAGTCGATGCACCAACGGGAGAAGTGAGCTTGGTTTTCACTGATATCAAAAACTCAACCTTACTCTGGGAAACCTACCCCATTGCAATGAGATCTGCCATCAAACAGCACAACACATTGATGCGCCGACAACTACGCATTATAGGTGGCTATGAGGTCAAGACTGAAGGAGATGCATTCATGGTGGCATTCCCCACTGTTACTTCGGCCTTACTGTGGTGTTTCTCAATTCAAAGCCTGTTACTCGACGAGGCCTGGCCACAGGAAATTCTCAGCAGCGTCAATGGTCAAGAAGTCTTCGATGCCGATGGTAACGTGATCTTCAGAGGCCTTTCGGTCCGAATGGGCATCCACTGGGGTACACCAGTGTGCGAGGTCGACCCTGTCACAAAACGTATGGACTACTTTGGACCTATGGTCAACAGAGCCTCGCGTATTTCGTCCGTTGCAGATGGTGGTCAGATCACCGTATCCTCTGACTTCATTGCCGAAATTCAACGACTTTTAGAGACGCATATTGAGGGTGATCGGAGTAATTCGGCTGGCTCTGAGGAGGCCCTCAGTGACGACCTAATGAGCCAGACTATTCGAGGGGAGCTGCGGTCGCTCAGTAGTCAGGGTTTCGAAGTCAAGGACCTTGGTGAACGCCGATTGAAAGGCCTCGAAAACCCAGAATACATTTATCTCATGTACCCCCACTCTCTGGCCAGTCGACTTGTCGTTCAGCGTCAACTGGAACAGAAACAAGTGGCACCATCCACCTCTGCACAAGCTGGAACGAAGATGCCCAATAGCGAGCTCACGATAGAGACAGAGAATGTGTGGGATCTATGGAATGTCAGTCTGCGTCTGGAGATGCTTTGCAGCACATTAGAAAATCCTGGATCGTCCGAATTGAAACCTCCAGAGACAGCTCTGCTGGAGAGAATGAAGAACCGGGGCGGCGAGATTACAGACCGGTTCCTCATGAACTTTGTCGAGCATCAGATTTCTCGAATCGAGGTATGTGGTACAAGCCTGTTCAAGCTAGCTTTACTAATCATCGCAACAGACGTGCGCAACGACACTAGCATTACGCCACATGGTCAGGCCTTTCGGCTCCTGCCCAATCCTTGAGCAAGCTTGTCCCATGGCAGACATCCTGACCGAACTACAATCGCAGCTCAAGGAACTTCAACAGTATAGAGACGATGCATCTTCACAAATGGTATCGGCGTAATACACTACCGCGATCACAAGTCTCACGATAAACTCACCAACATAATATTCCTGTCGACCTCGCCTCGAGTTGAATCGACTTAGACGATGTTCACGACACACACATTACTGCAACCAAGCCTAATACATACTGCCACTTCTTGTTCAGAAAGGGTTCGGTCGCCCTCTCTCTATGTTCTTGCTTGGCGTTCATCCAGTATCAGGATCAGATCTGTACTACTATAGCCCCGGCGGCCAAATTTCTAATTACTTTCGACATGGGTATACACGTGGATATGAGTCAGACAGGCTCAGTTGGGTACGACTTGCACTTGTTAGAACTCACTCCCACATGGTTTTGCACTACTTTTCTTTCCCATTTCATACTTGCAGTATACTTTTGGATTTGTCAAGGAGGAACGCGGTCGGCCCACTTTTGTATCTTGTTATTAGGGATGCACGAACTGATATGTGACTGGGATGGCTTGTCGAGTGGAGTTTTTTCTTTTGGCGCGCGGGGTGCTTGAATGGGTGGATTGGTGGATGGATGGATGGATGGATGGATGGATGGATGGATGGATGGATGGATGGACTGAATGAATGGATGTTGCTGGACATTTTGTATTATCGTGTTGTAGCACGTTTTGGCCACTGGAAGATCCATGTTTGCCCCCCTTGCCTGCTTCCTGAATGTACTGACAGTTCGGACTGTTGGGGATTTTGCGGAATGTGTGTCACGTCGATAGTAAGGAAAGCGAGTGCGGATATGTTTGTCTTACCGTTCTGGGTAGAGTTGAAAGGTTCTGATATGCTGATTGGTTTTGTGCATGTGGTTTTTGTGTGAATAACTGGATGTATTGCGACAAAGTGGTGCATGAGTTAACATAGCTATGGTAGGTCTTCTAATCATACAATGTGTGAGTCAATTGTGAAGGTGGGTCATGGGTTGAGTCGCCTCTTAAATGTATAAAATGGAGGGGGGCGTTCTGCATAAATTTCTGTACTTCATTTGCTGTTCTTAGGATAAGAATATCTCGCAAGCAGAGGAAATACTTCGCTTTCAGTACGTGCAGACGCGACCTACGAACCAAAAAAGTATGAGTTGCACAGCTACATATACGCACTTAGAGGTGCTAGATTCATCAAACCATTAAGAAGTACGAAGCCAATAAAACTAATGCGATGAATCCCGACAAAGAGAAGGAATGTGTATGGCTTGCAACCACAAGATCCCTCGGTTCCCCAAAGAATCTAGACTCGAATATAATGTGAAGGCAGTCGACATTGTCAAGATGGGGTGTATGTGAAAGCGGTGGAGAAGCTATTGATTCAGAATCCGAAGGGATGGGCGATAAATGGGTAGGTTTTTGTGTAGGAAGATGAGGAGGAGCAGGGGAGTAGCGAAGAAGGGTGAAGTGGTGGTGGAAGGTAGGTATGCAAAGAGAAATGGACGGGTGGGGAATAAGGACGAGTCATGGAGAGATGGTTGGGACGTACGCCCAAGGAATATACGCCGAGAGAGAGTACTTGTCTTCTTTTCTTAATAAATGTATATTTGGAGGAGATTTCGGTGGAATAGAAGGGTAATGAAAAAAGATTAAGGTGAAGAAGAAGTAAAGGACAAGAATTAGAAAGAGAAAGAGAAAGAGAAAGAGAAAGAGAGAAAACTGGTGAGCATATTATATCAATAAAGATGTAGTCAGGTATAAAACAACTCGACTTTACATCTACATTACTGCTTGCATGTGTTCCATCTAGTTGATAGGTCCTTTTTGTTTATTGATTTGAAAACAATCGATTCATTGTACTACTCTAGAAGCGTACGCCAGGAAGGCTCTTAAAGCCAACGGAGATGTTGTGTCTGGAAGTGCAGCCAGGTGGGTGTGTTTTTGGAAGATTGAGTAATGTGAAATAATGTAAGTCTATATGGGGAAGGTAAGAGATAGATAATATTTACAGTTAACAGATGTTTGAATCAGAACAATTCTCGCATTTTGGTGTTGGGTTGTTATTTTAGGACGAAAAATACGCTAACCATACGCACGGACCTCATGTCCGTGGAACCTCGACATGTATTTGTCCACCTAACGCTTTAACAACACAAGCTCATTAATTTCAATATCTATCTCATGCCTTCGAATAGCCTTTGGGGGATGTGTCTGTAGTACGCTGTCTTAAAATTCGATACTTCGTACTCATCCTACCGCCGACAATCTTGGCGGGCGCTTACACTGGCACACCCCATTCCAAGCGCCTATTCCAGCTGCAAGGGGGCCTTCAACCCTCGATTGTCATCCAATGAATACTTCACTTATCCCTAATGAGGCTCTTAGAGCGTAACGTAGGTCAGAAATATCCATTTCTAGAATATTTATGAAACATGAGACAGCTTCAGCGCGAAGCACCCCCAAATTGCGGCGTAGCCATGGTTGTTAGATTTGATAAGAGGATGAGAGGTCTTCGCATTTTATATTCCTCAGGCCTTCTGGTAAGGTATCACAACAGTTTCACCCACTTCGAGCGATCTAGAATCGAGGACCTGGGTCCCTACAACTCCCATCCACTGGATATCCCCCAAAATCTTCCAGGATGGCAAACATGATATCACCGGAGATTCGGGAGGTTAATCCGAGTACTCGACCATGGAGCATTGGATCACAGTTACTCGGACATTACGAGACGGGACGTACGCCACTTTCCAGCAACAACCTGTCTTATTCGCAGACCAGCGGGATCATCGATATACACAATGGCACTACTTTAGACGTGCCGCCCCAATATGTGGAAAACCCTCTTCTAGTGGATCACATCGGATCCACTCGGTCTTCATCACTGGACCCACCAAGTCTCAACGGAGACAACGAGTCCCAAGATCAGCGTCCACTACTTCGGGCTTCTTCGACGTTTTACGATCGTATCGTTACGGACTGGTGGTGGTGGGAGCTGCTGAGTATGCTGGTCAGTTTCTCTTGTGTAGCAGCCATATGCGGGATGCTCCTATTTTACAACGGCAGAAAGCAACCGCAGTATGTCTTGCCTGGTGTCACTATCAACACATATATCGCCGTTTTTGCAGCAGTGGCGAAAGCAGCTCTGATTCTTCCCGTATCAGAAGCCATCGGTCAACTAAAATGGAATTGGTTCCAAAGCGAAAGGAATCTGTGGGACTTTTATTTGTTTGATGGTGCGAGTCGTGGGCCATGGGGGTCTGTCGCGCTTCTAGCAAAGACTAAATGCAGGTGAGTCTCTTTAGCTTCAAACCCACTTTTCCGTGACTTACTTATATTTGTAGATATCTTGTCTCCCTGGGGGCCGCCGTCACCGTTCTTGCCTTGGCATTCGAGTCATTTCTCCAACAAATTGTCGCTTTCCCCGAGAGATCAATACCAACGGGAAAAAGCTCCACTTGGGCCGCGACCAGGTGGTTCATAGAAGATGGTTCAATTACGCGTGCTCTATTTTCAGACGAAACAGACCCGTCTATGTCGTCAACCGTGAATTCGGCATTCATTACTCCAAACACAACCCAAATATCGGCACGCTCCATATGCCCCTCTGGAAATTGTACTTGGCCTTCATTCTCGACCCTTGGAGTTTGCCATCAATGCCAAGATGTCTCAGAAATTCTGGAATATCATGAATGCCAGAATAATACGATCTTGCAGACTACACACGCCGCCATGTCCGTGTACAATGCCTGCGGTTATAAAGTGAATGAGACCTTCGTCATTGGTACCTATGGTCATAAGCAAGGAAGCATTACTAGTCTTTCTACTATCTTTGTCAATACACGTAACGACACGAGTGAGCTTGGTCCATATTGGAATTCTACTGTTTTTGGCAACGCTACACTCGCAGTCGTTGACTTTTATCTCGCGTTCACTCCTGGAGGCCCTCCGGCGACACAAAGGAACGAAACTCCGGTTTTACTCGAGTGCTTGTTGAGCTGGTGCGTGAAAACACTCAGCTCTTCTACTTCCGATGGCATTTTCCACGAAGAAGTAATCGATACCTTCATAATCGAGCCTGAGACCCGGCAAGATGAACATGGATATCCACCAATTGCGGTCACCACTAAAGACAATCACACCTTCAATATCGCGAATGGTACTACAAATCTATTGCACGAGAAAGTAAAGAACCAGTTTCCTTATTCTCTCGAGCGAGATGTCGATTTCATCAACAACACATATGCCGGGATATGGAGCTTTCACCAAAGTCAAACTCCTCCGTACGATTTCAACGTCTACCTTGCCAACTTGACAGCCGCGATTACGAATAGCTTGAGGTCCCGTTCCCTTGGCACGGAAGTAATTGAGGGAATATCGTGGAGTACTGAGCAGTACGTGGATATACGATGGGCTTGGATCTCGCTCCCTGCTTCCCTGCTAGTCGGAAGCTTAGTTTTAGTGTGTGCAACCATTATTCAGAGCGGGAAAAACGGAACCGCGGCGTGGAAATCGTCAGCTCTGGCCACATTGTTGCATGCAATGACAGAGGAAGTGCGTGATCGGTTTGATCCAGATTCGTCCCCTAGCCAGATTGAAGCAATCTCGGAGAAGTTGCGGGTGAAGCTGTCGTCAAATGGTGGAATCGCACGGCTTGTACCAGTATAACAAGGTATCATATACTTAAACAGCGTACCCGAATTTTGTACGATCCTTCTCTTCGACAATTATAAGCTCTTGGATCTATTTTGAGAAAGAATGAGACGGGCAATTCGTGCGGCGTTGACGTCGTGGCTGTGCGTATGAGTCATACGTCAATGTATAAGAACCAGTCTTACCAAAATATTCATTTCTCATTTCCACATCAAGAGCTTTTCAACTTCGAAATGCCGCAGCAATCGTTGTCTGCAACTCATAATTTGCCTCAGCTCCCAACTGAGCTGTGGCTAGAAATCTTGGAGAATACATCGGACCCTATGCATCTCTGGACTACACTTCGCCATTTTTCGCCGATTTTCGAGTCGTACATCAACAAGATCTTCCTCTCCTCGTATCTTCCCAAAATCTTGGTGTCCGCCTCGCTCCCGCGCCGCGATCCCAACACAAACGCTTTACGCTATTCTCACTTTGCACCGGAGATAACAATGCAATATGCTGGTGTGACTCCCGACAAGCTACACCTGATTCTAGCAACACCGAAAGTCGCAAAGAATGGCTCGAGTATGGAGCAATTGAATAGCACAGGTATCCTTTCTCAAAGACGACTGGACGAAGCGGTGATGTGGGTTTCGATCGCGTGTAGTAGAGCGCGGGCGGTTCCCATGACGATAACTAAGACTATGGCGTGGGACGAGGAGGAAAAGGTCTGGATTTGGGAGGTGGAGTGGAAAGAGCTGGTCAGCAAATATTTCGATATCAAAAGAATAAAGAAAGAGGATTTAGAAAACCGCAAGAACGCCAGCAGCGGGAGGTTCGATAGGAGAATGCGATGAAATTACTTGTCTTCGCGATAATTAAGCACTGTTAGCAGTCCATCTGAGAAGAGAGACTCGATTCGAATAATCATATTAAATTCAAAATTATTATAATTAGCCCTCTTCACTTGTAAACGTCCCTTTAGGCGAAGGGAAAACTACCATGTCAAGCTTTTGCGAAGACAGCCAAGGGCTCTCGGACCGCCAGACAACGTGCTCGGCGGCAACTCTAATTTTCAAGAGCGGTCTGTGCCCTATCAGACTGGGTGGGTTACTGGTGATGTAAGTAATAATTGAAGGACCGCAACTTGACGCGACTGATGTAGCAATCACCTTCTGGAAGTGAACGCGAACCTAGTATTTGAAATCCGGATTCCAAATCGAAACGTTGGCATTTCTGCCTCTAAAATTGAGGTGGAGAGCCATCCACTCTCAGCGACCTGAGACAGCCTCGTTTCCACACCCTTGCCGCCTAGAAAGCTAGGTTTCGGAGCCTCAATGCAATAATGCCTGAAGGAGACCAATCACGACGTCACCAGAAATACGGAATTACACTCGTATTTTGAGGCAGACATGATACCGACCATGTTGAGAAAAGTGCAATAGAATAAGTTTACATTTCGTGAATTTAACTAAGCGCCCGAAGAATAGGAAAAAGCGCCCTTAGAACCAGTCCAAATGAAGCGCTATGCTTCATTCTCCGTAGAGTCACCCTTCCTGAGGAAAAGGTTTAGTCTATGTCAATGAAGAAGAAAGTACCATTACCACATACAATGATCTCTAATCGCATGCTACCCCCAATCCCATACAACCCGAGCCCACGCCAACCACCCACCATCTAGAACTTGGTATCTTACGCAACGAAATCGCGAGCAAGGAACTTGGTGCGGTTGAATCGTCCACGTCCGCGTCCACGGCCCTTTCCAGTGGCGTTCTGGGCTTGCTGTTGTCCCTGCTGAGCCTGTTGTTGAGCTTGCTGTCCCTGCTGGGCTTGCTGTCCCTGCTGGGCTTGCTGTCCCTGCTGGGCTTGCTGTCCCTGCTGGGCTTGCTGTCCCTGCTGAGCCTGTTGACCCTGCTGAGCCTGTTGACCTTGCTGCGCCTGCTGTCCAGCGGCTTTACCGTTGCCCTTTCCAGCGTTAGCGTTGGCATTTCCACCAGCGTTGGCGTTGGCATTTCCACCAGCGTTGGCATTGGCATTTCCACCAGCGTTGGCGTTGGCATTGGCATTGGCTGAGACTGTGAACCTGACACAATCGTCCTGAGCTCCACGTTGAGCGACGGGCATGAGCACGGGTTGATGGTTGCTGGCAGACGTCATAGAACAGACACGGTATTCTCCCGCAGGAAGACCCTTGGTAAGCGAAGCCTTGAGTGTTCCCTGACCGTCACCAGCATCATTGATACCCTTGAAGAAAGCAAAGTTCTCGGCATTGAGGGGCTGCGTGGGATTTTTCTGTCCACCGAGGTCTTGAACAGTGATGTGGGTGTGGCCAACGATAACACCATTGGCGACAGCCTGAGGAGCAGCGTAGTAGGTGGTATCCGGGTTCGTGAATGAGCCAGCGGCTAGGTTGGCAACCTTGACGGTGAAGTCAATGTTGGTATTTGGCGCTATAACTTGGTTGTTCGTGGGGTTGATCATGACTGCGGAAACCATTTTGGTGGAAGCGGGGATATCACCCATAGCTAGAAATCGTCAGTAGAGTTCTAGAGCATCATGGAGCGCTTGAGAACTTACGAATTCCGTTGCAAGATCCTCCCTTGACTTGAAGACCGTTGGTGATTGTCTTGCCAGTGCAGACGTTGATGAAGTTGGCAGGATCACTAAAAGTAACTTAGTAAGAGAATATGGAAGCTGAGAAATGGCCACTCACGTTTTCGACGCAGCTTGACCTGCCTCAGCCTGTGCCAACCCATCCGTGTTACTGTTACTCTGAACGTTGGCAGCAAGGAGAGTCAAAGCTGCCGCATTGCCACCACCATTGTTATTGTTGTTCTGTCCTTTGGCAGCATTCTGAGCGTTCGCAGCATTCTGAGCGTTCTGAGCATTCTGGGCGTTTTGAGCATTCTGTCCGTTCTTTCCCTTCCCAGCCTGGGCATTGGCGACACCGGCTGCGAGCAGCAATGGCAAGATGGTAGAGAATCTCATGGTTGTAGTTGACTAGGGGGCGCTCTAAAATTGAACGAATAGCTGAATAGAGAGAAGAGTATGTAAATGAATGGATTCCGACTTGCGGTGATTAAGACGAATAAACAGACACGTTCAACGTGATCTAAGAAAAGAAGGTAGAGGAACAGAGAAAGGAATGTAACCCTCAAAAGGCAGTCTCAAGGTATGGAAGAGCAGACTGATGATGATGGGAGAAGAATTTCTTGGATGGCCATGCGTTGGTCTTTAAGACCTTGGCGACCTAAGGACCGGAGCAGCCTGGCAAGGGCAATGCAGCCTGGGAAGGCGGCTGAGGGCATCCTCGGGCATGAAACCCACGATGAAGGCGGGCGTGTCTCACGAAGACTCGCACAAGCCTGCCTGAGAGAAACGCACAGGGCGCGGGAGTCGAGAAGCACCTTGCTTTGCTGAGGCAACATCGGCAGCGGTGCCGGTGCGAAATTGCCCAAGGCATTGCGATTGTCGCTGGAAACGGACGACGTCTGAAAGTTCACAGGAGGTGGAGGTTGACGTGAAGCACTCCGCGTTCGGGCTAGCCAAATACGGGCCATGCTAATCCGGATCCGACAGCCAAGCATAACTTGATTTCGATGAACTGTCTCAAGGACTGGATAAGTTGACGCCCTCAAACTGTTCGATGCCTCAAGAAAATGCGGCCAGCGGCAACCGAGGGCACGGCAGGACAGTCTTGACGATCCCGACGCCTGTTTTCTGCTGCTGTTCACGGTGTTCGATCACATATGTGGCTGGAATGGCCGTGCGCCGAATCATTGCAGCTCGAACACCTCAACCCAAATGCCCATTTACATCTTATCTGATGGATGGAAAAGTAATAATATGTTTTGATGTACGAGACTTGTAGGAAGGTAGTTGTATTCACGGAGTATCCTTTTCGCTTCTTGATAAAATTTGGTTGGAAAAACAAAGAGTTTAGAGATCTCCAACGAATAGGCGCACGGCCGGGGCATTGACCATTTCTTAGCGCTCCAGCCCCCCAGGTTCACCAGCCTGACGTCTTGATTTGTCTATCAGATTTATCAGAACCCTGGCAATAACACAAGAAAGCAGTTAGTCTGGACCTTCACCATCTGTCATTCTGCCAGCATCGGCTGTAACAACCTGACGTGCAGCACGAGTCTGAGGCACCAACAAATCACAAACAATATGTATGATGTGCCGCCTTCAATAACCTGCGATCCTTCTCTCAAGAGTCCGGCTTCACTTGCTGCCCAAATGTGGCACGCCCGACGAAGGGAAGTACGGAAGCCGCCATTGGCATTTCGAGACTGCACAGTCCTCTGCTTTTCGTCGTTCCATGAGGCACTGAAAGCCGCCATTCATTCCAAGGACCTCCCGACCCACCATCAGCTAAGATCCCTCCAGCGCATCATTGATGTGTTCATCCGGGTCTCTCGTTTCCGAAAGGATCTGATCTACCAACTGGGTCACGAGCATTCAAGGGAGGATACTTTTGGCAGCAAAAATCGGCCCATTGTACCTGAACGGATGGCGATCTAACACGCTCATGCATGCGAATCCTACACTCTTAATAGGTCGGCATTTTAGAACCCGGGAGTTTTCTACAGACAAAACGAGTTTTGCACCATGGACATACGTATTTGGCAGGTTGACAGTTTGGCAAACGTCTAGCTAGGACCTGTTGCCAAGGTTATCGTCGTCGTCAACTCTCAAGAAGAGGATATGTTGCCAAGCTAGTTGTCGTCGTCAAGTCTTGGGGAGAAACTCTACTGCCAAGCCGAGCGTCGTTGTTTCGAGATGTAATGAAATTTCAACCGCACCGCCTGACTATTTCCGTACGTCTAGACTCTTCTGTATCCGTTGGTACTGAACATTATGACGGACAAGTCCTCAAACTCCGAGGCATTGAACACAGCAAATTGTGCACAGAAAACGGAATATTGAGTGGAGACTAAAATTTTACCTTACTCTAGCATCCCTTCAAATGCATCAGAGTACGGGTTGTCCGGATACCCCTCGTGTACAACTTGGGAATAAGCTTGAACAAACCCCCAAGGATTCTGCGGGTAGTACCACTGTCTTGTTGAAGCGCAGCAAGTGGTCTGTGCATAACGAAGTTTTACGTTCACCTCCTTACCCCTCGCCCCTTTAGATTTCAGATTGTTAACCGACCCGTCATCACCTGGACCGAGCTACCTGAGAGATACACATCCGCGATACCCGAAGTCTCTGCCATGACAACCTCAATGTATATCTCGCTCCTTCGACCCATCTCCACTCCTTGAACAATTTCGTACCTTAGCGACTCTTTAGGCTTTCCTTCCACGAGTGACAAGTATCCGGCCAAATCGCTCGCTGCGCTTCCAGTTGCAGGATCCTCGAGTGTGCCTTCGATCATCCTGGTTCTCAACACTCTTGTTCCATCTGGCCTGTCCGTGGATCGAACGAAGAAATACATCCCAACGAATGTGTTGCTCCATTCGTTATCGAGGCCATCCACGGAGAGTCTGGAGCCTGTGGTTCTCACCAAATTGAGCGCTTCTTCGCTTTCCAGTTCTACCAGGACGAATGTCATGCCTTTAACGATGGAGACAATTGGGAATTCTTCCTTGAGATTAATCTTGTTATCGCGACTAGCTTCAGCCAACCGGTGCTGCAACTTTAACAACTCTTCCCGGCCAAAGGTCCTCTTGTGGATATGACTGTACACACAGCCGATTAGTATCATTTCTCAACATGGTTCCCACTCGAACGGTGTCCAGAGCTGGACATACACATTATGAGGAATAGCCGCCCGAGCAACACCCTTTCCGACATCATACTCCAACCCAATCGGACCAGCCTTGATATTGAACCCAGCTTCAATCTTGCCATCACCAATCCCGCGGCTCCGAGCAACTTTCGAAAGCACATGGCATGCCGTCCCAATGGTCGGATGCCCTGCAAATGGAAGCTCGGCAGTCGTCATAAAGATGTCCACTCTCCAGGAACTTGCATCGTGCGACTCAGCCTCATGGAGAAATGTGGTTTCTGACAAGTTGAACTCTCGTGCAATAGCCTGCTTTTGTTCTTGGGTTATGGAGATTGAAGGTGGAATGTGCACAATTGCGAGGGGATTGCCCTTCAACGAGGAATACAAAGTCAGCTCATACCGTATGGGTCAGGTTTGAGGCGATTGAGTCTTGTCTTCCTACTCCTTTCCTGGCTCTTTTCTGGACTCGGATTTGGTATCGGAGCAGTACGTACCTCATACTTCTTGTTCGTGAACACATCGACTGTTACGAACTCGAGTTCGATTGGATTGGAAGCCATTGGATCTGATTGTCATTTGCGTGTTTGCGAGCTCTCTGTGACGCTTAAAGGTAGATGTTGATATAATTTGCGGATGACTCATCGAACCACCATAGGGCGTACACGATGATTGATTAGTTGGGGAGTTGCCGGGCTCATATTAACCTCCAATCATTTCGAGCTGTTACTAATCGCCCCACCGAGCCTCGAAATATTGATTCAAATATTTGCGTTGCTGACTTGTACTTTGTGTGCAATGAATACCACCAGATAAGAAGAGGGATGCTGTCAACTCTCAACCACCTCCGGTCCCAGAATTGCAGGCTAATACGAACGAACGTTGTCCAGCCATTTATCCAGTCGTCGGAGAACATCTTCATTGCGTCACGCAGCAGCCAATCCTTTTTGATCATTGCAACGGCAATGCCCTTCTTTCTTTCCGCAGATGGCATAAAGTATATTCTCACCCCAGAAGCCAGGAATATCGGAAAGTAGCTGAATAAGAATCTATTATACATTACGGTCCTGAATTCTTCTCTTCTCTTTCTCTGCCTAAACTTACCTAGCGAGAGGTGATCATATTAGAGTAGCTATGCGTGAGATCGAAGGAGAACAGCCCTGGAGAGTACCTAGTTAACAGAAAATCACATGCCCAAGCCCTCCCGGCACAACCTTCCCTCCAACTTCCACTCTTAGAAGTTGCAACCTAAGGTAGGAAGGTTTCTGACAGCGACACCGGCGCGGTAGAGCATACCACCGTACAACAATGTTCAACCCATCACGCCCCTGCACCGCCGTTCCAAAGTCACTAATTCAATTGTAGGCTTCTCAAGCTGGAGGTGAAAAAACTTCATCTGTACTACTTTCTAGAAAACTCGGGTGGTTGTGCAAGCTAACACAATTGCATGAACCCTGGCCAACAAAACATTGGAACACTGCGGTCAGGTTACTCCACCGTTTACCTTCAATCACCGTCGCACGACGGAAATACAAGTGAAGATAAAAACACCTTTAATTTTTATCTCCATGATTGTCGGCTTCGATAATTTTCTATTTCCGAGCAGCCAGCTACGAGCATTTCTAGTTGCTGCTTTGCTACCCTGATTTCCTTGCTTCGATGTTCGACGACGGTTTGTTATTGTTTTTACTCCGAGATCATCGGCCTCATCTCTCCATGCGCCTACGCGTCATCGAAGATGGGATATTACTCCTCGCGGGTGCGGGTGCGGGTGCGGCTGTGGCGGACGGGCTGATATTGGATTCATGTTGTGGCACTTAATTTTATTTTCATCAACTTTCGGCAGCAAATTATTCTGCGAAATGATGTCGTCGGATGCGTGCCCGCTCGAGTAAGATCAGCTCGGAGATTTATTTTGAAGCTGAGAGTTCATCGCAGCTCATGCGGGTTGCCGTTCTTGGCATTGAGGCGTTCGTAGGCTTTTTCAAGCCCACGGGTAGCCTTTGCCTGGAAATGTCGTAATGGTCTCAAAAAATGCGCTCAACAATTTTGGATGGTAGAGGGATGAACGCTGCTAACACGAAGACATGCTATCCTGTTCCTCTTTGATTTCGACTTCTTAGTCGAGGCAAGATGATCTCTATTCTTGTTCCTTCTCTGCCACGCAAACTTTCACAGCGAGGGGCTGAGGCATCAGAGCCAAGTCGTACTCGAAGGTTTGCCCGGCGGAAGTGTGCCCCAAACGCCAATGTTTACGCGACGAGGGTGCGAGATGTGATGTTGATGTGATGCTTTTCCTCAGATAACGTATGGCCCTATTGATATGGCAAAGATCGGTGCCCTCGGCCCCATGTCCCGCACTGCCTCCAACGTGCGAAAGCAAGGTGCATGATGATCGCACAGACCCGTTTCTCCACGATTGCAAGGCTCAGAAGAAAATGTTCTTGGCAGGCCACCTGGGGCTTTTTCGACCGAAGAGTATCCACGGCCGCTGCAGAAAGGATTGTTTCGAGACAACAGATGAGACTCCATGGCGTTGACGCGCGGCTGTCTATTTGACGCCTGCGATGGCTCCTTGGTCGTGCAGCTTTTCGCTTGCTCAAGGACAGCTGCACCGGAAGGTTCCCAGGCCAGACGTAGTCGACCCGTGTTACCTATGTATACGGGCCAGGGTGGCGAATAATAGCCTGGGAGGAGTACCCCAAAATTGATACCTCGTGGCTTCTGGTTCCGAGCTCAGTGGGCTTCTGTGGCTGAAACGGGAGAATTGTTGATAATGGGCGGGAGCGCCATTTATGATAGGGCCGGCTCAACTGAATTCTGGTCTTGCAAATGGTTGTTTTCTGCATCTGCATCTGCAAGTGGGGGACGGCAGGGGAAGAGGGTCATCTGTGATGCACCCACGACCCCGTTCGCAGCAACAGCGTTGCATGTTGATTGTTCCCACGGCAAGTGGTGGTTTGCACTGTGTCGTGGGCGCAAACAGTTGGGGAGTCAATGCAGTTAGGCGCAGCTCTCAGACCCTCAGCGCCGTGACTGTAGTAGGAGCTGTGCAACCACGACTCAGTGGGAGTGACAGACGCCACGGCGAGCGGGGAGAGAGGCTCGGAGGCTCTACTGCTAGCCCCGGTAGCGACGGTTGTGCTCGTGGAGAGCAACCGGCCCAACACAGGCGTGTCGGCGTGGTGCACGCTTCAGCTGAGGGGTTGAGGGCTGGCTAAAGGAGGGCAGACGTGCCTGCAGCAGCAGCAGCATGGCCGGCTCTGGTGGGCCTTGGCGGCCATGTGCCTGAGAGAGAGCTGGAGGACTTGTGGGTGCGATGCAGGCGACGACTCGAGGTGCAGTGCTGCGGTGTTGCTGGAGAAAGGAACGTTCGCACCGCGTTAGGCCGCGCTAGCCCGATGGAGCACGCTGCGTTCCTTCCCCTTCCGCCCCGCGGCCCTGAACCCTGTCGTCTGCGCCTCTGGCCTTCGACTCGCACTCGGCGCCATCCCTGCGCGGTGATGGATGGGTGATGGGTCTTCACGCGCATCAATGATCCCTGTCGGCGCGGGCTCCACACCACGAGAGAGAAAACCCTCTGCAGCCCTCGCAGCGACCGCGCGCTCTCCTCGCGACTCTCCTCGACCTCGCTGCCACGCTCCCCACGGCACGCACAAACACTCCTTCCCTTGTGCTGACTCTGTTCTTGCGCGTTTCTCGCAGTGCTGCTGCTCGTCGCCGTGGCCCGCGGTGCGTTTGTCCCTCCTTTGTTTACCATCACATCACATCCCCACTCCCAGACTCCAAACCGTGACGAGACCGGGGTTCCGTTTTGGAACACTCGAGCGACCGTCGTCGTCTGCACCGTCACACGCTGCAAAGACTCGACCGTTTGGGTGCGAGGAATCTGCGTGCGCTGCTACTAAAGCTTCTTGACGGGACTGTTTATTATTCTCTCCCCCCACGGCTCCCAGCTTCAGTTCTTCTTCCTTCACCGCACGGCACGCACCACGCTCCCCCCACCAACTAGCCACCCCACACTCACCCTCACCCTCCCTTCCCTGTCCGGCTTTACTTCTCACGGACCGCACGCTCTTCTGCAATTCCATTTCCAGCATCTACCCTCCAGTCTGCTCTCCGACGCTCCGCGTCTCTCTTCCCTCGGAGTGTCCCTGTGTGCCGCTAGGAGCTCCCGGCTCCACGAGCGCCGCCACCGACATCCCAGACAAGACATCAGCAGTGCCGCGGATCACAAATACGCCAGTCCCCCCCAAAGGTCTACGCGTCTCCTCCGCCATGTCACCCGCCCACTCTCGCAATCTGTCTGAAGAGACAAGTGCATCTACTTCTTACAACATGATTCTGGAACATGTCCTACAGTATCCTGGCAGCTATGAAATCCCCCTCCGGACCATGTACACCCTCAACTGTGCGCCCCGAGCTCAGCCACTTCCCAAGGACCTGACCCGTGCGTCTACACCCACCGGCAGTTCCAATGCATCCCCCATCTCTGGCCAGTTCGTGTGGGGTGAGGCCGAGTCGGCAACCATGAACTTCACTACGCAGCTCATGGGCCACATCGGGTCGTTGCCATCGCAGCCAAGCTCGCTCCCGCCGGCTTTCATCATCTCGTTCGCCTCGCGATGCTTCCATCCCTGCCTGGCTCTTGTCGACTTCCCCCAGGCCTTGACTGCGCTGGACTACCTTAGGGATCTGGAGACCCGGAGGCGCAGAGAGGTTGCTGCAGCATACAAACGAGTGCATATTCATGAAGAGACTTTCGCAGCTGACGTCGAGGCCGTGTCGGAACGCTTTCCTGGAATTGCTTTGTGGGCCAAAAATATCGATGGCAAGAGTAGGAAAGCCGAGCTTTACTACTCTCAGCTGTGGTTGGGCTTGCGCCGATGGGTAAGTCCCTATTCCCACCAACCCATGATGACATGCAAGACTTACCCCACCTAGATAATGATCAACGAACTTTCACTTGAGCCATTCAACAAGCTCAACTGCATGGGTATGCTTAACACATTACTACCGCCGCAGCCTCCTCAAGGTGGCGGTAAGCTGCCTACACCGTATTTGACCCACCAGCTACTCAAGGATGAGCGCGAAGGGTTCTTCGATTACATTCGAATGGTACAGAAGAATGGCCCAGCGGTCCTGAAACGCGTGATGGATATGAACAAAGGCCCTGAAGATGAGAACGGCTGGGCTGCGGTCCAGCAAAATGTCGACAAGTACCTCCGAGTGGCCAAGAACTTGATCGATGACTGTATGTCTACGGCAGGGACCGATGACTTTACGCCTGTCGAAGAGCCCAGAAAGGGAAAGAAGACGGACTCTGGCGTTAGCTTTGGTCCCGAACGAAGACCAAGCACGATCCAGAGCGCAGAGGAGAAGCCACTTCCCATTTCACCACTCGATTCGAAACCTGCAGCGAAGGGCCTCACCACGCTTGAGAGGATTACCCGAGAATTCAAGCGAATGCGTGTCAAGACCCGGCCGGACGTCGAGGAAATTGTGAAAATCGACCGGAGGCCATCTGCCGCGGATGTTGTCCCCATCACCGAGGAAAGCAAGCCCCGAAAGACGATTAAAAAGGCTCGCTCCTTCGCCAATTTGGGCAATCTCAGAGGCACCAACTCTAGCTCGACGTCTCTGGTCGGAAGCAGGAAGGGCAGCGAAGTTGCTCCATTCGACGCAGAGGAGATGAAACGCCACCGAATGATGTACGAATCTTCAACTGCCAAAGCCTTGAAAAACTAGACCCTGTGGAGGCATTCCTTAGCAATACGACATGCGAGAATATGGAATGCGCCAACACGATGACGACTTTTCTTTTGTTATGAAGCGATGCGGACGAAGCGAAATTTAAGATTACAACATCACCAAGATTTTGAGACTGGGGTACCTGGAGAATTCTGGCTGATACCACCACTTACGACATCTCTGGCGCTCTGATCTAAAGGTGCCGTCGTCGTATGCATGTTTGATTTTTTCCAGCGTCCGTTCTTTTTCCTTCCCTTCTTTTTGTACCAAGGTTCCGAGGTGTATTACCCGTTCCTATATTACCGGCGGCAACACCGAGGTGATTTTCTCCCACATTTCTGGAGGCGTTTTACAGGATCTTCTCTCACGAGTCGAAAAGCTTCCAACCTTCATGGTTATATTCCCCTGTTCACATAGTACTTCTCTTACATCCCCTTTATTGCATGTTTATACCACGAGGTGGGAATTTGGGACGGCGTTCAGGACAGATGCATGGAATAATGGCGTATCCCTTTCTTTCTCTAGTCTGCCCTCTGACAGGGCAGACGTGGGTGTGTACTTTGGGGTGCACACCACTTATGCAATTCTGGATTGCTCTGCTTTGCTCTGTACAGTTATGTAGTAATGCCAAATGTGATATGAATGCCACTTCAATCTTTGTGCCCTGCATACAATCGCCCTATCAATCCTCATGGCCTGTCACTAAATTTGCGTGGGCTTCGTGATAATAGTGCACCGCCGTGGTATTGATTGACTGCACTATCTATGGATTTCCTAGACAACGCGTGCACGTGCATGCGTGTGTGTGATTGCTTTTGCGCTTTCGATTCCTTTCGCCAATTCAACGACCAACAGACCCACTCTCTTTCAAAGCGCAGTATCGATAACCCCCGGCGACGACTGCACGGTGCCTCGACAATAAATTTTCATCAAGCAGCTCGCGAAGCGATGCAGGTGTCGAGATGCTGACATCTGCGCGTTGTGTCACATCACACCAACCCCGGAAGCCCTCACCGCCCGCAAGACACCCGCTGCCACACAACATGTCGCTACCCCACTTCGAGCTCGACGACAATCTGGAACCACCCCCCTCGTTTCAACGACCTTCGCCCCGCGTTTGTGACGGAGAGGCGGCGCGGAAGCGGCGCGCAGCTCTCAGTACGAGCAACCATGGGCGGAATTCACGCAAGAATGAAGAGGCGCAGGCAAACGCCACAACAACAAGCACATGGGCATCTAGCACAACGTCGCTGCTGCCCACCAACTCTGGTGCTGAAAAACATTCATGCGTGAAAGATTTCCATCACGCATCGCACGCTCCTTCCTCAATTATAATGACCTCATCGATTGGGGAGCCGAGCATCCATCCTGCGACTTCCCAATCGGGACACGCATCATCTACAGTGACCATATCAACACCAACAATAACGACGAGCTCTACAGCGGCAGCGGCGGCGGCGGCGGCGTCTGGAATGGGCTCCTCATTCTTCGATCCCTGGAATTCATCGTCAACAGGCCACCAACGGGCCGAGAATCGGTTTGGAGGATCGACATTGTGGCGCGAATCTCGTAATGTGAAGCTTGGAGAGCAGTTTCGAGGGGGTCTAAGCGGCGGGGTAAAAAGAGTGTCGGATATGGTTGGGGCGGGCAGTGAGGGGTTTGGGAAAGATGGAGAAAAGGCGGATGAAAGGTGGAGAAAGAGCGCTAAAGAAGTGAGAACGAGTGGGCAAAGGAGTCTGACCGAGGTTTGGGGAGCAAGTAAAGGTGTGAAAAGGGTAGTCGAAACGAAGATAGCGCTTTTTGAAGGACCACACCGTGAGCATGTTAGACACGGAAGTGTGGAACAGGAACATTGTGAGTCCTTAGATTTCTTACTTTGCTCGGTTTTGTGACTCTTAGACTCATCCTAACCAAGATATCAGTCCATGAGTCTGCACAAGCAAGCCTTTGAACTCATGAAAATTCCTAGGATAACCACAACTGACATTGCATACAGCAGTCCTCCAGACTTTGACGCCATCCGCCGATCCCGGTCCCATTCTAGTAACTTTCTCGAACCCGCCAACGCTTGAACAGGAGACGAACAAGCAGATCTTCGCCGGTCTCTGCTTTTACATTAACGGCTCCACTGCGCCACTAGTTTCTGACGTCAAACTCAAGCAACTCCTCGCGGAACGAGGCGGGAAGATTTTAATTAGCCTAGCCCGGCGACGGGTCACTCATGTTGTATTAGGTATAGCAAACGACTGTGGCGGTGCAGGTGGTGGTCTGGCAGCTACCAAGATCCAGAAAGAAATTGCTAGGGTTGGCGGGAAAGGTGTCAAGTTCGTTGACGTCGAATGGTGAGTTTGTATTCGTTCCTATCGTACTTCAAGGTTGCTGAGATGTGCTTCAACCTCATCGCTGCTACCGTATTTTAGCGATATTGAAATGTCTTCGATAACCGTTTCAAAACAGCAAAGTGAACATGGACTGATATCCGGCAGGGTCCTAACCTCCATCCGCCTCAACGCCCGCCAACCCGAATCTCTTTTTTCGTCTCTCAAACTAGCCCCAAAAGGCCAGAATAGCGTGTACGGCATGTTTTGTCGCACCCCTGCACCTACCTCCACCGTTAAAGATGAAGAAGAAGGTCCAGCGAGTAATGGTTGACCTACTGTATACCATATGAATCACAAGGTTCAAGTAGATGGTAGTCCGCATCGGAACTTTAGCAAGCGAAACGGCGGCAGCCCCAAGACTTCGCCGGAGGATTCTCCAAACCTTCTCATCGCTAGCGCCGCGAGGAGGTTCGGAAGATAGGAAATTAATACTGCATTAGGCTCGCAGAGATGGACTGTATTTACCACTACACCTGCAGCAGCGCATGCCATCGATGCAATTGCAGTACTGCATCATCGCGTTAATTTATGTGGGCAGAAATATCCCGCGTATCGCTCTTCAAAGCGTCAACAGCCCGTCATGGCTATTAGCACGATTGTTGACGTTGTCGATCAACCTTGGATTAGCAGTCGGACTACAAACGACGCAGCGTGCGAGCACGTAGAGAGCGCCACAGGATTCTTAGCTTAGGATCGTGAAAGTTTCTTCGGCAGCGTCAAACTCTAAATGTACGCTTGAAAGCTAAGGCCAGTTATCGTAAGAGCAAAAATAGTAGCCGACGCATCATCACTACTGTGTCACCACCGCACGTGTCAGTATATCGGCAGAAACATCAAGCGTCAAGTCGTATTGAGTTTGTTTAGTTGACCCTTCAATTTACAAGAACATTGACGTAAATTTCAGGCACAGGGCAAGAGGTTCAGTTGAGCTTCACTAAATCATATTGTACTCTCGTCAAGTCACTGTCTTGAGCGGTCGTGAAGTTCTCTATATCCTTATCTGCATTTGTTTTCCGTAAATGGTATCTCGAGAGCTATGTGGCGGATAGCCTAGAGAGGAGCGCGTATCCTGAAAGATATTGAGAGTTATTGAATACATCCCCCTGGTGCTGAAAATGCAATGTGAACGCCTCCTGAATTTCCGTGTCCTGTTAGCATGGGAAACAGGAAAGATGAACCTTAAACGCCATGCAACTCCTCCATCGCTATTATTCCGTGCAAAATAGCACATGCAACCACCCCTTCCATCGCATCTAGGCACCCCTCGGCTTCGACTTCGCCTGCTTTTTGTCCTTTGCATTCTGCTTTTGCTTCTTCTTTTTGTCCTCGACCTTTTGCTCTGCCTTCCTCTTCAAACTCGCCTTCTCTTCGGCCGTCTTCTCAATCGGCTTGAAGAACCCCTCGAGCCGACTCTGCTGCGCGGTTTTCAGATTCTTCTGCAGCTTCGCCGCACCACTTCGCACCCGGTCTTCGTTGAACGCCTTCTCTTCCACTAGATATTTGACCATGCCCTCGACGTCGGGGGCTTCCCATTTGAAGTCGCAGTCCGGATGGTCGGCGGCGCGGACGTCAGGTTCGAGGAAGAGGGCGCGGGCGTCGGCGTAGGGCCAGTCGTCTGGGATGGTGTATTTTGAGGACTTTTTGAGGACTTCGACGACGCCTTCGAGATTCTTGTGTTCGCGGATGAGTTTGAGGGCTGTGCTCGGGCCGATGCCTTTAATCGGGTCGAGGTAATCGCAGCCGAGGAGGATGCAGAGGTCGATGAACTTGGATGGTAGTCAGCATTGTGTGTGTGTGTATGTGTGTGGATGTGAATTGGAGGTACTTACTTGGGGTAGCTCCATTCCCAAGCCCTCAAGCACCTTGTTGAGGTGGATCTCGAGAATCGGCTCCTTGCGCTGCTCGCTGAAGGTAAGATGTCTCAGCAGGATCGGCGAGTTGAACGTCAGGGTATCCATATCCTCCGAAGCTGCAGCGTAGACCTTTCCTGCTCTGGCGAGCGTTGCACACTGCGCCTCTGCCTCAGTCGGCGCAATAATATACGGGATCCCCATGAGCTTCAGTAGCTTCTGACATTCCGCGTTGTGCTCCTTTGTGACCCTGACTGTGCGCCGCGAGAACTTCTCCACATCCTCTGCCGTGCCAGTCTCCTTGGCCTCTTCTTCAGCGGCGTGTGCTTCAGTCTTCCGCTGGAACCGCTTCGCGAGCTCGCCAGACTTGAGCTTCGGCGGAGCGCCGTCGAAGACGTAGAGGGGCTTGATTCCATTATCGACGATACGCAGCGTGCGGTAGAAGAGACCTAGTAGATGCGATGTGGTTTCGCCGCTCTCGGTCATGAGTTGCTGGCCGTCGGAGCGTACGGCGATGAGGAAACTGTAGATACTCATGGACCTGGTTGGAGTGTTAATGGAAAGCAGTAAGGGTAGCTGACGGGGCTTCGTACGCATCCTAGAAGAGTTAGATACATGACGTTTTGGATGTGAGGAGAGTCTTACTATGGCTACTTTGCGGCCGAATTGGTTCTTGATCTCGCCCGTCTTGACGGCATCTGGGGCGTGCTCGCTGATGACCTGGAAGAGGTTCTTGATTCCCATGCTTGCGGTTTGATACTCTCAGCAAAATTAGAAGCAAGATTTCTCTGATATGGACGCGCGAGTGTGGTGGTGAGAGGTGCTGGTACGGTGCGGAAAACAAGTGACGGTCGGATCACGTCGCGTCAAGGATTCGCGCTCGCGCGGAGTCAGCCCTATGGCTTGGCAATCTACAACCCCCAATCGGCAGTGGCGTCTCGCGCGTCTAAGCAATGCGATGGAACTCACGGCAGCGAACGGGAGAGTGTTTCTTTACCGAACGACCCGTGGATACAGCATTGGGTGGAGTTGAGACACGGCTTGCCACCAAAGCCGGCAAACTTTCGTGAACCGCGGTCCTAGGAAACTCTCGTTGCCGATTGTGGGGTAGTTCGGTCGGCTTTGCATCTTAAATCAAATTCCATTCTCGTCTCATTTTGTTCTTCAATCTTCTCAAGACGTTTGTGATCTGTGGGTATACATGCACATCATGCTCAGACCCATCTGCAAGCACGCCGCCCGGCAATTGAGCAGCACAGCTCGTATGGCAACTATCGGGAGGCGACATCTACACACACCCGTTCCTTTCGACTGGAAAGACCCACTGGGTTCCAGTAATCTATTTTCCGAGGATGAATTGGCCATTGCAGAAACGGCGGAATCATACTGTCAGGAGCGCATGCTCCCGAGAGTTCTAGGTACATCTTAAAATACCTTTACCCGCAGTTCGGCTAACTCCGGTCTACAGAGGCCTACCGCAAAGAAGACTTCGACAGGAAGATTCTTGAAGAGATGGGAGAGCTGGGGCTTCTTGGTGCTACTATTCAGGGATATGGCTGTGCGGGTGTCAGCAGCGTTGCGTCTGGGCTGATCACAAGAGCTGTCGAGAGAGTAGACTCGGGGTACCGATCCAGTTACTCGGTCCAGAGCGCACTGGCAATGGGTGGCATAGAAGAGTTTGGTACAGAAGAGCTAAAGGAGAAGTTCCTACCTAAGATGGCGCAGGGAAAACTGCTAGGCTGTTTTGGGTTGACGGAGCCAAATCACGGATCAGATCCAGGATCTATGGAGACAGTTGCAAAGCCTCACCCCTCGAAGAAGGGATACTTTTCCCTCTCCGGCTCCAAGACTTGGATTACGAACTCGCCCATCGCTGACCTGCTCCTCGTGTGGGCAAAGCTGGAGCCGACAGGAAAGATCCGCGGATTCGTGATAGAGCGAGATCAATGCCCACCGGGCACCCTCGAGACACCCCCAATCAAGAACAAGAACGGCCTCCGAGCTTCGATCACAGGAATGATTCAGCTCGACGAATGTCCTGTGCCAGAGGCAAACATGTTCCCGGGCGTAGAAGGCCTGAGGGGCCCTTTCAGCTGCTTGAACTCTGCAAGATATGGGATTGCCTGGGGAACGATTGGGGCGTTGGAAGACTGCATTTCGAGAACGAGAGAGTATGCGCTGGAGAGAAAGCAGTTTAAGGGGAACCCGCTCGCCAAGTATCAGCTCGTGCAGAAGAAGTTGGCGGACGCCACTACGGATGCTGCGTATGGCATCCTAGCCGCCGCTCACGTAGGTCGGTTGAAGGACGAGGGAAAGGCTGCTCCGGAGATGATCTCGATGATCAAGCGTCAGAACTGCGATAGAGCTCTCGTCAATGCTCGGGTGTAAGTTCAATGCAGTCGTCGAAATACTTGAAAGCTGACCTCGCGTTCAGACTACAGGAGGTATTCGGCGGCAACGCCGTGAGCGACGAGTATGGAATAGGGAGACATGTTGCCAATTTGTTCGTCACTCAAACGTACGAAGGCCAGAGCGATATTCACGGTAAATCTTCAATCACTCACTTTTGTCCCTGTCCAGCTGACCAAGTGACTAGCCTTGATCCTTGGGAGAGCAATCACAGGAATCCAGGCATTCTGTTGATTTTTCTTCTGGCACTGTGCAATACCGCTTCCGAGGTGCCTATCAAAAGATGTCTTATATAATTCGTAAAGTCCCTCTGGCAGACACAGCAAGGCTTAGTTAGTTAAAGTTGATACTTTCACTCTGGGTTGCTCAACAGCCATATTGTCACCCCGAAAGAGAATTACAGTGTGATATAAGAAGGATACTTGACGGTGCAAATGCCCGGCTGGCAGGTGGAGCAGTACATAGTAGTAAAAAGTTAATCCTCCTACCCGCCGCCTAAAATTAGCTCGACTGTCTTGCGAGTTCTCCTTAGAGGAGATAGTTTGCAGCACAGCATTGTGGTTTGCCGCCCATGGCTTTGCCGTACACTAAGAATATTGCAAGGGCCGAAAATAGCATACCAGTAGATCCCCAGATATGTTGTGCATGCAGGTGAATGTGGAGGCAAACAGGCATGCAGGTGCAGATGTGAATGTGGAACAGAATGCCGTCTCACGTTTCAAGTCGTCTCACAACTTTTCAGCGCGAGGCTGCGTGCTCCATAAATGCTTTGTCAGTCGGTGAAATTCCGCGGGCTGAAGGGCACTGACCAATACATTGGTGATGGAGGTGGATGTCTGGCGATGCACGGGTCAGCGTGTTCTGCCAGTTTCTACGGCCAGCTGTTGCGGGTGGCGAAAGCTTTGAGTCTAGGCTGTGAGCGCTGTGTCCCATCGGCTTGGCCCTTGTTACATTTAATACTTCACACCTCAATCTTATCTTCCTCTCCTACGCATAAGCACAACTCTCCCGCGCCTCTTCCGCTGCTTTTACCTGCTCTGCGACTGCGACGCAACACTTTGCAGTCACTATAGGTACGTTGAGCGCGGACACCGAGCGCTCTTACCGCTGATACGCTGCACTTTCTTTAGATCAGGATCAAGGCGCTAACCTCTCTGCTTTGCAGCCCACTTCAACTCTTCAACACCGCACTCTTTCCACGCCCCAGAACCCGCTCTCTACACCAAACTCCACACAAACCACCACACACATCGCCATGGCTCTCAAACGTATCAATAAGGAACTCACAGATCTCGGCCGGTAGGTGGTGCCCTTTTTCTTCGCCGCCCAGCCTGCCCTGCTTGCTCGCATGACAGGCTGCGAATGCGGGGTGCTGGAGCCTCGAATACCTGCTGCACCCTCACAAACAACGCTCTTCTCGCAGTTTTCGGCTGACGCTGCGTGCACAGTGACCCTCCCTCTTCCTGCTCAGCCGGCCCCATCGGAGATGATTTGGTACGTCACTCATTCGGCCCTGTTTCCAGCGGCTGAGGCGGCTTCGCCGTTTTGGCCGCGGGGATAAGATTTTTCCAGGAGAAGGGTTGGACTGACAACTGCGATAGTTTCACTGGCAAGCTACCATCATGGGTCCTGTACGTATGCCCTCATAGACGTGATATCCAATACCTCGGACCGCGCTACCTTCCTAGAAAGGAACATCCGGAGACTAACATCCGCAACAGAGCGACTCACCATACTCTGGTGGCGTTTTCTTCCTTGCGATCCACTTCCCGACCGACTACCCCTTCAAGCCCCCGAAGGTCAACTTCACAACCCGCATCTATCACCCCAACATCAACTCCAACGGCAGCATCTGCTTGGACATTCTGCGAGACCAATGGAGCCCGGCTCTGACAATCTCAAAGGGTAAGTTACCTGGTAAGAGGTCTCAAGAGAGCGCCACTGACCCCGCACACAGTGCTTCTGAGCATCTGCTCCATGCTGACGGACCCCAATCCCGACGACCCGCTTGTTCCTGAAATCGCACACGTGTACAAGACGGACCGATCTCGATACGAATCCACGGCTCGCGAGTGGACCCGAAAGTATGCCATCTAGTCGGATTTGTCGACTTGGTGACCACCACCGCCGTCCGCCTGGTGACATCTGCAGGCGGTGGCGGTGGCGGTGATGGCTTCTTTTGGAGCTGGTGATGACGAATGATGAAGGCGAGATAGCGGTCCGCGAGACATTTGATATCAACAAGATAGGCATTTGACGGCATGGCGAACAGCTGGGTAGTTTCCTTAGGTACTTGGGCGAGAAGCGCTGAGCGGCCCTAGTCTTTGGTATCACATTTAGCAGAATGGCTCTCTTTTCTCACATAACCCCCGCACGTTGCGACGATACAACTTTCCCTCTTACCCACACCTTTTCCCAATTACTATCTCTGGAGTTCACGATGCATATCCGGGTATTAGTCCACATTAGGAGTGCTGAAGGGTCTCAATTTTGCATGACTAGATTACACACACTTCCTGGCTTTTGATTGACATATGAAGTGATTCGTGACATCACTGATGTGAAAGACGGATTTGATGTAAACGGTGGATATATTGTCCGTATGTGTGAGCAGATTTTGATCATGATGTAAAGTATTGGACTGCTCCGTTCTCACCAGCTCCGCGACCATGTCAGAGTACCGTATATTCCGGATGTTAGGCTTTGCCTGTGTGAGCTCTTCTTGTTCCCTTGGTAGGACATAGGGTTTTGAGCTTCCCTCGGCTGCTTTTTTTTAGCTTCGGTGAGCTCTGCCAGGTCTTCCAGAGACTATCTTTCTTGAACCTCGGGCTCTGCCTCATTAGTATGTTCTTGTTCGACTGAGGAAGTTCGGATTTCTGTGCTGTCATTGACAGCGTCCACAGTTTCCACTGGGCCAGATGAGAAATTCGAGGATTGTATTTCGGGTGGCTCCGATTTGGGTTCCGTAGCCCGCTCCCCTGTCGATGGCACTCCGAAAATGGAAGTCAAAGTATCCCCGTGGTCATACAATTCATGACCCAGTTATATAGCCTCGTCGGAGACAGCTGGCTTAGAAGGTGTGGCGTTTACAGCGGTTTCTGATCCCTGAATCTGCCTTGCTTTGTCTGCGAGGCGGATGTCCAGTTTCTTGAGAACGGCTTGTCCCTGGTTTCTTAGCTTTTTTCTTCGCTCACGATTCATGGAGTAAATCGGCCCAACAAGGGGATATAGGAGGCTGTCCGCATTATTGTGAAGCATAGTTACTTGCAATTTCTCAGCGAGAACGCGAAGGGTTTTCTGCAGGTGCTTGATAGCAATGGCTTTGCGACCTAGATCATTCGTGTTGTCGGCAGGATCTCGTAATGACAAACAGAATGCTGGTGACGGCTTGATCTCACCTTTCTACGTAAAGGTCAGTACGATGTAGAAAGGGTACAGGAGTATGCTTTACCTCAAGCTTATGCCGGGCGGTCTGGGTCATTGGAGCCTCTGTAGCCTTATCATAGAGCACAGCTGGCTCAATGGAGATGCCCTTAGAAGTGGTATCGAAATGGCTCCAGAAGGAGAGAAAGGCTTTGAGCCCCTCTGCCGCAGTTTCCGGGGGTTTCGTCGAGCTACCATGCCGAAGACTAGCCACGATCATCATGAAGATGGAGTAGGACCCGAAGCCGCCCCGGAAGGTGTCTGACAACCCTCTGACTTCAAACATTGTCTTGATGACTGAATACAGTGTGCGGATGTAAGGATACTCTTGAATGTACTTTTGTGTCATGGACCTCGACAGAGATGTATCGTTTGACAAAACAATCTGAATGTCTAGACCAGAGGCGCGATCAGACACGGACAGAAGAGGGTAGCGGGCATACAGAACGATGCAGTAGTTATATTCGGGTTTCTTAAGGAGTTTCTTGTGTAATGTGTACATGGCGTGTAGGAAGCGTGAGCGCTCAGGCCTAGAAGGCGGCAAGACATGGGCTTGAGACGCTTTTGTATCCGAGACTTCCATCAGGCGGAGATCTATGTCAGATGTCGCCAGGGCCAAGCCGGTTCGCTCCGAGCCAAAGACTTCGAGAGTCATGTTAGGAAGAGCCTCGCGCGCGTGTGATCTCACTTGTTCAATGACTTGTCTTCGGACCAATGCTTCGATTCGGCTTGGTTTTGCGTATTCATGGAACCTCATAATCTCGGTGTCCAATCTGTTGACGGATTGTCAGTGTTCGTTTCTCTAGATAGCCAGGTAAGCAACTCGTACCTTTCCATCGCATTCGTTCTATGTGATGCCGCCTTCAGAGACGGAACGGCCCAAGGCAGATCTTTTGGCTTCACGCCGTGCATTCCCTGTGCCAATGGCCTTGGCTCCATAACGACGGCTTCGTAGTCGCCATTCTCGTCGATTGCCGCCTTAGTTCTGACCAAGAGAGCTTCTGGGCTGTTGGGGTCGACCTCGGCGCATGCGTCGCGATTGGGGACTATACGCGGTTTGCCTCCGCGCCATGCATTCGGGCCCTTGGGTTTGAATTTTCGAATGCGCACACCCGAAACTTCTTCCGGGTTATGTCGAGGCTCTTCTGTTGTTCCGGACACCTTTTTGGTAAAGGAAGCACCTGTCACTTTTTTGTCGACAGGAATCTGTTGCAGGCTTGTCGACTGAACTGCCGGGGTCTCATTGTGCTCTTCTCGCAGGCTTGTCAAAATTGGAGAACTGGAGGGTTCGGGTATCGCAATCACACTAGGGCCCACTTCAGCGGCTGTAGAATTCGAGGCGCGCTGTGGAGCGACAAAGGATCGACCGGGAAGCACGAAGTGCTGCCAGAGGGCTACCGAGGGCGTGAAGGGGTTGTGCGAGCGACATATCAGCCGTGCGCGAGAGGGCTGCATGGGAGGTGGGTGGGGAGAGGCGGCGACTTGCAACAATGGCAAGCAGGGGGCGCAATGGAACGCAAATTGCTCGAGACGGCGGCCGCGAGTGGACGTGTCGTCGAAGTTGGGCGCAGATGCACGCGCCAAGCCCGGAAGCGCTGACTTAACGCTTAGTCACGTGCGCTCTACCGCCAAACGGCGCGGTGAGCGGCTACGTCATGATGCAATAATGCAGCAGTGATGGCGCGCAGCAGCCGCCGGGCAGGCAAGACGGGCAGACGGGGAAGAACTTGGAATTGAGTTATGCGAGGCCCTGCCGCTGCCTGCTGGAGGTCATCTCTTGTAGCCGCCGTTCCTGACCGACTGACGTTGGCAGCTAGTTGCAGGCCCTGGTTAGAGGGGCAGCTGTGTCTGTGACCACCGCACCACCACCCGTCTCTCTCTCGCGCCCTCTTCTCCTCGCATTGCCATCCTCGGACCGCGTCTGGCGAAGACCGCACAGGTAGGCGATTTTCAATTTGTCGGCTGTATGACCGTCGTAGCGCGCAGCCTTGCGAGATTCATTCCCGCGCCCAAGGCGCTGCTGCGTACCCGCCTTTTCTCTATTTTATCTCTCACCACTTCCACACCTTCCCACTGTCCTCCAGCTAACCACCTTGATGCAGCGCGACACGCAATACAGCTTCTGCACCATGGCGCCCCCTACGAGAACAGTACAGGACGAGTCCGAGCCCATCGACCCCGATACACACCCCGCGCTTCACCCCTCTATTACCTCTGTGCCCGTCACTCCCGGCGTACACTTGGCCGGCCATTCCGCCTATATTGAGCCCGAGGCCGAAACGCCAGCGGACGCAGGAAACTCGGAGCCAAACCCACAGTGGAGCAAGAACTCGTACTTTGCACCCAAACCGGACGAGCGCTCCAGTTCACCAACAGAGGCTGCCGCAGGAGCTCGGTCAGGTCAGGATCTGTTGCGGCGCCTGAGCTTGATTCCGGACCCAAGCTTCGAGAAAGAGCTGGCAGATGTGGATCCGCGTGCTGCACATCCAGGCCTGAACCTGAGCGGGAGAGTCATCAGTGCAACCTTTGCCCTGCCGTACAATATCGGCTACACTCACGACAAGAGCTGGGAGTTGAATACACGCCGTGGAACGTCTGCTCTGTTCGACTCATTTTCCTATCTATCTTCCTCCGCGTCTCCTTGGAACCACACGCTGGTCGGCTGGACGGGAGAGATTCGTGACATCCCTGCGCCGCGGCCAGCGTCCAATGGCTCCACGAACCCGCTACCTATACTAACACACGTGAACAAAGGGGCAGCTCCTGTTCCGGTCGACGGCAAGACTCGACCCGCCCCACCTCCCCAGCCTGAAGAGCTCCGAATTGGCCGACAAGACAGGGAACGCCTGGAAAAGAAGCTCGAGACGGAACATGGAGGCAAGATCGTGCCCGTATGGCTCATGGATGACATGGATGCAGAGGAGGATGTTGCCGTCCTGACCGACCAGGCTCGATGGCGTCGCTTCGCCGAACACGAACTCTACACACTCTTCCACTACAAGCAAAACGAGCCCGCCGATGGTCGAGCCGCGCGGCGGTCTTGGGCAGACTATTGTCGCATGAATAAGCTCTTTGCAGACCGAATCATGGAGGTGTACAAGCCGGGAGACATCATTGTCATTCATGACTTCTACCTGCTCCTGCTGCCTGGCCTGCTCCGCCAGCGACAGCCAAGTGTCTATATTGGATTCTTCCTCCACATTCCCTTTCCCAGTAGCGAATTCTACCGCTGTCTCAGCCGACGAAAAGAAATTCTGGAGGGTGTTTTAGGCGCCAATATGATCGGCTTCCAGTCGTTTGGCTACTCTCGTCACTTTTCTTCTTGCTGCACGCGGATCCTTGGCTTCGACTCTTCCTCAGCAGGCGTCGATGCATATGGTGCCCATGTTGCGGTGGATGTTTTCCCAATTGGCATCAATGCTGCTTCTACACAGCGGCAAGCGTACGGCGATCCACTCATCGAGGAGAAAATTGCCGAAATTCGAGCTCAGTTCCCCGACAAAAAGATCATCGTTGGCCGAGACAGGCTCGACTCGGTCAGGGGCGTAGCGCAAAAACTCCAGGCATTTGAGATCTTTCTTGATAGATATCCCGCCTGGCAGGGGAAAGTGGTCTTGATTCAAGTCACGAGTCCGAGCAGTATACATGCGGATAAGTCTACCGAGGACGAGAACAGGATGATCAACAAGCTGTCAGAGCAGGTGGCTAAGATTAATGGTGCTCACGGTTCCCTCAGTTTCACGCCCGTTCATCACTTCCAGCAGTACCTTGACAGGGATGAGTACTTTGCCCTCCTTCGGATTGCTGATGTTGGTCTGATCACCAGCGTCCGAGATGGCATGAATACGACCAGTCTCGAGTACATCATCTGCCAGAGGGAGAACCAGGGGCCATTGATTCTTTCTGAATTTTCGGGTACTTCGGGCTCACTCAACGGAGCAATCCACATCAACCCTTGGGACCTGAGCGGCGTAGCCGATGCCATCAACGAAGCCTTGATCATGCCAGAGCAGCAACGCAAAGAGCGACATGCCCAGCTATACAACCATGTCATATCAAATAACGTACAGGCTTGGACGAACAAATTCTTGAAAAGGCTTATGACCAATTTGGCGTCTTTCGACCAGTCCTTTGCAACACCGGCTTTGGACCGGGCCAAGCTGCTCCAACAATATCGCCAGGCAAAGAAACGCGTCTTCATGTTCGACTACGATGGTACCTTGACACCCATCGTCAAGGACCCATCCGCCGCCATTCCATCTGATCGCGTCATCCGTACCCTGAAAACATTAGCAGCGGACCCTGCCAATTCCGTCTGGATCATCAGTGGGAGAGATCAAGCTTTCTTAGATGAATGGATGGGACACATCTCAGAGCTTGGCCTGAGCGCCGAACACGGAAGCTTCATGCGTCATCCCCGCAGCGACGAGTGGGAGAGTCTCACTGACAAGACTGACATGAGTTGGCAGTCGGAAGTCATGGATGTCTTCCAGCACTATACCGAGAGAACCCAAGGTAAGATTGAATTCTCTTGAAAAAGGAACAGTGCTAACACAAGGCAGGATCGTTCATCGAGCGGAAGAAGATCGCTCTGACATGGCATTATCGAAGGGCAGATCCCGATTATGGTGCATTTCAAGCGCGGGAGTGCCAGAAGACTCTCGAGGAGACGGTCGCCAAGAAGTTTGATGTCGAAGTCATGACGGGCAAAGCCAACCTCGAAGTCCGTCCACGATTCGTCAACAAAGGAGAGATCGCGAAGAGACTCATCCATGCCTACGGTGATGGCCCTGGTGATGCGCCTGAGTTTGTCCTCTGTCTCGGCGACGATTTCACAGACGAAGGTATGCTCTCCGTTCTACTCTCACCAAGCTCTCCACTGACCATGGGCAGACATGTTCCGCTCGCTACGACAGTCGAAGTTACCAGCGGATCATGTATTCTCAGTAACTGTGGGTGCAAGCTCAAAGCAGACGCTGGCCAGCTGGCATTTGGTCGAACCTTCGGATGTTATTTCAGTCATATCGCTTTTGAACGGGTCCGCTGATGCAGCAAATGTGGGGGCTGTGGCTGTCGTGGATGGAGGATCCATCCCAGAAACGAGATCCTAGAAAAACATGTAATTTTGAGGCTAGTGCCGTGTGGGGGAAGGACGGTGGGTAAAGCATTTGCATGGAGTACCGGTATGATAGATGCACAAGCAAACAGATCAGCATCAAGCAGCGGGCGCGGGGACCATTCATACCGAGGCGGCCATTCCTAGAATTATACTTAATAATTCACCTCCAGATGCGTTTTTGCGCATGAGCTCATTTTGGGATGGTGCATTGCGTTTTTTGTCCCTGGCAGGTTTTGCTTCTTTGTTATTGCCAGTGCATTGAGCCCCTGGAACGTGCTTTGCCAATGCTGATGGCGGCACGTTTGCTGGGTTTACTGCCCAGGGTATGTTCCCGAGTACCTAATGCAGCCTAGGACACCGGCTCCACGTGGAGGGTTCGATGTGGAGGGGGTTGAGATGGACCAAGAGGACCCTTGATTTGGCTTTTGGGCTGCGATTTGTGCGCTGGATGCCAAAACAGCTCACGCTATGAATGCTGCGCACACAAATTCCATCGCTACACGGCGTGTTGGCGAGTCTCTGCGCAGCGGCGACATTGATAGCGTCTGCCCGGACGTGCCGTGGCTTCGGCTCGATGGCTGCTTTGGTTTTAACATCGGCTGCGAATATGCAGTGGCGGTCCTAGTACGGTCGACAAACGACTCGCTGGGGGGCTTCGAGAAGAACCACCCAGCCGTGTCTCCCTCCTGCCCGTTTTGCGCTGATCACCTCGACCTTCTCTCCTCTCCTCCCCGCGCCCTCCTCTTCACACTCTATCTCGCGCATTTCTACCAGCCATTGTGCCTTTAATAGCCCAGACAGCCGACACTCGCCCTACCTGCTCTGTTGCAGCCGACACTCTTCTCGCTTCAGCACTACAGCCATCAACCCAGTCCCTGCAGACCCTGGAATATATACTGCTTGCGAAGCCGTTTGGAGTCCTGCCCTCCCTCCAATTCCTGCTCGAAACAACGTCTGGTTCGCCTCGCTGCTACTGCTACTGCTACTGCTACTGTCACCATGGGTTTAATAGAGAAGCTCCAAGCTAGTACGTTCATTCATCTACAGCGCTGCATGCAAATTCCTCCACGCGCGTCGCTGTCGACACTGCTTCTTGTCATCTTGCTAATCGCGCACAGGACTTGAGCTCTACCGTCTCGAGCAGCGCTACACCCGCCGCGAGAAGCGCACCACCTTCTTCAGCGACGCCCAGTACGTCGACGGCGAGTACGTCATGGCGTCGTCACCCACATCCATCCAGTCATCTACCTCCTCATCGACAGCGACCAGCAAAGCCAGTCGAAGAATGAGCAAAGGGCCCGCCATCATACGGATACGTGAACTTGCGCGCGCTGGGACCGGGCGGTCGTAGACTATTGACCGCCATTGTTACGATCAGCATTTGTGGGGAGCGAGAATCGAAGCGAGGCATGAATTATTGGAAGGAGAGGAAGATATTGGCCAATGATGTAGGGGACCGCGGAGGTTACACACGCGGCATTAGAACGAATAGGCCACATGCTCGGGGGCGCGGAATTGTCGCTCGCGCTCGACACGCGAAGCGCGAGCATGCACGGATCGAGAAAGCGAGCGAGCGAGGAACTGATTTGACGACTTTACGCACACCATTACACAACCATTACTTTGTTATTCTTATCGATCGATTACCGTCATCGTCATTAGCAGCACCACACGGCGCCTATACGGGTTATTTATTCATGTTCATACGCTCATTACTTCCCATTTTGCATCCCGTCCTGGTTACGGTCCGCGCTACGTTTGGCATCTCAAAGCATGACTTGAGTTTTGCATACCAAAATACCCTTTTTCTTTGTGTTTGGTGCCATGTCGGCATGATTGAGTCATGTGGACTTGGATGTTTGTTAGATCTATCTTAGTTGGTCGGGGCAGTTGAGTTACGCATTGTATCGCAAGCGCATTGGTGTAGATGATGGCTGGAGTTTTAGCGATAGATATGAAGAAGATTCACAACAATCAACTCCTACATCCTAGCGAACACGTTCGTCAGTTAATTACTCTCAATTGGGGAGCATAAAGATGAATTGAGTCCTGCCAATGTGGATCGTATACCAGAACGCGATCCAGTAGGGACGGAATCTTGATCTATAGTGTGCATCCATCATTCGTGCTATACCATTTCCTTTCCAATGTACATTCTTCCGACACAGGAGAACTCCAAATGGAAGTGAAGGTGCAGGGCAGATGGAACGGAGAGCGCCTGCCACGAGGACAGCAGCGTGCGAGGTCGAGCCTATCTCCAATCACAAATGTCTACCAGTCAGTGTTTACACAGGTGCAGACGGGGGTGTTGCTCTGTATCCCTCAAACACTCTTCCAGATGTGATATCATGGTCTATAAAAAGAGCCGTGGTAACCCCTCTTCTCCCTCCCAGATTAAAGCACGAGGATCAACAGTGCCCGTCTTAGATCTCGTTCATCTTCTGTATATCCTCCCAGCATCCATACCCACTCAACCGAGTCGACAAACGCTCAACCGAAAAAAAAGAAAGAGGAAAAAAAGGAAACATTTCTAGCATCAGGGTTCATCGGAACATTACTTCGCCTAATGGATCACGACAGCATCGCATTCCTACAATCAAAGGCAAACGCACATTCGCTTAACACCTCTCCCCGACTCGCAGCAGTTGTATGAGCGCGTGCAAAGCAGGCGGAGGCTTTTGCGGTTCAGTAGGAGTTAGTAGCTATGGAGCAGCAAGTAGCGCTTTCAGGAGAGCAGGAGCGAGCGCTAGACCAGCCGGCTGCTCCACATACAAGCCACCGAACCCTGAGGAAATCTCGCAAAGAAAAAAAAAGGCGCGCGGCGCGACGCCTGAAACGAAACCTACCCTTGTATGCAGGAAGCAGTCGCCCAAAAGGCTTGAGGCGAAAGAGATGCTGACGACGGTCGCCACGCCCGGCGTTGTGTTTCTCCGAGATCTAGTGCTGCAGCTCAAAAGACGTCAACCACCTCGAGCACGGACCGTCGCAGCGGAGTTTAGGCGATGCTGTGAGAATACTGAACATCATCTGCTGCATCCAATTGCCCGACAGGTGTGCTCCACCTTTCCTCCAATATGAAAATCCCTCTAGCAAATACGATGATGTAGCTCAGAGCTGTGCTAATGCGGTTGTCTTCCACCTAGATCACGTTCGTTCGACCGAAAAGCACCGCGCGAGCACCCTCACAGCTCAACTTCGATGCTCACTCATCCCACCCGCACCGCTTTCGCCGCCCTCTCGAAAAGGCCTTACATATGTCAATCCTGCCTACACCGTTCTAGAAATTTGCCATTCGCCCCTAATACATACCCAACCTCAATTGCGAACAGATACCTCCAAACCGACACCCAAGCACCTCCGAACGGCAACGACAGCACCTCTTTCCGCAAAATCCTAAAAGATGCCGTGAAGAAGAAACGGCAAGAATCTCGCAGCAAATCTCCCTCTTCCAAGGCATCACAGAAGGGCGGCGACCCACGGCTGGAGAAATGGGAGTTGACCGTCGGCATCGAGGTGCATGCAGAACTCAACACAGCGCGGAAGCTATTTTCACGCGCTGCGACTTCAGTCGGCGAAACACCTAATACACATGTTGCGCTGTTCGATACCGCATTTCCGGGAAGCCAGCCTCAGTTCCAGCGCGAGACGCTCATTCCAGCCTTGCGCGCCGCTCTAGCTCTGAATTGTGATATCCAGAACAAGAGCAGTTTCGATCGAAAGCACTACTTTTACCAGGACCAGCCTGCAGGCTACCAGATTACCCAGTACTACGAACCCTTTGCAAGAGATGGTTATGTCACTCTCTATCCCCACGACTTCCCCGCTGGGTTTTCCCCAGAAGACGGCCCCATCACCATCGGCATTAAGCAAGTTCAGATGGAGCAAGATACCGCCAAAACCGTCCACGAACCGCCTTCCACTCATCTCCTCGACTTCAATCGCGTGTCGCATCCCCTTATCGAGATCATAACGCTTCCACAGATCCACAATCCTACAATTGCCGCCGCATGTGTCCGAAAGATACAGACAATACTCAAGACTGTGAACGCTGTCACGGCGGGTATGGAAATGGGCGGTCTTCGTGCAGACGTCAACGTGTCTGTCCGTGAACGGAGTGCGCTGCCAACCGAGCATGGTCATTCATACTACGGCGTCACTGGTCTGGGTCAGAGGACGGAAATCAAGAATCTGGCAAGCATCAAAGCAGTCGAGGAGGCTATTATTGCGGAGCGAGATCGGCAAATTGATTTGCTGGAGAGTGGCGGCGTAGTTGAAGGCGAGACGCGTGGGTGGACCCTAGGAAGTACCACCACGAGACGACTGCGAGGTAAAGAGGGAGAGATTGATTATAGATACATGCCAGACCCCGACATTGCGCCAGTCGTCATTGGACAGGTTTGTGAGAATTCTCTCTCTGTGTGGCTACGCTCTGCTAACTTGATGGAAGGACGTTGTTGCACATCTCCGAGATACTCTGCCTATGTCCTCCGATGACTGCGTGAACATGCTCGTAGATGGCCAAGACTACGGACTGACTTCCAAAGATGCTAGCACACTCCTCCTTCTCGACGACGGCGACCGATTAGACTACTACTTTGACGTTGTTGAACGCCTCAAGGCTACCTTTTCTAACAATGCGGAAATTCTACCGCGGGTCGGGAAAGTGGCTGGCAACTGGTGAGTACCCACTCCAAAGGCTGTCTTCCACCTTTTCTACGTTCTCGTTTCTACGGTGGCTCAAATAGCAGTTGCAATGATCGAGCACTTTGCTAACGCTAATCCAGGGTTTTGATGGAACTCGGTGGTCTTTTCAGAAACGAAGAGTGGTCCGAATCTCGCGTCCCACCCGAACAGCTCGCCTCAATCATAGTTCACCTCCTGAACAAGCAAATCACCGGTCGAACCGCGAAACTACTCCTCGCTAGAAAATTTGAAGGCGACGCTAGCCCTGTGGAACACATCATCGCCGACGAAGATTTGCTGCTACGGCCAATTTCACAGCAGGAGTACACCGAAATGGCTCAAAAGCTGATAGAAGAGAAGCCAGACATGGTCAACGACATCGTGGAAAAACAGCAACATCAAAAAGTAAAATGGTTCGTTGGGCAAATGATGAGCAGGGGCGCTGAAGGGACTGTGGAACCGGGAGCTGCAGAAGTAGTGTTAAGAAGATTGTTGCGATTGCCACCTATGGAGCAGAAATAGAAGCTTTGACAGTGGTAAGTGTAGAACTGGTGTCGGTGAACTATGGTGCAATACGCGTGGGTGACCCTTCACACAGTTTTGGCAACTTGGGACGAGGCAGAATTAACACCCTCAAATTTAGCACTAAACAGCCCACGCACCAGCTCATGGCCAATGTCACTCGAAATCACATCCCTCTCCACATCCCTCTGCATCTCCGGCTCAATCCATAAATGCCCTCGTACTTTAACTACCTCCTTCGCTGGCGCCATGTCTACCGACCAGATTCTCGACCACTTTGGCTACACGGCCCGATAGGCCTCCGAGGGGCCTCCTACAGACGCCGTTTGGGAAACAGATGTATTCCTCAGAAAATGTAATTTTAGCACTATACCTCCTATCCGCTTTCCGTACCTAAAGTAGCAATCTTAGCAAGTCTTTGTAAGTCCCACGTGCCATATTGCGCCAGTTTGGGCCGATATGGGTTGGATAAGATCATGTGACGCCAGATATATCAGTCCTTCCCGCTGCCAGCCATACTTGGCAGCGAATGGTCTCTTCTACAACCATTACTGTACTATTATTTACTGCCTGAGTGACCCTTACAGTCTTAACTATAGTAGGACCTGCCACCCTCTAAGCTGAAGCGCCAAACATTAAAACCTCTCCATGGGTCAACCGCCCAACAATGCCGGCGCTCTCCCCCCTGCCACAGATGACTTTTTGGAAGCTGTTGCTCCCAAACCATCGCTCCAATATCCCCTCGACGACACCGACACGCCAATGCATAAAGCTGCATACCAAGGCGATACCTCAACCCTTACCTCTATCATTACTTCAGGCAGCGTATCCCACATCGACGTTCGCAGCATATACAACCTCACTGCACTTCATCTCGCTATTCGCGCGAATCAGCCAGAAACTGTCAAGATTCTACTCGCCGCAGGAGCAGACCCAAAAGAGAATGATCCCGTAGAGCCCTGCTATAGTGTTTACTGTGATGCCGTGCTTCTTGCGGCAAGATTCGGAGCGAGCAAGGTGATGGAAGTGCTTATGCAGCATGGACTCGAAATTCCAACCGAGGCGCTCAAAACAGCAAGCGCGTTAGGATATGCAGAGTGTGTGCAGGTAATCCTCCTCGGAATGGGTGTGGGAGATGAGAGAGGAAACGAGGTGGGGATAGATGCTGTGGTGGAGGCGTTAAGAGAAGCAGCGCAATGCTGGCATGAGAAGGCCGTCGAACTCCTTCTAAGCGTTTTATCCGATATTACTAGAGCAGATAATGCGCTTGGAGAGAAGAGTCCAGCTTACCAAAACGCCGTCAACGATGCCCTTATCAGTGCCATAGTAGAATACGATTGCGACAATCGATGTCGGTACCACCCGCGCCCCGACAGCACCAACGGTCAGCTGGGAGTTGTCAAGCTGCTCGTCGCAGCTGGCGCAAACGTCAATAACGCAGATAAATCTGCAGGCTATGGTGGGTACACTGAAACGGCCTTCAGTCACGCATTCACAAGCGGTATCATTCAACACAAGATTATTTACTTCATGCTCGAGCACGGCGCCGACGTAAATACCTTCATTGCGGGGGCCGCGCCTATATTTCTCGCCGCCCGGGATTCCAAGACCATGGATCTTGTAGAAGCGCTGCTTGCACGCGGTGCGAATGCAACTGGAGTCGATAGTCAGGGGAATACGCCATTGCACTTTGCTCGTCGGAGGGACGTGGCCAATTTACTGATTCGAGAGGGCGCGGATCCATTAATTAAGAATGTCGATAGCTTCGCAGCTCTGCACGAAGCTTGTGCAAGAGGCCGTTTCGAAGTCGTAGATGTCCTCCTTGGTCTACGAGCAGATGTGAATACAAAAGGTGGGAAGAAAGAGTGGACACCGCTGATCTTTGCAGCGGGGGCTGATAGTCACAGTGGTGCTAGTCAGCAACAAAATGATTCTGCTTTTGATTCACCGCTAGCTTACGGATGGCCCGACAGATTGGAGACTGTCCGGATTCTGATGAGGAACGGCGCAGATGCGAGGAGCGCTGGGAAAGAAGGAACGACGGCGCTACATCGGGCTGCGGAATGTGGAGATACTGAAGTCATTCGGTTGGTGTTAGACGATGGCGATGTCGATGTGAATGCTAGGAGGGAAGGGGGTGACACTGCGCTACATTTAGTGTGCTCAGCACAGGGACGGACGGTTGTTGATGCGGCCAGTTTACTGCTGGATCGTGGGGCGGAGCTGGAGATCAAAGATAAGGACGGGTTGACTCCGCTTCTTCGAGCAATGAAAACGAACAGAGGATCTCTACTCAATGAGGAGAGCCCCATGCAAATGTTACTGGAAAGAGGAGCGAACAAGAACGCGAGGGGCCTTGATGGGAAAAGTGCTAGCGAGTTAGCAGATGCCCAAGGATACAATTTTGATCAGTATGGGAGGTTATCGCCAAAGCCAGTACCAGAGCTCCAGATATTAGAGTGTTCTGGAAGGGGAAGAGGCAGAGGGAGGGGGAAAGGGTCGGTAGTTTCTTGATCAGTCCAACGGATGTAATCATTATCAAATGCATATCAAGTAGAATTACCTCTCTATCCAGATTGGAATCCACCACAACAACTTTGAAATGGCGCATTTTCCAAAATTTGTCTGGCACCCTGCACCGCAGTAATTTGCGTACTTCCCACAGAACCCACTGAAACTACAGCAGTCTCCAAACTGGCTCCCCACATATGTCGCCCTAATAGAAGATTTCGCGCCATACTGGCCGTCCGGACTAGGCGCCTTATCAGTCGTACAAGTACCAAAGTCCTTTTGACAAACTCCAGCAGCGCAATGGCTGGGCGAGGACCCACAGAAACCCTGTGAACGTAGCTTATTAGCATGAGTTCACAAATAAAGAGGGGTAGAGCAGCAGCTTCCAAAGGTGGAGCCCTGGCAGGCCGCGTTGATGGTTTGGGAGCTGATCTCACGGCTGTGCTTGTTCGAGTAGTGGTTGGCGGAATGATGGTGCTTGACTTGAGAGGAAGTAGGAAGTAGGCAATTAGGGGAGAGATGGTTGGTGTTTTGCATATATGTGAGTCTTAGTTTCTAACTTATACTAGGAGAAGCATCTTTGGGAGGCTGTAAAGGGCGTGCAGGCAGATATGCTAGGGCTTAGTATGGTAACTTTAGTCCTCTTGCTGGTGATTCTCCTCAGATGCGGGAATGTGCAGGAGAAGGGCACAGTTAGGTCTAGCTGATGTAGTGGATTTTCCCCACAAATTTGGCTTGATTATTCTAAGTCTCTGATGGGTTTCCCTCTTATATGGAAGGTGGTTGGGCAAAGGAGGTGTTACATAAGATAGTGCTTGGTGTGGAGACGCGAATGTTGATTCAAGTGTTTGAATTATTGTACAATGTGCGTGAGATCCGTCTGCAAGGCATATTTGATTTAACTGTTTGAGTATATTTACCAAGCAGTTCAGTCCAATTCCACTTGCTTCGCATCATAGACCATCGAACTGTTCGTTAAGGTTTGGAAACTTTCCGACATTGGATTTCCACCCTCGGTCATAAAAAAGATTGACTGTTTACTTGCTAGGTAAACTTAGATATTCCACAGTTGTTCTGCCTACGCCCATCAGGTACTGAACATCAGTTAGAACTTGATGAGGATCTGTATGTCAGCATACTATTGAATGATACAGCCAACGTCCATTGGCAAAGAGTCACACCATAGACATCAAATCACAACATGAAAGGTGGCGTGCAGCAGCATCGAAGCCGCATGACACCACGTCACAACATGGATAGCCCACAGCAGCATTTAAGCCACAAGACACCATGCTCAAGAAGAGCGCTGACCCCACATCGAGATGCAGGAGCCCTGGGCAGGGACAAGGTTTGTTCAGGAATGGATGTTCAATTGACTATGAATCGACACCATTCCTCAGCCACCACGCTGAAAGAGTCGCATGCGAATGAGCGAGCCTGTAGGCATCACGCAAACACAGACCCTAAAGCCCCCATCCTGAATTTTTATCCGAATCCGCCTTTGCACCGGAAAGCAATGCTCGACTCAAATCATGCTCGATCCCCATCCTTATGATGCTCCGTTTATGCAACCAACTGGACGACACCACCAGCCTCCTTGATCTTCTTCTCCGCGAGAGCAGACACGTAGCGCGCGCGCACGACAATAGGGATATTGGGTAGACGGCCCTTTCCGAGGACCTTTGAGTAGCCAAGCGATAGGAGGTCAAGTACGGGTGCCTTGTCCGACTTCTTGGTGAGGTACTCGTCGCGCTTCTCGGCGGGGACTAGCGACCACAGCTTGTCGAGATTGACGACAGGTTTCCAGAACTGGTTCTGCAGCTTGTGGAAGTATCGCATACCCACTTTACCGAAGTAACCGGGATGGTATTTGTCGATGTTGGTTCGGTGGTGATGCTACAGAGGGCTTATTAGCAACGTCCTCGCCCTGTCGTAGGATTCGCTATGCGTACTTGTCCACCGGCCATACCACGACCACCGGGATGCTTCCTGTGCTTTCCAACACGTCCATGACCGGCGGAGACGTGTCCGCGGCTGCAATCGAATTGTTAGCAAAATCGTTCGAGTGCGCAGGTTCATTGCCGCGAAGTCTGTTCCTCGGTCGCGAAGTGGGAAAACGTACTGCTTGCGGGTCTAGAATTTCTCCTGTCAGCTGGTACCTTTCTCAAATCGATGTTCAGACTTACTTTGGTGAGCCTGGTAGGCATTGCGATTGACTGTCGAAGGGGGGTTAGTATCGAGGTGGTGGGCGGGTCGATTTAGAAAACTGAGGTGAACTTCCGTGGTGCGGAAATTAAGCGAGTCCGGCCCGGTAGTTTATCCGTTACATCACGTGCCATCGTTGTTTTCGAGATCGGCTTCAGGTGGGGGCACAAGCAAAATTTAGAAGTCATGCATTGGTTTGAATAAACCATGATTCCTGTCGTTCTACATAATATCCCCTGTGCTCCTGACTGGATCGCTATGCAATACAAATTTCAACTGCTCCGCCTTCACCTTGATTTATCATTTAACCCCAATACGGCGTCCGTAGTCCCACAAAAGTTGACGCTGTGGAAGCCAGACTATCCCCGGAGTCTTCCTTCTTTCTCTGTCCCGCAAGCTGTCCGCTCGTCAGCAAGAATATAGGGGCCAACGTACCATTTATGGAAGTACTCGGTGGGGGGTTCCATTGTCACATACCTCCAACTGAATGTGCCGGTGAACATGAACAAGCCAGTCCACATAACTCTGTGCTTCATTGTTGCGGTCTTCATATAGTAGTCTGGCAAACTCGTATTCGGCGCCATCCAGACCTTGCCGCGCAAGTTGCAGTGTCAATGCCTTGGATCCCCTGTTACCTTCTAGATATTGGAGAATGTTTCGCACTTGGGCACTCAGATGCGTTTGAAGGACCGGCAGTGTCGATTGGAACGCGTCCAAACCCTTGAGATTGTTATGTCCCTCACCAAACAAGTCCTCGAGCAAGTTCGGGGACACAGACGCGTGCAGCCAAAGTAGACAAGTCTGCCCGTTGTCCACAAGATAGGCGCCACCTTCTTCAACTTTGGAGAAGGATGCCCGGACGCTTTCTGGCATCCTTAAGTGACCATTTTCGTTAGCAAACCCATCCTTTTCGTCAAGGTTGTGTATCGCAATGAACCGAGGGTAAAGGTAAAGGGACAGTTCCAATGGGCCCATAGCTTTGATCATCCTCATATCATGAACCCTTCGGTCGGTTGGTTCCTTGCCGCCCTTGAACGCTCTCGACTTGATCAACCCAAGGATGTACATACTGAATTCCTTGAGATTCTCCGGGAGAACAAGCTGGCCTGGAGGATTGTTGCCAGTGAAATTCTTCCGGTATCCAGCGAGAATGTCTACTGTCTTTTCCGTCAATGCTCCTCGAATTTCCTTGAGACTCTTCTCTGCCATCCGAGCGGCAGCTTCTTTAGCAATGATGTTCACCACCGCGTCCTGGTCGACGAACTTCATCGCTTCGGCGGCTCCTTCGCTAACACTAGCGACGATGTTGCTACACCGTACCCGACGCTCACCGGCTGCAGTTGTGTACAGAAGAGCACTCTGGAAATGAGCGTCAAGCTTTGGATCGAGCTTGCCGTCGTAGCTGAACATTACGCCGATCGCTTTGTCGGCATCAATGACACCAAATTCCAGATCTGCCCCGAACGTGTGGTGATAAAAGTTTCCATGATACGCAGAAACTTGAAGACCATTCGAGCATCGGACTTTCATCAGTGCTTGATAACCTGTTTCTCGAGTAACTGTATGTTTGATTTCTTTCGAAAGTTTGAGAGTGTCCCGAGGGGAGTGGAAGTTGGGATAGTAGAAAATCTCGCCGCCGGTTGTGGCAGAAACATGACCTATACAAAGTTGAGAATATAGTAATTGAGTGGGCCTTTGCGGTATGAACTCACCAATAGTAGCGATGTCGAGATAGCCTCCACTGGGCGCTGCCATGAAGAAGTCAATTCCAATGCCACTCTCGGCCATCTTTTGCGCAACCTTTCGGTAGCCAGGATGCTCTGTCGTGAGGAGCTTCTTCTCAGCATCAGTGTTATGCATATTGCCATCGTCACGTAAAAACAAACGTCCGGGACCCCAGGTTGGTAGAGCAGAAAGCGAACACACAATCTTGCCTCCAGTAGCCGTAAGTGCCGATAGAGCCGAGTTCAAGGTAGATAAAAGAGCTGGTTCTGGGTTTTTGAACTCTGAAAACATGTTTGGAAGCTGCGTTAGTAGCGAGGTGATGACTGCTTTGGACTCCTCAGGGTCAACGAATAGACCCTCCTGTAACGGAACGAACGGGTCCTCGATATCTGTCATTACCATCATCTGGGCTGATTCCAAGTTTGCGCTCAGGTTGTAGTAGTGGATTTCTTTGTCGAATGTCACAATACCAACCTTTGCGCCTGGGGGAAGTCTTCGTTGGGTACTGCCGCCCTCTTCTGACTCGTCCTTCTCTCCACCACCATAGAGAGCACTAATGATACCCTCGCAGAACCCGTCAAGAAATCCACGATTGACAGCTTCGGCAGTGACGTCGATCAAGAAGAGCCACCTGAGCCCAACAGGCTCTTTGGACCAATACTCTTTTGGAACCATGAAATCGACAGTTCCGAGCGTCAGTTCCGGCCGCTGCAACCTGTCTACTCTCACACCTGATGGATCGGTAGGCGCAAAGTACTCCGAAGGGACATCGTTGGGGAAGGTACACATGTTGCATATGAACTTGTTGCCGCCGGACTTGAATGTCATGAAGGGGTTGATGTACGCTCGACACCTCCGGCATCTGGGTGGTCCGATTTCACCAAAGTCAAGCACGGGTATAGGTTGTTCTCCTTCTTGCAAGGCAGCCAGAGGCTGAAGCACCAAGCCCAGTGGTAAAGACGTTGTGGCGAGTGCATCAGCGGAAGCAGGGATGTTGTTGAGGGTCAACCTTGCGAATTTCGGAGAAGAATTGCCTTGGTCGAATGCCACGAATGGAACGAGAGCTGGGGGAGGGAGGTGGTGCTCCATAGTCGGATAGACATGCTCCAGGTAGTATTTCGCAGGCGTATCTCGGGATCTAGGAACGCTAGGAATATGCTCGGGATCTACGCGTCCTTGTTGTGAGGACGCAGCTGATCCCGTCTGAGGAGCCCCAATTCGAGCTGCATGTTGCGCTTGCGAAGCTGGAGCTGCCGGACTGAATGTGGGAGTTGCAGCAGGAAACTGATTCATAGCTGGGGTGATCTGTGGTTGCGGCCACCCAGGCGAGTTCTGGTCCAAGAACTGGGTGGGTGTCCCACTCTGAGGCATTCCATTGAAGGCCTGCGAGCTCCCTGGCGTCTCAAGATTATGGTATGCATGCCTATCCTTTTTCTTGCTGTGCCTGGGCTGTCCTGTTGCATTCCCACCCAATCCCACCGCTCCCATTTGATTCGTCAAGTTGTTCACGTCGTGCTCTGGCTGCTGGTATCCGGGCGAGGACTGCGGCGGGAAGTAGCTGTGTTCTTGCGCAGGGGGTATATTCTGGTTTGGTGGGCTCATGTACTGGTTGGGAGCTTGGCCGGATACCGAAGCGCCTGTCTGTTGATAGCCTCCTGGGCTCGGTGCGATAGGAGGGCGAAATTTGTTGGGCTCATCTTTTCGCACCGGACCATTGGGGCTCTGCGTGTCCTGCCCCATGGCATGGTACATGCTGAATTCCGACATGTTTACGGCGGCGGGGGTGGTGTGTCGCGTTCGATGGCGAGGGAGGACGGGAAGATAGTCGCGCTGTCACGCGGTCACGCCCGATGCGAGAATACAGCGAGGCGCGAATTGCTATTCGGGAGCACCATGTCACTGCGGGAGGAACAAAGGTGCGAATTCGGTGAGGACGGAGCTGTTGTAGTGAAGTGGTGATATTGGTGATCTGGCATAATTTGTTAGCTGGGTTCAGGGTCCGTGCGGCCCCGCGGCATTCTGTTGCCCCTCGATGGTTCGAATTCGAGGATAGAGTTGATTCACTTCTACTACATGCTATCAACTCCGATGAGAGGAACAGGGTTATGTGATGAGGAGCTTTCGGAGGTTGTAAAAGGTGTGCTGGTAGATGCAGTAGGGCTTTGCAAAACAATGCTGATCCTAGTGCTCGTGGCTTAATTTTGCTTGACTATCCTGGATTTTCCTCGGACATGCCAACACGTAATAATGCCTCATAGTCAATGTATATATGTAGCGGAATATAGGAACACATCACACCGGGAAGAATACCACAATGTGTGGTACTTAGCATGTAGGCTTGGATAGTGTATGAGTAACCAAAAGTTTGACAGCACTAAGCCGGAATTGCGGAGAATCCTATGAGGTATCTGATAACAGCACCACTTCCATGGCCGTAGATAGAGTGATGAGGAGGAATCCAAACATTGGGGCTGAGGTATTTGATAGAAAGTGATAGAGTCTAATAAGACTTTACGCCTAACAGCCTTGCCCAGAGCGCCCTGGGGAACTTCAGCATCTCCTATTGGGTGCCTGGGCCGCGGCATTGTATCGGACAGCACACGCCTCTACACACCTCTCCTGGCTTCAAGGTACAAGTTGTTGCGCTACGCTTTCAGCCTGCCAACAAGATACGCCAAGTTGACCACCCTGAGAGTGAATGCCATCGCGACATGCCTTCGCTCGAGTGGCCCGATACGGATTTCTCTTCAGATACTATTCCCCATTCCTTACTCTAGCTTGTCAAGATGCGCCAGCCGGGTCAACACAACCTGTTTACTCGTCTCCTCGATCTCCCCAGCAAGGAAAACCTCGTCGAGGATAGCGTACACCTACACCTTTAGATTAGCTTTCCGTTACATCTACACATCCTCCTGTACGTATACCACCCACCTTGTAGAAGTTAAACACTAGATCCAACTCGCACACGTTTCCAAAGAAGGCGTCCAAGACCTCGACAAAGAAGTGTATAGCCTCTAGATACGCTAACTCATTGTCGTTCGTATCGACGCAGGCACAGAAAAACAGCCCCGCATATCGGCGGTACACGATCTTGGACATGTTTCGAAACTCGACAAAGTTGGACTGGTGCTTCTGATCGCGAGGCGCAATGAGGCGGTGGACCTGCAGATCGGTTGGTTAAATAGGATCTCCAATTATTGCAGTATGCCATGTGGGCGTGTATGTAGTAGCACGGTGGGACATTCGGGGCGTCGTTCTGGATCCCCAGACGAACAAGTAGGGGGGTGTGGATAGGCTCCGTGGTGGTGGGTTGGATAAAGCGTGTGTGGAAGATGGGTGCGGTCGTACCTCCCCCTTCAGCTTAACTTTCTCTTCATCCTAGGGTTCAATTAGCATGTGATTCCGTGATTGCATGCCTGCAGTGAGCGGGCGGGCGGGCGGGCGGGCGAGCAAGTAGGAGGTGTGACTTACGCTGTATGGCGCATACCATTTCGCTAACCGCGTCTTTCCTCTATGACCGACAGCTGTTAGCTCGAGCTCAAGATGTGCCCGCAGGAGGCTGACGGCAGCGATACACATAGTACATACTGGCGATTCTGGATCAGGATAAATGAGAGGACCATGGTGCTGGATGTCCCGTGGGAGGGAGGGTGCGGCAAGGCGCGCAGGCTTGTATATGTGAGTGATGGAGGTTGCCCACTGCGTTTACGACGTTCGCCTTGAGTCGTGCTAAGCTTTGAGCGGAAAGACCAAGCGTGGCTGCATGACATGCCGCGGCCCGCTATTTACCCGACCACTAACATCAGAGTGAACGTCTTTTCACTTTCCCCAAACCACAAGTCACTCAAAATAGTAGAGTTTTACCCCTGATGTCGTGCCAACTGTTGTGTCACTACCCTCACGAGCTCTGCACATGGCACCAGGGTCCCAGATGCAGGGCATCACAAGCCACGTCAATCCGAAACTCTTCCCATTACGGCGAGCGGAGCCCTTATCGATCCTCAAGATATCTCCTGCATGTTGTCACCTGGACTGAAGCTGCAAGACTATCAACAGATGCAGTTCGAGGGCAATAAGATTATCTGAGTCTTACAAGCTTCTATCGTATCTGCTAGCAGAGCCTCTACAATTCGCAAAGAGTCCTGCAGTAAGGTGACAGTAATGTACGGTAATCACAATCCGATCGCCCTGCATCAAACAATAAAAACCCCGGCTCTCCAACCAGATTTCACACCATCTCCCCATGTCCCCGCCGGTGCTGGTAAAACATCTCCCTGCTATCCTTGGGCGGTGGCGTCGGCCCAAATCTACCTTGCACGTAAAGATCGTATGTGATTTCGTCTCGTGGTGGATGCACCGGCCGCGGAGAGTCGAGAGAGTCGAATTCCCATTCCGGTATCTCCACCACTTGCGGCGTGGATATGTCGATGTTTCGTGGGCTGGTGCTGCGTGTGAACCTGAGGGTGCTACTGACCCTGGACAGAACCGAGTCAATTCGATCTTTGCTATTGGGATAAACGTAGACGATTGGAACGCTAGGGTAGTGCGAAACATAACGCTGCAGGTAAGGAATCGAGGCGGTGAGAAGGGAGAGTTGGCATTCGAGTTGAGACCAGACGAACACGTTGAAGCCGTTCCCTGCTGGCTTGTAAGTATCCGGAAATTGGACAAATGGAATGTCAATGCATGGCATACAGGTAGCGTCTCCATTGGCACTGTCTGCGAAACGGGCGAGGAAAATTGTACGAGTGATTCCAACACCAAGCACACTGTTTGTGAATTAGCATACGGCAGAGCAGTGACCGGAATTACGAACCATAAACCCATCAAAAAGACGACACGCAACCCAATCCTCTGGAATTTTGACATCGGGATGTTCCGTAGGGTTAGCACTGGTATTATGGTCGAGTAATAAGTCGAGAAACAGCTCAATGAGCCTTGCAAAGGATAGTATAGGTGTTGACTGGCGCAAGATAGTCCAATCGAGCTAGTCGGTTTAGGCACTATCCAGTAGGCTGCTGTCGAGTGGCAGAGCAATACTTGGACTAAGAGACACGCAACGGAGTAGCCGATCGTAAAAGCCATGAAAACATAAACGATTCGCCTCAGTGCTCGCGTGCACGGTGGCTCCAGTCTACAGATGAAGCATAGCACCGAGAGCTTCGTTAAGCAGATGCTGAGAATAAAGGCTCCCTCACTGAGCCATTCCACCTGTAAGCTGGTCAATTGGTATGTTTAGGCAGCATCAAAGGGCCCGTACCAGCGCTGCGCGACCAAAGAGTGTGATAGGGACATCCCACATGTGCCTGTCAAACCCATATTTCATGGTTCCTGAGTAGAAATATCAGCATATACTGCTTTACTGAGGTGTTGATATTAAATAGAGGCACCCTTTGGTCTACTACAGCGACATCCAAGTATGTATGCGCAAACAGAGCAGTAGATCGTAGGCCATCTGAGTCTGTTTACCATTCCCCGGGATGGCCTACAAAGAGTTTCTCAACATCTAGCATGCGTTTATAGACTCACCTATCACAGATATTCCAGTAAATAAGGAAGCAAAGATCTGGTACTCAATCAGCACAGGAAGAGCTCGAACGGAAGGTAGACAGACCCATGCTACACATGCAAATCCATCATCGATTCCAAAGCCATCCGTGCTCTTTCTTATCTGCGACCATAAACGAGCACCAAATAGGACAGTTGTTATGATGGCAAGCACAACGCTGAATTCTAAATACCAACTCCGTGTAGTGGGGTCGATGCTGTTTATCTTTGGCCATTGCGATACAGTTTTTATGGAAAGGTTCGGGAAGTCGCCTGCCATTTTGTATAGTGCTCAAAAGAGAAAAAGAAAACCGCCAAACCGCGAACCCAGAAGCAAAGGTTAAGCATACGATGGTGAACTTATAGATTCGGAAACTGAAGAACGCCAGGCGATCCAGACCCGATTAGAGCAATCGAGATAATATAGGCTTTGACGTATCAACCACTACACCTGTTATTTCGCAAGTGGACATTCCAGGGACCATGCACTCGAGACGGTAGATCCCTCGTTTTGTGTGGGGGAAGGACCAACGCCACCTGCCTTACCAGGATTCGGACAAGCCTGCGATTGGTCAATTCGAAAAATCTGGACCTGTGCCATTCACTAAAAAGGGTGCTGGATAAACCCCTGTGATATAGCCGCTTTGGTGTGGTAGCCCTGCTGTTCGATTAAGGTTAGGCCCGTGTTCGTCTGCGTTGCGCAATGAACCCCATATGCAGGCAAGAGACCTTGATTGTTTTAGTTCTCAGATGCCTGCTTACGAGTCGAAAAGGTCCGATTGTAAAAGCGGTCTTTTCTTCCAGCATCGGTAAGATTAGATAACTGACAAGTAGACGAATGAGAGTTGGCAGATGTTTGCAGAGTTAACAGTGTTGACTCAATCTTGTTGCCCTCTTGTTGGACAATATAGAATGTGTAGGAATCCAGGTTGTCCGTTTGAAGCACAGAACAGTGTATGACAGTACCAAAAGACAGTGTTTTCGAACTTGAGAGGGAGGTTCAAAAACATGCGGATATTCGAGATCCAAAGAAAGGTAGCCTAGGGCTGGCACCACGAGCCAAATAGAGAGGTTCGGAGCAAAGAATAGTATGCCGTATGACCCGAAATCGCTTTCCATAGGGGTCGGCTAATACGAGTGAACGGGGTTTGTAGACCGAAAACGAAAACCTCGATTTACCGCAATCTATGACATTGACCGAAAGAAAATCCCCCCAACATACCCGCCTCTAGCAGATAAAATAAGGTAGCATATGGCTAGAATAATCCTCTTGGCCTATAGCTCAGCTATACAACTTGTCCCACTACGAGTGAAAACATGGGTGCTGCAACTCACCTGAGGATATGGACGCGTGTTTGCTTCAAGATACCCCTGTTGGCAGGTCAGCACATCAGATGAAGCTCGGGAACTTTCGAATCCGTGGTTATCCTCGGCCACATATTCGGGAAGTGGCAGATCGTCTCGTCCGGTCCATATGACCAAACGATGCAGACCAAGGAATTGCGTAGCCAATAGATGCAAAATGCTCTTTTCCATTCTTGAAATCAGGAAGAAAGGAGTAAAACTTCCGCCAATTGAAAAGAATAAAGTGGAAAAGGAGATTAGGGACTAGCGGTGAGTGTGCATTGCAGATTCTTGCTGTGCCCCCCGGTCTGGTGAGTCGTATTAAAGAACAGATTGTGCGCCGCCAAGATGTGGAGAAGTTGACGGTTTGAAGTGCTGAATTTACCCATCCTGTTGGAACAGCGCAACTTCGCTCATTCAAGTCACACCTTGACAGGTCCCAATCTAAGAGTGAACGCCCTCCGACGTTCGAAGGAGAGAGCAAGGCTTCTTGTGAATCTCGCCAAATAGTACACGAAAACGAAGCTTGGGATTGTGAGAGCGCATCCGTGTACGATGCACTTCTTAATGCAACTCGGAAGGTATGTTGAAAGAAGATGTGGTCAATGTTGACCTTGCGGTGACACAAAGTCTCGATCGACGGTAGCGAGGAGAAGAGCCAGCCAGGGGTAGATCGGGTCGGTTCATTCGTAGAAAAAAATCACAGCTTCTGCAGGTGTTGTCGCAGGAGGAGGTGGGAACAAAGTCGTAAGAGACGGAAACCTTCCCCCGCATTTGACGTTTGACGTTTGAGCTATACCTAATTGGGAGCTCCGTCTTCAGAAGGTGTCTCCTTTAGGACAACACATGCAGGTCAGCCAATAGAGATGCTGTTAAAACTGACACCGGGGATAACAGGATGAGGCCATATTCGCATCAGTTGCACGAGTCCCTGCTGGAAAAGATGCCTTGTTATGTAGTTGCAGGACCGCATTATGCGCTGTTCAGTGTCAACCGGAAAGTTCCTGGGCCTGCATGAGCGCTTCTAAGGGATGTCGGTACTTGGTGTGTACTGACAGGAAATTCTAATATCATTTTCCGGGGAACCCTGGAGGTGCAGGTATAGTACCAAAGTCCTGAGTGGTTTACAAGGCAGATGCATATATTATATCGTACAACTCATACCTATCCCACGATGCGGAACATATCAATGGTATCGAGACCAAGGACACCATGCATCCAAATGCATACCAGATGCAATAAGTCCCCACATTTCTCGACTAACTCAGAATGTTGACTCAAAACGTTGTCGTTGTACGGAGAAATGAATTGTACCATGTGCGAGTATGCATACCAGATGCAATATTGCTCCACATTTCTCGACTGACTGAGATGGTAGGCACGAGACGTCGCCATTGTACGGAGAATTCCATCATCCTAGAGGAGATCCGGCCAATACGTAGTCTATCATGATAATCCTCGAGGGTGAAAAGGATCACGCGCGGCTTTCTCTTGCAACAACCCGTCTCTCCATAATATGGGCCAAAGGTATCCTTGTGGCCGTTTTGAGCGTGCTCCGAGAAGCGATGGAGGACTACGGGTAAATAGTTGCGCCATTCGATCTTGTGTAATGTGAAAAGCCTGGTCATGGATAACGGCTAAGGGTTCGACCCGCTCGGAACGATCGTGGCGCTCGGGTGCTAGATGGTGTTGTGTCACCGAACTATATGTTAGCAGGACTAAAACGGTGAGCAAAACGTGAGCCAAACGTGAGCAAAACGTGAGCAGAACTGAATATTCTGCCTCGACTCCTGCAGCCCGTTTCCATACACAAGAAAACGTTGCTAGCAACCTGACTGATGACCTAGATCTAGCTTCGCGACAACGGTAGGGTCTTCTCATGCAGTCATATATGTGCTAGGTGGTGGTATTATAGCCACTGCAGGATTTCCCTCTAGGTGAAAACCTGCAGTAGGCTAGTTGCGAAGATGGCAACTCATTCCTGTGCTTTAGCCAAAAGTGATGTTTCCAGCATCCATTCCAGAGATGATTCGGTGTGCGTGCAGTCGAATAGCGAGGGAACGGAAAGTTGGCCACCATAAATTGTTCGTCTATTTCTCCCCTAACTGAGAGCCCGACAAAGCCCGTCGAGCAAATGCTTCCCTGGGTTGACCTTTGGAGCCGTGACGAGAACCCGGCAAGGGACAGAAGTATTGATGATGCTCTACTGGATACTGCTGTATCTGCCAGGAAGAGATTTTGCCTTCAAGCCTGAAGTGTTTGCTCGAAACTAACCCTATGGGGTGAGTCTCGAGCAGAGAGTTATCCTTGAAGGTCCAGAGAGAGTTCAACATCGGTGACAGCAATCCTGGTTTTTGTGCTGGACCAGGTGGAGTCGTCCAATGTGGTGCATGCTCCCACGTTCGAGGAGAATCAGTAAAAGCCCTGCTGGTAGATGCAGTAGGACTTAGCCGCAGCCATTTGATCCTCTCGCCCCCCGTCTAAACCTGCCTGGCTGTCCCATGTATTCTCGCCAGATGGATAACACGTAGTACTGATCATGTGCGAGCGCGAAGCATGCTGTCGTCAGACATGGCAAAGAGCAAGTATGGCGACGTTTTGGGAGAATATGTGAAGTGGAATGTAGCCTGAGCGACAGGGACAGGGACGTTTTCATAACAAAAGGAGAAATGTAATTTGGAAAAGGTCAACCAATACTCGGTCCAAATTCGCACGCCAATTTGGTCTTGGACCCGGGTAGTTAAAAGACGCTGTCACGGCTCCGAAGCCGGACGCACCGCTAGTTGCCCGTCGGCTCGAGGGATCCAAGTAAACGTTTCGAGATTGCGCAAAGTTTTCTTAGCCGATGATAGACAAGAATTGTATCCCACACAGAGGACGGTGGTGCGTGGATATGGGGGAGAATACGGGGCGGTAGCGGCAGCCTCATTGGCCCGATGCACATTGGGCCGAGCTGAAAAATACTGACGCCCCACGTTGTTGGGAATTCACCTGACAATTCTTCCGCCACCTCCACCACCTCCACGAACGCCGTGCTTCGCTTCCCACTCCCACAACGTGAAGGAGGGCTCACCTGCTTTCGCGACAGTCCCGCTCTGCAGCGCGGGGAGGCGGGCGGAAGCCATGCTGACCTGCAGATTCCGCCAGCCCTACTGCACTAGCAGACGCCCAAGCTCTCGTCCAAGGCCCAGAGGGACGTTGTGCTTCGTCCACACGAGAGATTGGAGCGGCGAATGCTAGCAGACTACCCCCATGAAACGAAGAAGGACTTTTGCTTCTGGAACTTGTCGACCACTGCAGGTCAGCATTCCTTGCATGAGTTCGCACGATGCGCTGGTGGGGGGGGACTTATTTGGGCCGAGATATCAAAGGAATCATCTGCCATTGTGTTCCATTGCGGGTCACAATGGATTACCGTTATGCGCTGGGAAAGTATCCCACCAACCGAGGCGGAAGTGGGTGGTCATGTCTCGCGATGATGCCATGAGGTGGTCCGACAATTTCCAGCCTGGCCCGACGAGGACCATTCCAATCAAGCTCTGCGCCAAGTGTCAAGGCATCTGTCATGGCGCCGACGATTGTATCTTCTGGGAGGCGGAAGCTGAGAGTCGTTCCGACACTTGTGGATCTGTGGGCCTGTGAGCACACGAGATACAATGGAGATGCTGGGAGCTTCCTCGCGCGGACAGGGCCAGCACCCAGGCACGCGGGTGCTTCGTCATTGGGGGACTCGTGGGACTGTGAGGGGCAAAATGTGTCGTCGCTGTTGAGTGAGGTCACGCTTTGTGGTCCTTATCGTTGCCGTACGCTGGAGGTTCGCGAAGAGGTCTCAGGCCGCACAGAGGCGGCGCTAATGCGCAAGCGTCTGCGCGACGCCGGCGCTGAGTAAAAGTATTTGCAGTGGAAGATAAGGAAACCCCGCGCCAAGGGGAACTGCGAAACCGCGACCGCGTTCCCAGCACTTCGCGTTCCATGTCGACGTCGCCGCCATCGTGGTTGCTGTCGAGGGCTTCCCTACACCCAGCAGCGGACGTGTCCGTCTCGCAGTCGTAGCCACCAGCTTTGAAAAGCAGCAAAACCGCGAGGCGCCCAATCATGTCCATAGAGCCCGTTCCCAGGCCGGAACATAGTTGTAGATAACACTTGCAAAATGACAAAGCTCTCCAGCTACCCTGGTCCGGATGAAGTGACGCCAGCCCTATGCTCCGATGGGAGAATAACAAAGCTCTGGCTCAGATCTGATGCGACCCCACGGCGCCTGGCGGCTGCTGTGCGCGGATGCTGCCTCGTCAATTTTTTTCCGCCGAGCAAGGGGAGATAAGGATCCCGCTCGACAATGAAGCGCTGTCGATGCTTTCACGAATCACCCATAAAAGACGCCCTCGGCAGAGCTAGGTGAAGATCTCTAGGGGCCCGACTTCTCCCTTGCCATTTTCATATATCACTGGAGTGTATCCAGCCTCTCTGCGCTTCTCTCGATCCTTTCCACACCTTTTCTCAACAACTTCACACCCACGGTCCTTTACAACCTTATATACCCTTTTAATCCCTTGCCACCTGGAACACCTACACACGCGACTTAGTCTTCACACGAGCCATGTCGTACTCGTGGGTTGGCCCACCCACGCCTTTCAATGGCACCAATCCGGAGGTTGGTGGTGACTCCAGTACGTACCTCCGACATGTGCAACCGCGCACGTGAATCCCCGTGACCTGCACTTCGTTTCGCCGTTTGGCATGTTCGAATGGCCGACTGACAGCTTTCCCCATTACAGATGTCGAGAACTTGAACCAATGGTTCTCCTCCGGCGACCAGGCCTACATCATCATCGCTTCGGCCATGGTGTTGGTCATGGTACCGGGTCTGGGATTCCTCTACTCTGGACTTGCGCGAAGGAAGTCGGCCCTCTCTCTGATTTGGGCCTGCATGTTCTCCGCCACTGTCATCACATTCCAATGGTACTTCTGGGGCTACTCGTTGGCCTTCAGCCAGTATGCCACCAACGGCTTCATCGGCGACCTCAAGAAATTCGGCCTCATGAGGACATTGGGCGCTCCCAGTCCTGGAAGTCCCTTGATTCCCGATATCCTCTACGCTTTCTACCAGGTATGTTTGCAGCACCCCAACATGTACGCGTATCCGCTGACGCGATCCTACAGATGCAATTCTGCTCCGTTACCGCCGCCATTGTTGTAGGAGCCGTCGCTGAGCGCGGTCGCCTGATCCCCATGATGGTCTTCATCTTTTGCTGGGCTACCATCGTCTACTGCCCCGTGGCATGCTGGGTGTGGAATATCAACGGCTGGGCCTTCAAGTGGGGTGTCCTCGACTACGCTGGTGGAGGTCCCGTCGAAATCGTATCTGGAATGTCCGCCCTCGCGTACTCGATGATTCTCGGGCGTCGCCAGGAGAAGATGATGTTGAACTTCCGCCCGCACAATGTCTCTCTCATCACCCTCGGCACGGTTCTTCTGTGGTTTGGATGGTTGGGCTTTAACGGTGGATCGGCTTTCGGCGCCAATCTCCGTGCCACTGTCGCCTGCTGGAACTCCAACTTGACCGCCATGTTTGGCGCCTTTACCTGGGTGTTGCTCGATTGGCGTCTTGCTCGCAAGTGGTCCATGGTCGGTTGGTGCTCAGGCTGCATTTCTGGTCTCGTTGCGGCTACTCCCGCTTCCGGTTATCTCCCACCTTGGGCCAGCGTTGTCCTCGGTATTGTGACTGGCATCGTATGCAATTTTGCCACCAAGAGTAAGTTTGAGGAAGCCCTTTATACATGTTCGCCGTAGGCTAACAACGAAACAGTCAAGTTCTGGGTCAAGATCGATGATGCCCTCGACGTGTTCGCTGAGCACGGAGTCGCCGGCATGGTTGGTCTCTTGTTCAACGGCATTTTCGGAGCAGGCTACATCATTGGACTCGACGGTGTCAACACTGGTCTTTTCCCGGGTGGCTGGATCGAGCACAACTGGAAGCAATTGTACATCCAATTTGCCTACGTCGTGGCCTGCACTGCCTACGCTTTCGTTGTGAGCGCCCTGCTTGCTTTCGCCATCAACAAGATTCCCGGCCTTCACCTTCGCGCATCCGAAGAGGCCGAGCTTCTCGGAATGGACGATGACCAGCTCGGTGAATTCGCCTACGATTATGTTGAGGTCCGCCGCGACTACCTCGCCTGGACTCCGGCTAAGAACGAGCCCGATGCTGCTGAACACCAAATTCCCCAAGGCGATCGTCATGGCATAGCACAGCACAGCCAGATGTTGGAGGGCAAGGAGCTGGAGCCTAGCGAGGGCAGCGCGGATAGCCATGCTCACACTGGCATTGCCGGCGACCGTCACGCGATTGCTATGGGAACAGAGAAGGCCGAGCTGCAGTCGTAAAAGCCTAGATTGCCATGCAATCTGATATTTTTGTCTGGAGTCTTAGAGGGAGCATTTATGGAGTTTGAGATACCAACCGTCACTGTCTTTTGCGACGGGAAACAAGTAGTAGCGGACTGCTTCTGGCGGCTAGATTTTTCGGGGTCATGCAAAGCGCTGGGGACAAGTTGTGTCTCATTGGACTTTGCAGAGCTGGTTTTCACCACATTTTTTAATTCCCTTTCCTGTAACTGTACATATACTATTGAAAAATGATACCTCGAACGTGCACATATTCTTCATGTTCAGCTTGTGATGTTCAACTTTGGATACGAGCCCAAGCTTTTGGCCGAGACAACCTTGGAACATCATCCTCAACCCAAGACCGTGGCTTGCCAGAAGCCCAAACTTTCCCTTATCATGCCAAGTGCGATCGCGAGTGCAAGGGGTCCAGATGGCTGGCCAGTCTCCAGATGCCCAACCCACATATCCTCTTATCTCGCATCCCATTTCCAAGACCGCCATGCATCCTTTGCTTTCTGCACGTCTGTCGTCCCGACGATCATGACACCAGGTACCCCGGATTCCACCATAAATGTCGTTAGATCGCAGATTCCATGATTCATGATCCCTAGCATTCGTCTGTCAACGTCACGTCACGTCTGTCTCGTCTTCCTTCCTTCCTTTCCTTATCTCTATCTAGAGCGGCTCGCGTGATGTACAAGCTGACCTCTCGGTACGGGCAGTCCGATGTCTAAATTTGCACCGCCTTCCTCTACCGACTACCCAGCTCGGAGGACCGGGCTATATCGCTGGTTGGACGCACAAGCCCGCGATATCAAGCCCATCGTACCATTTTACGAGACCATCTCCCCATGCCAAGGTCGTCTAGCGTCCGATTCTGGTAATTCACGCAGATATGGGTTGGTGAGGCTGTTTGGGCAAGCGACGAGTCAGGTTCCTGCGAGAAAAAGAAGCGAGGAAGGGAGAGTCCTTATCTTCCATCGCGATGGGAAGCGCTACGCGCGGATGTATCCGCAGTCTAGCGTGAATGGTTTGATTTTGGGTAAGTGCTGTGGCGACGGAATGATATGATGAAGAACTTGTAGCATAATTGGGCGGATGTAGATCACATGCAAAAAGGATCCGCTTTACTTTACAATGCCCCACTGTAGCTTCTAGTAGGTTTCTTTTTCAAGACCATCGTTGTTCTCCCTGGCCGGGGGGACTTGTAGTATACGAAGGCAATGTTGCTTCGCCAATGGCATGCGAAGTCAGGGCACTTCCTTGGGTAAGCACTGCACTAACAAGTTATGCACGGGGACTCTTAAGATTGCAATAACCGAATGTAAAGCTTTCAATGTGCTTTATAAATACAGGAACGAGAATGGAGATGAGTGTGTAGAGTTCAAGTTCGCCTATCAGCATATGGCAAAACGAGAGCAAGGGCATATGCGACTAATTACAACTACGTATACGACACAAGCACGGAAACCACCTCAAAGCAACAACGCCAACGAGCACACATCTTCTTCCTATTTCTGATCATACGCCAGAACGATTATACTGCTCAGGCCCATCCCTGGTCGTCGAATGGTACCCACTATCCCTACTCGTCACTCGGTCTAGCGGAGTGAATCCCAAGTTGACATGTCCATCCTTCTGAGGGGACGCATTCTCGAACCTGAAGTCGCACTCACCAATCATGGAAACTGCGGGTGATACTGGCAGAATCGGATTGAGACATTGGAGGGATAGACTCGTGTTGCGACTCTACTTTGAGCTTGACTTTGATTTCGATCTCGACTTCTTCTTGATGATGTCGATGAAGGTTGCTGGAACCATTGACGAAGTCGACATAGGTGATGTAGAAGACATGACTACATCCCCATCGCTATTCGCCTTCGCCTTCGCCTTCGCCTCCGCCTCCTCCAAGCTCCTGGACAAGTGCAGCGGTGAAGAAGGCGGCACACTGCGTCTCCGCGTTGCACTCGCAAGCAGCGCGCCCCATAAATCGAGCTTTTCGACTCTCTTCAAGGACGATTTAGTGGATGGCGGGGTGTTTATGTCTTTGACGTTCTCGGCTTTGAAGATGCCTTCTAAGGTCGTCGGAGGTAGAGATTCAGGCGGGGTAGACCGGGGAATGCTGATAGTAGGGAAGGTAGGGGATAGAGGTGTATGCACACCGAATTGGCGGCCCCAGCGGCACTCGGAGGGGTAGTCGCATGTATTCCAGCAGTCGTTCTTCGCCCTTAGGCTCTCACTCGCAGAGAAACTCGACGACGGTGATGTCGATAGATAGGACTTCGAAGATGGAGAAGACTCAGGAGAACTTTCATCTCTCTTTCCACTCCGTCGCCACTTCCCCCAGCCCTTCCATCCGGCATAGTCAAACTCACTCCCGCACGCCCTGTGCCTCTTCACCTTCCGTGGATTCACCGCCTTCCGCCAACTCTTCGTCGGCGTCGTGCCGGTGCAGAAGAAATGTCCGTCTTCGAGGCAGCGACGTGTCACGCCCAGGGCGTAGGTGCGGTGGCATTGGTGGCATGTCCAGAGCCAGTGGAGGGGCGAAAGTGGAAGCGGGGCTGTGGAGAGGGGCTTTGGATAGACGAGGGCGGCTTTTTGTGGGAGGAAGGATATGAGCGGGGTTTGGGGGGAAAAGGGAGAAGGCGGGATGGAGAGGTGCGAGGGTTTAAAGGTATTAGGGTGGATCTTTAGGGGTTTCTTTTGGGAGGGTTTAGCCTGGGCCATGGCTGCGGGGGGGTCGGTGGTAGTTTGAGTTTAACGGTGTGGTGAAGTTCGGTGGAAGTGTTGGATGGAGTCGTAGTTTGCGATGGACGAGTGGGTTCTTGAAGGAGTGGATGCTGTGCGTGTCGTAGATATTCGCAGAGACCAGCTTCGTATGCGTTCCTGCGTTCAGGACGACAGGGAATTTGAGTGAATATCGTTTATAGCTTTCCAATCAGCAACAGATATCCTCAAAGAGAAAGTACGAAAAGAACGCAGAAAGAAAGCACGCTGGAAAATGCCGAGTACATCAGACTGCCGCCCTTTGTCCATCATCCAGTCATCATACAAAGAGAATCATGAACGCCATTCTTTGTTCATCGGCACACAGCGCGATAAAACTTTCTATTCTCATATTATGTTCCTTTATGTAGAGAAATGTTGTGCCTTTTGACACTTATGGGATGTTTCCAGGAATAGTCGCAGTTTCTTTGTGAGGAATGCCACTGCGGCGTCATGGGATGATGAGGATGACCATGCTCGCCTGGCGAGGAGTAGCATGTGTGATGTGACACGTGGTAGGTGATGCTTTGCCTTAATATGTCCCTGACACGGAGAAGCAACACATTGGATAGGTAATGCGTTGGAATTTGGCCAAGATCACCTGCAAGCAGATCTGGGAATGAGTTAAAACGATCAGTCTAGCTCTGCAAACTTCTTCTCTATCTTCCAGAGGCGATTTTGCGTTACTAGACCGATTTCTAAGAACATTACTCAACAACAGTAGCTAGCTCTTTTCGTGGTCCCGAATCCGTCAGCAACTTGCGAGTGACATAAGAACATCCCTCTCGACTTGGCCATTTGCTAAGATTCATGAATGTATCATAAGCATATGGAGATGGCTTTGATGGATTGTGTACAGGTAGGTTGGAAGAGTAAATTTGTGAGGGAAGGGGAAGACAAGGCTGGTCAGGTTCTCAGAAGTCGGATCAATCCCAAACACGCTCATAGGAACTCCGGCTTCATGAATCTTGCATTGATGACCCTTTGCTACTCCCTTTTATCGTGTGCGCCGTTGGGCAGTAATTTCCCCTATTCTCTCAGCTCATATCTGCCCAGCATCAAAGTGCATAACAACTAGCCTCTTGTCACCTACTCCGGATCAAGCTCTGACCTCCCAAAGCCTCACCCTCCCGACCTCATTCCCAACTGCCAAGAGAGCTAAACACCCTTCCTTCTCCTCCGCCTCAGACGGCCGTCCCCATGCGACCGAACTAACCCTCCCCAGTGGCGTTTTCGTCGTCGGCCAATTCCTGAACACCGTTGCAGATGGCAAATGCACCAGCCTGACTGCATTATGTTTCCAGCGGCTCGCCATACACAAAATCTGCCCGTCCGGCGAGAACTCGAGGTGCGAGGTGGGCGTTGTAAGGTTGTCTAGGGCGCGGAGCGGTTGAGGGGCTCTTGGGATGCCGTTGTTCGCGTCGTCTTGGGTAGGTATATCAGGACTTTCGCTCCAGGCTCGTCGATCGTAGAGGTTCACTACGCCACTAGAACTACCCACGGCCACCCATCTGTCCCCTCCTATCCAATCTTTTCGACCGCTCAAACCACCAAGCGCGATCACAGTCGTACCCACAGCACCTTCATCCTGCCAGCGTCCAATCACGCCGTTCCTGACACTCCACTCTGTAACTTCTCCATTCTTTCCCGCAATAACGAGACCATCTCCGTCGCCCCACCATGCAAAATCCGCCACACCGCCTCGCGATTCGATGCGTACCTGCGTCACCCACTGTAGGGTCGTAGCATCCAACACATTTATCACACCTCCGTCTTTCCTTGACGAGCCCTGCAGAGCCATATATTTTCCGTTGGGAGAAAGTGAGAAGTACTCCATGCTGCGCTGTTCGTGTTGATGTCCGTATACTCGTGAGACCTTTTCCACCACGCCGGTTGCCACATTCCAGATGTGGAAATAGCGGCGGCGTGCGCTGAGGAAGATGCGGGAGTCGGTGGCGGAGGGGTGGAAGGCGGTTGTTGTGAGTGGTGTCTTTTTGATGTGGAGGGAGGTGAGGAGTGGGTTTGGGTTGGGAGGGTTGGGGTTGATATGGTGGAGCGAGAGGGTCGAGCTAGGGCCGGAGGAGAGGAGGAGGGGGTATGTGGGGTGGAAGGAAAGAGAGGTTATCGCGGACTGTGGAGGATCTCAGTTAGCATAGAACACTTTCTAGGTAGAGAGCGGATACATACCGGCCCGTTCTTGCACACATCCTTGAGTCTTTGAATGTCGATCGTGCCAGCTTGCAACTTTCTCCTCTTGGCCGGATTCCTTGCAGAATTCCGAGACAAGATATCCGCGTCCTTCAGCAGTCGTGCCAGAGGCTGCGTAGATAGATCCTCGTCGTCGACGTCCATGTCGCTAGCCGACTCCTCTCCGCTTTCTCCATCCTCCATTATGCGCGTCCTCTTCCGCTTGGTTTTCCCAGTCGCATGCAACGCCCACTCTGGCGTGGGATAGAGCCTCTGGTATTGCTTCCTCAATCTCCGTACATACTCCTTCCCGTTGACCACATCATCATCCTCGTCCTCCCTCAACTTTCTCAATTGTGGCACGGAAGCCAGACTGACCACCAATTTGTCATCATCGCTATCCTCCCACGCCGGTTTGTCTCCTTCCTCTTCGTCGTCCTCCGCAAGCACTAAAGAGCCCGCTGGCGCCGAAGCAGGCCCAGAGTCGAAAAAGAACAAATCCTGGTCCGCGACATTGTCCAGGTCCTCTTCCTCATCCTTCTCCTCGCCCGATGATTCACCCATGGCAGTGCCCAAAGGATCGAGAGAGAAGGCTTTTATGTCTTCCTTGAACCCCGCCGAGTCGCCGAAGACGAGCCTCTCGAGCAGCTCTTCCTCCGAGTCCTTCTCAGGAACGTCGTCTTCTGCCATTATAATATTCGCGCCCTCTTCCTCCTTCTCGCTCTCTTTATCAGCCTCAGCCTCATCCTCTTCTCCGAAGCCTTCCCACTCGGGTTCTTTCTGCTCGTTCGCAGACTGCAGCGCGACGGCACCGGACTTGGACTCTGCGCCGGAGAGGTCAAGATTCCTTGCGTTCAGAAGCTCGAAGCGTTTGTGGCCGTTCGCCTTGTGCGCAGTTTTTGTCTTGGGTGGCATTGTGGTACTGTCGTTGGATGCGGGGGATTTGGATGTCGCAAAAAAAAAATTGAGGTTGGGGAACAATGTTGCAGGGGTTCGACCAACAAGCTTTTGGAATGGCAAGGGCGAGCGAGCGACTGGAATCGACACCTTTTTGTTCACCTACTCGAATAGGAAGGATGGAATAAGCAAGACCTATAGAAAGCCTCAGGGCATAGACGCATGATTCTCTTTATTAGAACTTTGTGCAATTGTAATATTACATATCACTCTATTGCCAGTTTTCAAGCGAACGCCACTGAGAGCTAGTATCGATAACTTAGGAAAACTAGTTTGAACCCAATTGCCCTTTTGCTAGATCTAGCTGATCATCAAAAAACCGCCCGCTTCTTAAATTTTAAAATTCTATCGATATTTTTTTCCCACCCAAAAACGCATTCAAATATGATCACCGTCTTGGAACCCGCCAGGCCGCCCATTCGTCGCCTCCAACAGAACCTGGTAATCCCCCTTCACACTCGGGAATTCGCTCGCCGACGCCGCAGGCTGAATCTGCGCCCAAAGGACGGAGAGCTGGAAACCTGGTGTCTTCTCCACCGCGATTGCTTCGTCATTGGTCTATCCATTATCAGCATACGCAAGACTCGATGAATGTGGAACATTTATACCTTCGCGATCCTCCACTTCAGATTCTTCTTCAAATACGACCCAACAACATCCTCCCTCATACTTTTCAACTCCCCGCTCCTGACCTTCTCTTCCAGTGCGGCCGTCAACGGCACCACTCCATTCGCCTTTTGGGGATGTCTGGCCTCATCCGAGACCCCTTTTTGAGACAAGATTCCAGTGACGCCAACAAATGAGTCTTCGTGAGTCCAAGTCCGGGTCTTATGTCTAGGCCTGTCCCCGAGGAAAACGTAGACGTTGAAGGACCCATCTAGCCCAAACTTGTTCACTTTGACGTTTGCGATGTATTGGCGCTCGCCTGTGAAGCTGGGGGCGCCGGTGATTCTGTAGTGGGTGGGAGAGGAGCGGGCCATGAGCTCGTCGTCTACTCTTTGTTGCCGTTGGTGTGATGATGTGCCGTTGGGGCCGTAGAGTGCGTTGACTTGGCTTATGAGGGCTGAGGTGTCATTTTCGCCTAGGCCGACGAGTTCAGGGTATGTGTATGCGAATGTGGAGATCGAGCGGATGGAATTAGATGTCCAGAAAGTTCCCGAGTCGTCACGGTGGAAGGGTGTTAATGCTAGTAAGGGTTCAGACGGTGCATATGCAGGTTGGGACATATTGTTCTACTTGCGTGTATTTGCATCTGTTAAGAACCCGCTGCTATAAGAGAATGTTGGATACGGATTGCGCAGTGCGGTAACATAACTCTTCGGATTAAGGGCTTGCCAAATAGCGAACAATCTGTCAACGTTCCTAGTACAAAATCAATATCGCCTTGTTCGATAGGCAAGAACCGGTCTGACTTACACATGGTGCAGCCAGAAGACAGGGTCAAACGAGGAGTACCCCACAACGGACATATGCCCACCACTACCAATAATGTTGTGTATCGTATTGTGGACGGATTCTATGCTATCACCTAGTGTTCGATCGCTGCTGATACTGCTGTAGTTATGTTGCAACGCCAGAACATTGTAGACTCGAGACTGCAAGTTGGGTCGATTATTGTCGAGATCTAATGCGACTAGATTGTTGCGGCTGGCAGCATCAGATTTCATTGAACTGGGGTCGCGAAGCGTCGATTGCCAGGTGGACCACGGTGTGGCTTCCTGTAGATAGTCAGTATATCCCCACCAACCGTGAGATTCGAGAACGTACAAAGTCATTCTTCCGTATGGGGTGGAAGGTGTACGAATACAGCGGATTCGGTATAGTGTTTGTTCCGTTGGGCAGGGTTATGTTAATCGTTGGTCTTTGCAGACTCCACGGGAGCGCGCCCTGCCCCGAAGGGGGAACTGCGGCCCAGTCCCAGTAAGGCATTCTGAAAGTTGCGAGAGCATTGTTGTATCGGTCTTTCAGCGCACCACTGGGGAACTCTGAAATGGCATCCCGAGCGTTGAGCCACAGGAGTTCCTGCCTGGAGGTTAGCAAGGAGGCATATGTCGTGTTTGTGGGCCATGTTACCTCGAATAGGGCGAGATAAGGTCTATGCCAGGTGGGAAATATGTTTGATCCATGAGCACAATATCCACCGTAGCCACCGGGCCCTTGCTTTACGCCATCCCAGGGGATGTATGGTCGTCCATGGATTCCTACGAGGCAATATTACTTAGTTAGTTGAAGAGTGCAACCGCATAAAAAAACCATGGAGCATTTCCGCAAAATTTTAACTTGGGTACAAACTACTATTTATGATTCCGAAGCGTGAATACATGAAAAGAAATAATCCTGTACGTACCTGCAATCTGGTAATAAGAAAGCTTATCGCTTTGGTCAACACTCTGGAATCTTTGCAGCCCGAGTAGATATATATTCCATTGGTCTTCATTTTCTTCGAGTTCGCGAATTTCCAATCGAGGATATGAAACATCACCTGAGAGCCCTGCGACGCCGAGGACTGAGTAGAAACCGCTTTGCCGCTTCTCAAGCGTTGGGCCATCTTCGAGGACATGTCGCCTCTGATCCGTGCTGATAGGCTTGCTTATGGAGAGCGCAGAAAATAGACTGATGAAAAGAAGAAGCTTGAGGCCTTCTGGAAATGTCTTCGAAGCCATGATTAGCCGCTCTTGGAGGTTTCTACTTGCTGGAAGGTGGTAGTACGGCAGAAAGACGGAAAGAGCGTGAAGCCCTTGGGCTCGCAGCTAGGGAGTGGGTAGCAGCGGGAGGAAAATGAGAGAATATATAGTACGGATCCGAATCAGTGTAGAAAGAACCAGTGTGGAAAGGCAGGCCGCGAGCAGCGATGGTAAAGTTTAGTGTCAGCCATGACAGTTGTGGATATCTAGCAGATCAAATAAACGGCTCCAAGGGAACAAACAAGATCCGGCGACTGGGGTCATTAGCCAGGGGCCACAATTGTAGAAAGTTTAGGGAAATGAGCAGTGGGCACCCGTTGGTTGGCGCAGGTCTTTCACTCATTCTTGCTTCTCCGGCACTTGTCTTCTCGGGGGATGTTGACGCACGGCTATGTTTAGCTAGGGGAAGTGGAGCGATTGGGATCCCTCTCAAGCGGTCGGATGAGCAACGCTCTCGCAGCATGGCTTGCAGAGCATTGGTGCTTTGGGAAATACAGTGTCACAGAGGGCATCGAGTCGGTGGGGAACACAAAGCGAGATAATGATAAGCTCATTATCTAGCGACACTGTGTGCGAGGTGACGTGAGGTCGGTAGGCGTTGAGAGCACGGTATGCTTGAGGAAGTTCATGAGGTTGAGGTAACAGCCGTTGCCGCGACAAGCTTCGACTAAATTGTATTTGCGATGCATGATTGGCCAAACTGAAATTCAGCGGTGAATGAGGGAGAGTACTCAAACAAAAGGAACCTGAATACGTCCGGAAGTCCAATATTCGGTACTCACGGTGTATGCTCACCTAAGCCACACCAAGATGAAAAATTCGTCGGCCGTTCCGCAGATCTGAAAAACACAAATGTCTAACCTGAGTTTGGCACAGAGTTCACCTGCATATAGTTCCACAACATCCCAACCCGATTGTGATCAGCATCGTGGCTGAACGTCATACAGACAAGGTTGCAGAGCACACCCCCGAAATCATCGAGAGACATGGAATGTAACCCTGCCTCTGCTAAGCGGTTGACAAGGCGGAATGGAGCTGAATGCATTCAAAGTGTTTATAATGCCTGTCTCGAATGTAAAAGCAAGTGAGAATGTTCCCACTGATCCTTTCTGTCGAATTCAAGGCGTCACGTTTGAGCTCTGACAAACACGAGAGATGGCAGTGGACTGCGATTACATGTGTACCTTCATCGTGTATCCCCAAGTCCTCCTATCTGATAGCCTTCAGGGATGCAAGGGTGACTCGGTGTTGGACGAAGACGTTTTGACAGACCGTGAACGAGGATTAGATGGAGTTGAATATTGAGTACAAACGACGTGTCATTTGCATTATTCCTATATCCACTAATCAAAGCAAATAGAGATCACCACCGCGGAGTCTGAAAAACTCGCTGCTCATCCACATCCGATACGCCTAGAGATAGACAATCCGAGAACCCACAACCGAGGTCTTCTCCATAAAAATTTACATGTATGCCATTTGACTCCTTTGTCGCACTCTGAAATCTTCCACTGTTCCTTTGTGTTGGTGCCTACCACAAGCGAAAACCCATTTCCAGCTGTTGAATGAAGCAAGAGCTGCTCGTGCTACAGAGGGGCGATAATGGAACAAGTGCTCACACGTTGTCACCCGTTTCGTCGTGACGCATCTCATCGCCGGCCTGGAATGTCTGCCGAGTCTCAGTTCCGTGGAAAGCATCGCCAAAAGCCGAATCGTCGACCAAGTCTAGCCCCATGGTGTCATCCACATTTGAGTAATCAGCTAGTGCGTCCCCAGCCGTGTCCAGATTATCAAAGCTGCCGAAATCGCCTGCGTCGAAGATACCTACAGTGGCTTCTGCGTCTCCTACGGATGTCGGGGCTGTATTTTGATTAGGCAATCCTGCTGGGGCATCAGTACCAGTTGCGGTGTTCTGGTTGCTACTAGACTGCTGACCGCTGCCCGTCGCTTGATCCCCAACCATGACCCAGTCTCCCTCCCCGACCTTGTCCTCTATATTGGTCATTCCAGACATCTCGACGTCCAGATCGAGTAGATCATTGGCCCCGCTTGTCACGTCTAAGTTGTCTTGTTCGTTGAAAGAAGAGCTTTGCACCGGATCACCCGCTGGAGCAATGGGAGTCGCTACACCCGACTGAGACTGGCTTTGTGGCTGTGAGATCTGAGGGACAGATAGGTTGGCTCCTGGCGTTCCGGTTAATGAGCCTGAACCGTACTGATCTAGCAGGCTCGCAGCGCTGTTGTCAGCGTCCATAGTTCCCTCTTCGCCCAGACCGTTTAAACCCCCAATTGCGCTCGACTGTATAACTCCATTCCCATTCACCTGGGGTGGTTTTTGGATAGACGGCTGTTGCTGCTCAATAAATCCGCCTTTGTCCACGCAGACAACATGCTTCTTTGTGTCGAATGCTATGCCGAGTGACTTCTCCAATTCTTGCACGACTCCATCCAAGGGGTCTACGTGTTCCTTCTCAGCGCCATCGGGCTGAGACGAGTCCATGGTATCACTGATCCGAGGAATATCACGCAACCGGCGTTCCGCCTTGATGTAGGTCCGAGATCGTTTCAGGTCAGCAATTCGTTTGGCATGAGCCGCTCTCATTTTCTCCAGCTCGGCCTCCTCTTTAGCAGTGTACTCTGCTACCCGGGCCTCGAAGAGCTTGAGCTGTTCAGACTCGAGCTTGCTATAGCTCTTGACATTATACACCTTTGGTGATTTTGCATTGTCATCTTTCGAATCTTTCAGGAGGTGATCTATAGCTGCTGATGACGGTGGAATGTCCCCTCCAGGTGCATCCAGGATGCCGGCGGTGAGAGGACCCAACTCGCCCATGAGACCCATCCCTAGATCGATGGGCTGAATCTTTCCTATAGTATATGTGGAGGAGAAGATTTCTTCCATCCATTCATGGTGCTGCTTGTACCTTGAAAGACTGATCTCACGGGGTGTCATGAAATCGAAGGTGTCCTGTGTTGAATTCTCCTCTTCTTCAAGTGATTGATCTATGACAGCGGCGACTGATTGACGTGTCTGCTGGGGGGGCAGGGGGCGCTGTCGCTTCGTGGGGGGTCCTTGTACCGGGTACGGACGAGCAGGTTGCAGCGGATGAGCATAGGGGGCTTGACCTCTAACAGCAGGTTGTCCGAATTTCACCTCGGGCCAGTTTGCCCGGTCCTCTAACATGAACTCTTTCCGCATCAGGGGCCCGGCGGCCTGCAGCTGATTCCGACCCGCTAATTGCGAGTGGACGTCTCTTGTGATTGGGATCTGACTGGAAGGGATTCTGTGGCTCTGCTCTGCCAGCGAATAGTGCACCAACCAGAGGTTGGGGTCAATTTGACCGGGTCCGCCGGTGATGCGATAGCGATAGCGGGCGTGTGTTGCAAATGGCTCATGTGGGTAATAGAAGCCACTCTTGTGGATTAGAACTTGAAGATTCTAAGCACGTATTAGCGAAGAGGCGCGTGGTTAAGCATAGGCGCGTATACATAGCCTCGTATTTGCGTATCGTAGGACACCTCAGGGTCGGCCCATACTAATCCATCAGAGGCAAATGTAGTATGTAGACGCGGCGGTTGCCATGTCATGAGAACAGTGCCATCTGGGGGCGGGGATGAGAAGTAGGTCCATGCAACAGCTGAAGTGTCCTTCACTATCTGTGGCCCTTTGATGAGGTATTCGAGCGCGTGCGCAGGCTGCAATGCTGGAAGAATCGGGAACCTGTAGGAGGACACCAAGTGTACGTGTGGAAGCTATATAGAGTGAGCGGCGAATGCGATACTGTGAGGGAGAGGCACATACAAGGTGATTTGGTACCAGCGCACTTGGGTCGTTGACATTGTAGGCTTGGCTTGCTCCGTACATGATGGCTGATGGGGATGCGACAGCGGCGCCGAAGTGTGAGAAGTCCGCAGATGGTTGGGGGGGGGGGGGGGGGGGGGGGGGGGGGGGGGGGGGGGGGGGGGGGGGGGGGGGGGGGGGGGGGGGTGGGCGCAGTTGATTCGAGCAAACGTCGTGAATCTCTGGTCGCGTTGGAGCGCGACCTAGCTTAGCGCCAATTATCACGTGATAGCCTATTTGGGCGCTGGGCAGTTTATTGGCATTCTTACATAACGAGTTGGCACAAGCGCGCAAAGTCACAGTAAAAGTTTTGTATGAGTGTCAATTATTGTCATCTCTAGTCCCTGCTTCGCGCATTGCTGTTGTTTGACAGTGCAATCCCGATGTAGCTACCAGACTCATTCCCGTCGTTCCAGCTGTAGTATCAGCTCTTCATCCAAGTACAAAGGATGCATGGAACGGACCAATTAAGGAAGTTTTGGAGAAAGCGCAAGTAGCGCTTGAGAACGTACCTCCCAAAGAAGCCAGATCCGTCGATGCCGCTCTCTTCTCCTCACGCATCGCTGGAGCATTCCCTGCCAAAGACTGGTTTAACCACTTTAACTCAATTCTGAAAGATAATACAAAGATATGGATGAGCAAAAAAAGAGAAATGATCGATTACTAACCTTGGATATCCAAGTATTGTGGTTGGAGATTGAGCCGAAATCCATGATGGTGTTCAGTAGATAGGAGCCCGGTACAATTTCCTCCAATTGCGCATCCAGATCCTAGGCAGCCGTGACGGCGGGTCCATTCAACCAAGCATCCTAGGTCCCCCATTTTTGTTGTTCTTGCGCGAAGACTTCTGTACACCGCTGTAGCTAAATGCACCTGCCCCGAGACCGCTAGAGTTGCTTCCGCCGCCCTTCTTGTTGTTCTTGTTATGCTTTCCATGTTTGTCATCCCGCTTCGTGGTCGCCTTGACCTCAGACGTGGCCTTCTTGATGAGAACGGGGTGACTACCGATGTATTTCCCATTCATATCCTTGGCGGCGCGAAAGTAGTCATCGGTATTGGAGAACGAGACGAAGCCAAAGCTCTTGCTCTTAGTAGTACGCTTATCCCGAACAACGCGTGCCTTGACCACGGAGGGGTATTTGGAGAATGCCTTGAGCAAAGAATCGTCAGTCACCTCTCCAGCGAGGTTGCCGATGAAGAGGCGAGGATGAAGCGGGTCCCACTCGAGCAATGAGGGATCCTCCCACGTCTTGCCACCGCCTTCACGAATGACCGTCTTCTGCTTGGTCTGGTTGGTCCCGTGCGAGGACCCAGCACCGCTATCCGGTGTTGTTCCTGTCTCTCCTGATGCAGCCGCACTTGGCCGAGTACCGAGAGCAACCCCGTTCGCATTTCCGCTACCCTTCTTGCTGTCATCTTTGGCGGTATACGCGCTGCTCCACTCTGCAATCCGAGCCTCCTCTTCCGGGTCATAGGTGCCGCCGCTAAAGGCGCGATTCGTAATGGGAGGGGCGGGATAAGGGTTTGCAGCAACTGGTGGAGTAGCAGTGCCGTATGCCTGGTATGGGTTGTAGTAAGTGGTGCCTGAAGAATACTGATTCTGCTGATACGAGCCAGTGCTGATATCCATTTGGGGTGTCATGTCAGGTGGGGCAGACATGGGCATAGGAGGAGCGCGAGCCACCACCGCACGCGGGGTGAATCCGCTGAAGGCCGCTGGGGCGTTTCCGTATCCTCTCGCATTCTGGTTGTTGTTCCTGACGGGAGGTGCGGAGAGTGTTGATGGTGGAGGGCGCGCTGGGAGCGAGGGGTGAGGTTGAAGGTCGTTACTCATCTTTTCAGATGGAGGGCGACGGTACTGCTAGATTAGGGAGACTTGACGAGTAGACGGTGAAGGCGTACCACCCGATGTGGCAGCACCGGCGGCAGGATAGGAGTGGTGGCGGATGTTAACCAACCTTTGCAAGATGCGATCGCTGTTGATATGGCGGACCGAATCAAGCAATTCTGCACGAGGAAAGCTCGCAGCTTTGTGCTACAAGCCCTGCCGTATGTGCCTGAAGGGTTTGGACGCAGGTAATGTGTCTCTTCCGCTTGGGTGTTTGCTTGAGGGGCGAAGTTGTCGTGACGCTGGGTATTCGAAGCGGCGCGCAGGCAAGGTTGCAGAAGTCGTAATGCTGTGGTGAAAGCGGGGTGGTCCACGAGTTTCGGCCGCGGGGTGAGTGAACGCGGTCGCAGGTGATCTCTTCGGACGTCGAATAACGTTAATGCCGCACCAGTTCGTTCAAAAAGGATATGCACAGAGGGCGGTGCTGACTGCGTGCGCTGACTGACCTCCCGGCCACTTTCCCAAAGGATGCTACCGCGCGTGTGGCGCTCCGGGTGTTGATTGTGGGTTTGCGGGCCGCGTAGAGAGTGCAATTTCTGTGGATTGAATGAATTCGCGGAAGACGTGCTGTTGGGAAGGATCGTGGCTTGGCTTGGTTGCAGCCGGGCCGGTGGCAAAGACCGACGAAATTGCACGTGACCGATCAGTCCCTCTTTAGAGAATCATCAGAATTCAGGCCATGGGCATGAGGATTAAAGATGCCGTAATCAACAGTACTGTATCTGCTAGCACGCTCTTTACAGCATTCCAACGATTCTCCTACTGTAGCTGCACCCTTGTTATGTCTTCTCGGACGTGGGAACATGCAGTATCCTGTTGCAGCCCTGGCGAGGAAGGCGTGGGTTATTAATGCACCGCCATAAGGCGGATGACGGCTCGTGCAATAGAGGGGCAGAAGCAGCCACGCAAACTACAAACCATTCTCCTCGGAGGATGGCGGAGGCGGTGCGCGCCCAAAAAGAAACGGACAGCGGACAGAGATGCGATGCACGCTGCCGCGGCCGGAGCGTACTTGTTGGATTACTGCGCGGAAGTGTCGATGATTATGAAGATTCTGAACATGTAGGCTGTCCCGCAGGCAGGGATTATCGAACCAGCACAGGCCCCATTGACGCAGATGCCCCTCCCTTGCAGACGCTACCAACAGAGCAAACTCCAAACTCGCGCGGTCAGAGACCCTACTTATCCTGCCTCATTCCCCCCACTGTCCCTCTGTTCTCTTTATTCTCCATCCATCTTCCTCCTGCCAATTGCCTCCTGCAACGCCGTTGCTGCACCAGTACCCCGCCGCCCGCTTCTGACTACCTCACTCACTTAAGTGCTCCTACTCAACACTGCCCCACCATGGCTGAACCCGTTGGCGACTTCGGCCTCATCGGCCTTGCTGTAAGTCTCTTCGCAAAACGCTTGCAGGACGTTTGCAGAAGCGTGATCTTGCCGGAAAGCAAACAGCTACTGAACCGCCATGTCTAGGTTATGGGCCAGAATCTGATCCTCAATGCGTAAGCAATTACTCACGCTTCGAATGTGTTCATAAGCAGCACTAACAGGAAACAGCGCCGATCATGGATTCACCGTCGTGGCATTCAACCGAACGTGAGGCGTCCGGCTTCTAGACGCAGACATCAACTGACGCTTTTGGCAGTGTATCCAAGGTGGACCGGTTCCTCAATGATGGTAGAGTCTGCTCTGGGCGGCAGTGGTGTTGAATCGAGGCTAACTAAGCCACAGAGGCCAAGGGTAAATCCATCGTCGGTGCCCACTCCATCAAGGAGTTCGTGCAGAAGCTCAAGAAACCCCGACGTATGATGATGCTGGTCATGGCCGGAAAGCCGGTCGACGACTTCATCGAGCTCCTTCTCGACGAGGGCGGTGTCGAGGAGGGTGACATCATCATCGACGGCGGCAACTCTCACTACCCCGACACAAACCGCCGAACGAAATACTTGAGCTCGAAGGGCATCCGATTCGTCGGAACCGGTGTCTCCGGAGGAGAAGAGGGCGCCCGGTATGGTCCTAGCATCATGCCTGGTGGAAACGAGGAGGCGTGGCCATATATCAAGGTAAGCCCTACCTTCTACGGCTGATAGAAACATAGCTCTAACAACACCCTAGGATGTTCTTCAATCCATTTCCGCCAAGTCCGATGGCGAGGCCTGCTGTCAATGGGTCGGTGACGAAGGTGCTGGTCACTACGTCAAGATGGTCCACAACGGTATCGAATATGGTGACATGCAGCTGATTTGCGAGGTAAAGCTGAGACTGGCAGACACACAGAGCACACCCGTTAACATTTGACTAGGCCTACGACATCATGAAGCGTGGCCTCGGAATGAAAGACAAGGAGATCGGTGACGTTTTCAGCAAGTGGAACTCCGGTGTCCTTGACTCTTTCCTCATCGAGATCACTCGTGATATCATGTACAAGACAGACGAAAAGGACGGTGTTCCCATTGTGGAGAAGATTCTCGACTCTGCTGGTCAGAAGGGTACCGGAAAATGGACCGCCATCAATGCCTTGGATCTTGGCATGCCCGTCACTCTGATCGGCGAGGCTGTGTTTGCGCGTTGCTTGAGCTCGCTCAAGGCCGAGCGTGGACGTGCTTCCAAAGTGCTTGATGGGCCGACCCCAAGCTTCTCCGGCGACAAGCAACAGTTCATCGACAACCTTGAGCAGGCTCTCTACGCATCAAAGATCATCTCTTACGCGCAGGGTTTCATGCTGATTCAGAACGTAATGTTATCAAAGTCGCCGATTGGGTCAATTACTTACAAGTGAACAGGCCGCCAAGGAGTACAAGTGGAAGCTGAACAAGCCAGAAATCGCCCTCATGTGGCGTGGAGGTTGCATTATTCGATCCGTCTTCCTCAAGGATATCACGAAAGCGTAAGTATTGGAGGGACGAGTTTGCATGGAGTATTTTACTAACATTGGCACAGCTACCGCTCGAACCCCGAGCTTGAGAATCTGCTGTTCGACGACTTCTTCAACAAGGCTATCCACAAGGCCCAAGCTGGGTGGAGAGAGTATGTGCCCCTCTTTTTTTTAGCTCACGTCCTTGCAAATACTGACATCGTCTAGTGTCGTTTCCAAGGGTGCTCTATGGGGCATTCCCACTCCTGCCTTCAGCACTGCTCTAAGCTTCTACGACGGTTACCGTGCTAAGGACCTACCTGCCAATCTGTTGCAGGCACAACGTGACTACTTCGGTGCGCACACTTTCAGGGTCAAGCCAGAATTTGCCAGCGCGGACTACCCCGAGGGCCAGGACATCCACGTCAACTGGACTGGACGAGGAGGAAAGATCTCTGCCTCGACATACCAAGCATAGAGCTCGGAGGTTGCCAAGGGTAGATCAGGTGGTCGCAGATAGTTACTCCCGTATTTGTCTATGAAAAGTGTGCATATATAGGATAAACGAGATAGCACAAGCAGAAGTTGAATCGACTGGCTGAGTGATGTCTTGTGGTGTATTAAATGTAACGTTTGGGGTTCCCATTGCCGCTAGCCCCAGACCTACTAGCGCGCCGCCTGCTACCTTTTCATGCCCATTTTCTACTTCAAGCCACAGAGGCGACCTGAGAAAATCGACCGGTAACCAGCAGTTCTAGCAATTCGGGCTCGCTGCCAACATCTTGCCGACAGGGAACTTGTATCTGCAGATACGCAGGGCCAGACGTACAGAGCAAACAAAACGTGATCGGCACGGCAACAGGCGCTCGGAAAGTAGCTCTCACCGAAGCGACCGTCCAAGCGCAGGTACTCAACCACCTGCATCCGCATCCCTGTGCACTTTCACCACCTCTCCCCTCGGTGTCGCGCGCGTGTTGCTTTGCTCTCTCTTCTTCTTGTCGCTCCTTTGCATTGCTTTGTTCTGCTTGCATGACTCTCCGGCGTTGGGCTTCTGGGAGTCTTTGGCGAGCTTTGGAAACAGAGAAGTAGGAGTAACCTGAGCTTCACAGCGTACGACCCAGAGAATACAGAGCAAAGCCGCGCGGAAGACAATATGGCGGAGACGAAGCGCCAGAGCATGGCGGGAAAGATTGCGACGCCCAAGGTCGTCGATGGAGATTCCATCCTATACAAAGCCGTCGGTGCGCGGTAAGTCTCACTCACACGATCTTTCTGCCCGGGTCTGCTTCCTTCCTGGCTCGATGGACATGTTTAAAAATGAAAGAGACTGACAATCTTCCTGTAGCATCAAAGTCACATGTGCCCCCCTCAATAATGTCCTCGAGGGCACCCTCTTCACCACCTGCAACGTCACCAACGCAATCGCCATCAACACTGCGCCCGCGCCTCCGAACCCCTCCGCGCCTCTCTCCAGCCAGCCCGGCGACTACCATATTATCCCGTTCGCACACATCCTCAACTTCGAGTTGATTGGGCCAGGCGAGCGGGCCCCAGAGTCAGGCCCTGGCTTTGAAGGCGCGCTTCCAAGCATCTCCAAGGTGGATTTGGATGCGCTCAAGGCGAGGGAGGAGCAGACCATCCGGGACATGAAGAAGAAGGATGCCCAGAAAGGCAAGGGTGTCACCAAGGAGGCCCAGGAGATCTTTGACACAATTGCAAGAACGTTAGTTTGCTCCATTCATACAAGTCATGCGTGCAAGTGTGATCCGAGCTAATTATATACTTGAAGTCTACCAACCCGTTGGGCCGACACCCAGATCGTTGTGAACGACGCTGTCCTCATCCAGCCGCCGTATACCCTTGACAGCCTCAAGGCCCCAGCAGACAAAGCGCAGAGTCTTACCCACGTTCGCAAGATCCTCGAGGCCTTCTACCAGCGCAAGAAGGGCCCAGCAAGCAACCGCGCACCTGTGGCAACTCCCATCGCACCACGGAAGGGAGGATGATGCGTTTACAGAATCTACGGTACTTGCGGAGTGATATCTGGTGGGTAGAGAGATGGAAATATTTGATCATTCGGGAAAGTGGGCAGATGATGTCCTTAGTTGACATAGAATGAAGGCTTTGTTTCCTGGGCTAAGGATGGGCCTTAGGGTTGATTATAAAGAGAGTGGCAGCTGAAGCAGATTGCGGTGGAATTGTATGTATAGGTTGTCCTTCAAACCCGAATATAGGGCGAAGAGGTCCGAGTAAGCCAATGAGAATACCATGTGCCATGTTTTTCTTATGGGTGAGAAAAGTACATGCTTGTAGAGTCTGTGAAGGCCAACAAATTTAAAGGAGGCGTTTCATTGATGTAAGGGAGAAGTGGTATTAACCGCTCACATTATACTGCCTTTTTTCATGTTGAAGGAGAATTACAACGATGGCAAACAAATTCAAGCAGAGGGCAAGAAGACTAGTCTTCCGTACTGTATTTGCTAACAGGAATTTTCCAACCTTCTGAAAGCCTTCGAAACCCACCCCTATTATTCCCCTTAGACGTGGGAACAGGCCGTATGAAATATATTTATGCTACTACGGAACTCATGCACAGCCGTGCAACCTAACGCTTCATGCCGTTTTCTTTTCCACATCTTTAGCCAACCCACTTGTTTCAAGACAATTCCAACGATCAAGATACATATATTGCCTCCTGGGCACTTCGGACCTCCAACACAGCCTAATCACATAATACAAATCTTTCCCGCTATCAACCCATGTATAATCTTTCGAGCTCTTCTCATCGAACCTCAACTCCTCCCCTTCTCTCCTCTTCAAATCTACCTTCTTACACTCCGCAGCATGCCACTCCAAAAGCTCCCCCAGCCGGTATTTGTCTACCAGCACCTCCAGCTCCAGATTGACTTCCTGACAAGTATGAGGCAACACAACGTCTTCAAGATTGCGCACTATTTCTTGGTCATCAAACATTTTACCCAACCTGTATATCCGCATGGTCCAGGTGATTTTCTTCCAGTGCAGATGCGAATGCTGAGTGTACGCATTGAATCTGGGGACTCCGACTACACCTATGGTGTGGTGTAGATGATACAGATGCGCTCCCTGCTGGCTCGACATGTGATATAAGTAATGATCGGTATTGTCGCTGTACATGTCGCTGCCTCCTGTAAAAGAGCTGGTTTGAAACGCGTGGTGCGTGGCGCTCATAAGAGGAAGGGAATGGGTCTCGTAGAAGATCAGGCGGCAGGTACGCAGGAGGGTTGTGGATAGGGAAGGAAAGCAGGTGTGGCCAGGCCGGTACATGTATGATTGGGGCTGGATGGGCAGGGAGGGGTCGCGGTGTTGGCAGACGGCGTGTTCGAAGATTAAGGTCCGGATTTCGAAGGGTAGGGTGCTGAAGAGGGGGCTTTGGAGCTGGGGATGGGAAGTTGATGGTGTGATTGATTGTAAGGAGCGGCGCGTGGCTCTGGAGGTGGTGTGGCGGACATGGCGTGGCTTTTGAGCGGATTTCTGGTCAACCCTGGAAACGTGTCAGTGGTTTTAAGATGAGTTCAGGCAAGCCAATTATCTCTCACATTGGAAAAGTGGTTAATTGAAGATGTACTGTTTGTTCCTATGTTTGAGGAGAATAACAGAAGTAGTAGACAGGAAGGTCTTTATAAGCTTGTAAAGGGCTTGTTGGCAAGAAGATTAGGTCATAATTAAAGAACATAGGTCATCTTGCCCTCAGTCTAGGATTGGATTCCACTCGGTTATTTCTCTTCGGAGTTGAAACCAGGCAGTATGTGGTCCTTGTTGCTTGTGCACAAAGAGCTGAAATGTGACGCCCCCAAGTTCCAAAATTGTCTTCAGAAAGCCCCTTTAGTTTTATTGCTTAGGGGACGTATAGATTATAGCGATCAGTTATCGTGAGTCGAAATGCAAGATGTGAATGTTTGTTGACAATGATGCTCACGTGAGGCATGGTCTGAGGTGAAAATAGGAAGAAAGTATACCCGAGAAAATGCCAACATCAACGCTGAGCAGTTCCGATGTGAGCGACACCCACCACCATCTTATATCTCATCCATCAATTGCAAAAGGGTGGCAGTGAAGAGAATGCTCTAGATTGTACAATTAGTCACCGCATATACCAGCGAGCGCTTCAATATTATGATCCGCACATCAAATCACACAACTAGGACAACGATGGCGTCTGTCGTTCAACCCTCCAACTTGCCAAATCCAACTTCAGCAGGGCAATATAGATTCCTCGGCACACATACCTTTTTCTCAAAATAACAACAAAATAACACGGAAGTTCCTTGTCCAGAATCAGTGGTCAGATTGCCGCATGCCCGAGGTTGGACTCGGGAAGACTCGGCTCACCACGAGGCTACTCTTCGACTCCGGAGCAGCATTCCCATCGACTAGGATTGACCAAGTCAAGGCTTACACGTGAAAGAGACGGCATGGTGCAGGAGTTCTGATAATAGTTCATGCACACGGGTTGGTTTACGGTTAGGGCGCTGCACCGCACTTAGCGTTTGTCTTGGATCGCATAACCTGAAATATGGCGCCACATTGACAAATTTCCACATCTTTCTACTGGTCTGGCCTAGCAAGCCGCGTTGACAACCCTTGAAGAACAATTGGCCGATAAAGTGCCAGACTTCGAGCCCAACTGAAGAGTAGGCGGTGAATAGCACATTGCTAGCCTACGTTGTGTACAGACAAACTCAGTGAGGCATACCTAGGTGCCAATATAGGAGATTATGATGAGAGGTCCAAAGGATCAAACTAGCTTTTCAAAGCCCTACTGTATCTGCCTGAGGGAGTTTCGCTGTTCTGGCAAAAACTGTAAGGGTTGTAAACAATGCTCTCGGATGATTCAATCGCTGACCCTTTTAAGTTTATCCGAGGATACGCTATTCATGTATGACATTCTGCGTCTAGCAAAAAACTGTTTAGCTCATCGGAAACTAATAAAACAGACGTATGCAGCCTGCATCAGCTCCGCTTTTTACGACGATGTCGACCCCGCTTATTGGTGAAGAGATGTTGCGGCTCAGCTTCTGATAGAACGGTTTCGATCCTTGATAAAGCCATTTCCACCCTCACCGCAATGGCAGCTCTCGGGCGTTCTTATCTCGGGGGAAGGAATTTCTCAACGTTTCACTTACCCATTACTCGCGGGCAGTCACCGAGTTTTAGAGTGAATTGCGCTTTCATCGTCTGGGCCAGCATCTGCAGGTCACGTATATATTCTCCCCATCTTGCGGAGGTCCAGATTTCACTACGATCCTTGCCACGATTGCAATCACCTGCAACTTCCACATCCTTGTCTCACGTTTTCTCAACCACCCAAAAAGACCCGAGAGGCAAATCATTGGCCCGTGCTGTGAATTGTCTTCCTCCCTCGAGGAACTGCTACCCCGCCCTCATAAGAGGACCGGTTTCTTCCCGCCTTCTTGGAATTCAGAAGCCCTTACTTCCTTCCACACAATTGCAACCCATTCCAATTCCGCCTTCAAATCCTACGACCCGGGCCTACTTTTCTCGGACTAGCAACATTGTTCCCATTGTCGCTCGACAGTCACTGTCTTCGACCACCAACATTGTTCCCACTGCCCCTCGACAGTCACTGGGCCATGCGGTGAGCCACATCTCAGCTCAGGGCAGATACTTAAATTTCACTCGCCTCCTCGAGCCCCGAATTCCCTTTATCTCCCCAAAACCCCCTCTACCCGCTCGACGCCCCACAGCTCGAGTATACTTCTCCTCAACGTCCACAACAGAAAGCAAGATCAATCCCTGCCGACGCCAAAACTTCTCTTCAACCACTAAGACATCCCATAAAATACCTTCCTCCAACACCACCAACCAGAAGAACCCCAATATCGACATGGTTTATAGCAGCGCTGATATCTCGGACGCGTCGACGCTCCCTACTCCAATCGACTCTCCCGGAGACATCAAGACGATGCTTGCCCAATACAATATGGGTGAGCATACTCTTACCGAGATCCGAGACGAGCTAATCTCCATCGCTCGTGTTGCCGGAGAGATGATGGTCAACGCTGACCCATCGGTTTGCACTGAGTCAGATACGAAAAAGAATAGCAGCGATCGGGTTACTGAGACAGACAAAGCCGTGGAGTCAATGGTAGCCACACGCCTCGCATCACGCTTCCCTAATATCCTCTTCCTCGGCGAAGAGACTTTCAAGGAAGGCCAGAAGCTACGTGACGCACCAACCTTCGTGTGCGATCCCATTGACGGTACACTAAACTTCATCCACGGCTTCCCAAACACTGCCGTGTCTCTAGCTTTGACAATCAACAAAAAGGCCGTTGTGGGTGTGGTGTACAACCCTTTCCGGAACGATTTGTACACCGCCATCAAGGGTCAAGGTGCCCACCTGACCAATGCTTCCGGCTCTACCCTCCGGCTCCCACTTCGCCCGATCCCCGCTCCTCTAGCATCTCTGAACGGCTGCCTGGTCGCAGTGGAGTGGGGCTCTCAGCGCCATGGCCCCAATTGGGAGCTCCGGATGGACGTTTCGAAAGCCCTTCTCTCCTCGAAAGTCGCCGGCGGCGCCATGGTGCATTCGATCCGCTCGTCCGGCTCGGCAGCTCTAGACTTTTGCTATGTAGCCGCGGGTCAAATTGACATTTTTTGGGAGGGTGGTTGCTGGATCTGGGATGTCTGCGCTGGATGGATCATCCTTGAGGAGGCGGGAGGCATAGTGACTAGTGCCAACCCAAACGACTGGAGCCCTGAGCTTGAGGGCCGTTGTTACTTGGCCGTTCGAGGTGCTAAGAATAAGGAGCAGGAGGTTGTGGTCCGAGAACTGTGGGACCTTATGGGCAATCGAAAGTTCGTGTATTGAGAAGAGTACTGGACGAACTGTGTGGGTGGCTTTCTGACTTTTATTATTTTATCAGGATACGAGCATGGACCTCTATCTTTTATGAGGTGTTGTGGTACTATACCCTTGACTTTAGAGTACAAATTAATAATTGCCTTTTTTTTGGGGGGGGGGGGGGGGTTTCTTTGGATATCTCCATCTCAGAAGAAGCATAGTCTGCGATGTCTATTTCTACTACTGTTTTCCAAGATACGGATCCTTTGGCTAAATAGAACAGCAAACTGTAGAGGCAGGTAGACCCTCTTTCCCCCTTACTTAGAACGAGTGTGAAATTGAATAAATACACGAGCATGTCTCTTGATGTCATTTATTAAATCAACATATGTCTTCAGCAATGATATTTAATTGGACATTAAAACGGCCATCGTATTATATCTGCCCTAACGCATCCATCAGGTCTGGCTAACATCTTAAATCAAATATTAATCATTAATTGCTAATCACCAATCGTATCACCTATAGAAACGACCGCAGCGAAAAGGCAGACTCGAAATCGGATGGTATCACTCTATAATACACACCCAACATCCAACTCCTCGTTATTTCATCCCCTTCTCAGAGTCTCTATTCACGCACTCTTTCCCAACACCTGATGTCTTATCTCCCTCCCATCCTGGGTACTGTTCTGATGAGCAGGTAGCTCTACCCGCATAGTGTCGCCCACAAGCTCCGCCGGTGGAGCCTCAAGCTCACTTTTATATGCATACCTATCAACCGGAGCTCCGTTCTTCGCTTGCATGAACGTTGCAGCACTTTGACCTCGCGATTTCAACCGTCGGCGGAAATAGAAGAGCGCCGCACATATGAGGATGATGGCGAAGAATGCAGCGCCAATGCCGATGCCAACCTTCGCGCCTATGCTGAGTGAGGATTTGGAGTCTATGTTAGTGATTTGTGGCGCAGATGAAGATGTACCCGTTGTACTTGAAGCTGATATTGAAGATGAAGGTGTGAAGTCGAATGCAGAATTTGAGTTTGAACGCGTTGTGGATGGTACTGTCTCCTTTGCAGAAGTCTGCTGGGCGATCAGTGCGAGGATGTTGGTATCCGTTTTCTGCCATGCAACTGGAATCCCGTCTCCCCAAATGGTTTGCGGTATGTTTACTGTCGTTGTGAACAGAGGTTCAGAAGGGTTGTATGTTGCAGTTTGTGCTGAGGCAACGAAAATGTTAGTTAGAACGCCGTTGGTTTGGCGCTGGCAGCCGTGCGCCCAGCCGTTTACGCAGGCGAAGCCTCTATAAAGCCTATCAGTCTATTGATCACCCACCACATACTATACTATATAGTCTGAGAAAAGAACAATAGTAAAACTTGAGAAATTGGTAAACGGCCTGCTAACATGTACAGTGGGGTCTAGCAGGAATGTTCCATCCTTCATTTCTTCTCAAATCTGCCTGACTATCTTGCGAGTCCGAATTGGAAGTGTAGTCATCGAGCATAAGGAAAGCGTAGACCTACGAGGGACAGCACAACGACGCCGAAATACTAGCACCCAGGCTTCCCGCCGTATAGCTGCAAGCCGGTAGATACCCCGTTGGACAATACGCCGGTGAGTAATAGTAATTTGCCCAGTAGTCAATCGCGCCGCTTGAGGGAGCAGGATAGCAAGCCTTCGCTGCGATTAAATAATTCTTGTCTTTATATTTGCCATTGAAGTTTCCCATGAACAACGAAAAGCTTGTTTGGAAGTAGTCACTGGTGCCGGAAGTTATGACTTCGGTACATGATGCTGGTGGTGTGAAGAGGGTTGTGACCGGCCCAGCATTTGAGGCCATTGCGTTGGAGGGATTAGCAATCGGGATGGCGATCGAGGTGGCGGGGTATCTTTAAAAGGGGGGAAGAATAGCCACTGTCCTGGGGGTGACTGAGCACTGTATATTGTCGAGGAAGATACGAGGTTGTTGCTTTCGCGCATGTTCAAATTTAACGGTGGCCCCCAGCCTTTTATCTCAGCGGGCTCAGACGGCAGAGGCATGCTTGGACGCCAATTACGCCTTTTGTGGCCTAGCTAAACGCCACCCATCCACCACCCCTGGTCTGATCAATAGCAAGGCACAAAGGCAGCAGGCGTCGAAGCAGCCTCCGCCGTCTGAGCCCGCTAAGATAACCCAGCCTCGTATACTCTGAATTCGGCGCGGTTTCGAGAGTTTGGTCATACATGAATGAATGAGTAGCGCGCGCCACCGCACTGACAGAATTTGATGGAAGACGCACTGACAGCGCTAGCCATCAGCTCTGTGACTACAAACGCCTCCTCGCGCTTTGAAATATGCTTGCGTGTTGGTCAGGGTCAATTCTTCATTGCACTTTCGATTGCCGCTAATTTCTGTACCAAATGATCGCGACATGGTGGTGTGGTAGGTGGTTGATGTCGAAAGCGATTCGCGACTTTTCGTGTTTTGGCCTGAGTGGTTTGGAGACCTTTGCATTAACAGCTAACCTCACAATAAGGTTGCCTTCTTCCACCTTCAAGAGCACCCTAGTCTTAAGTTTTCGAGGAACCCGAAGGCGAACTTGACAGGGTGGAAGAGATAGAGGTGTTCCATGTCTGAAACACAAGGCTCTTGAAATTTGAGAGTACGGATTGACGAGAGAAGAAAGAGAGTCATAAGATCTTTGATTCCAGTATCATCGCGTGTCGATCCCCACGATTTGAACATTGCTTGATATTTTTGATTGGGAAAGTCAGAGCTTAGCGTCACTGACTTGAAGTGCACAAATAGATGTGGAGATCCAATGTGGAGAAGGTCAACCCAACCAAACCAACTCTTATCGTGCCAACTTTAGAAAATTTCTAAATGCTCGAGATTCCGAATCCGCTCAAAAAGTACCTTCAAACATTTACTTGCGTCTTTGCGGTCATCCCAAGCGCAATTTTCACTTCATGGCCTTAACTTGGTTTGCCAGGCTTGAATCGGCCGCTATTGTGCGCAAGAACAATCTAGGGTTAACAAATGAGTTTTCCACCAACGCTCCGGGTCCCAGATCTTATAGATCAAGGTGTCATCAGAAGATGGAAATGTTGGTTGACCAGGCTCAGACTGAACGGGAAGTGTAAGAGCGCTTCTCTGTGATGTCCCCAGGAACAATCTGCATCAAGCCAAGCCTCTTGAGAAGTCAACATTTTTATGAGTTTTGTATGTTGGCAATGCTAGATGTCACTGTGGGAGGTCGCCTTGAAATAAATAATTCAATGAACGAAGTACAAATACTTTGGGGTATAATAAAAGGGATTTTGATCCTTTCATCATGGGCCTGAATCTGTGTGCCATATCATTCTTCTTGAAGACGAGAACATAGAGTTTAATCCCATTCGATGAGTATGCCTGTGGAGTAGAAATTTACCTGTGTTGATGGTGTTCAAGCAAATAATTCAACACCGGCGCATGAATGTATGCGGATGTGATTCCGAATGTAGAGAGAAGCTTTTGTATAAGAATTTGATGTTTAGGCGATAAAAATAACGGCTGATAAGACTGAGACTGTGCCTGTCATTCAAGAGAATCTCGCTTTCTAGGTTGTACGAGTACTTGAACACTGGCAGAAGCAGTTCGTCAGGGAGTGCGACTAAACAAGACTGCAAAGAGTTCGATATTTTCAATCGTAAATGGCCAATGTCCAGGCCCTGTGCTAAGATCGTCTTGATGGTTGTGTCTTCTAGAAAGCCCCAAGGAGTGCGATACGCCGTGAATTTCCAGGCTTTTTGCAAAGACGACGAAGAATATTAATGTCCAATGGCCTTTACACCAGCCCCAATGGACAAGCAGTGGGACGACTCGAAGTGTAGGCCAAATACGACAGAAAGCTCTCAGGAGATAGAGTATACAAGAGCCGTCTCGATATAGCTGTGGGAGGTCGCTGGAAGGTGCAGGAAAGGAATTGATACGGTGGGCAATTGCTATTTTGTACATTGTGTGGAAGCGACATCGGGCACTCACGACGTGCTCTTTCCTTGCCGCCATTTCTTGGGTCTTTCAATTGTTGACCTATGGCTTTATAGTGAGGATTCGTATGTTACTATAGCGTTTGCCAGAGAAACGTAGACGATTCTAATTAGCATATGACTTGTGCAGACTTGCCTGTAGTGCACGGCCCCAAGCGATATCAGATTCTCCCAGCCCCCGTCCGTTCATTATCAGATCTTCGGTTCCCCCCCACAGTGTGGCGTGACACTCAGCTCATCGAAGACGCAGAGAGCCAGATGGGGCGAGCTTGTAAAAGTGCTTATATCAGTTCGATTGCTGTTACAACAATCGAGCGACATTACAAGACAAAATTTAAATCATCCACGCACTAACCAACCTCTGGCTTTTCCTTGCCAAACGAACTCACCACCTCTGATCCAATATGGATACGGTCGTTCCAATGCATAGAATGCTTCACTTGGGATATTGGAATTGATTGCTAGGATTCTGTATGTACGGTATGTAGGATGTGGCGTGCATTCACGTCCATCCACAGCAATTTCCCAATCTTGCATCTATGGCAAGTTTCAATTTTCCCATGCACAGCCTGCATGCACTGTCCGAAAACGCCTCAAGCTCAATCAGGTACTAGAGAAGCGAGGGACCTGATGCCAACCAGCCAACCATATCCTTCAAAGTCATATGGAATACACATCTCCGATTCTCCGAGCCCCGCCTTTGCTGGAATCAATTTTGCTTCCTTCTGCTTCCTAAGCTGTTGCGGCTTTCGGCTGCTCCGTAATGGTTTGAACTTCCACCTTGGGCAGCGCTGCGGAGGTGCCGCCGAGATCTGTTTGTCGGGCGTTGGGGTTCTTGGTGTAGTAGTTTGAGATGGCGGATTTGATAGCGTCTTCGGCAAGCATGGAGCAATGCACTACGATACACTCGTTAGTAACCACTCCTATCATCTCTCTCCCCTCTCCTTTCAAGAAAACTTACACTTCACAGGAGGCAAGCAAAGCTCCTTTGCAATCTCCGTATTCCGAATCTTAGCTGCATCCTCTAGCTTCATTCCCCGCACCAACTCGGTCAGATAACTCGAACTCGCAATCGCACTCCCACAGCCAAACGTCTTGAACTTGACATCGCTGATGGTATTGTTGTTCGGGTCGACTCGGATCTGGAGTTTCATCACGTCTCCACATGCGGGCGCACCAACGAGGCCCGTCCCGACGTCTGTATCGGTTTTCGACATGGATCCAACATTGCGCGGCCTGTTATAGTGGTCGAGCAGTGAGAGGAAGTCAGTTTGAGATTCGAAAGAAGATTACACGATGGATAGGCTTGGAAAACGGGTTGCGTGTCAAGCTGTCGACATATACTGCGAATTCGACATCGCGCAGAGGGCTACTTATCTTTCTCGTGGTACTGCCGCCGCCCGCTCGCCGATGCTGTAACGGGGGCTGCTGCGCGGATTGGAGAAGCGATATTCGGCCGGGCGCTGGTTGAGAGCACTCTGCCGGCGTGGGCCGGGGCGGCCGCTGCGATTCTTCTGAACATGGCTAGAGGCTGTGGGTGGTATGTGAAGTTGGTCGTGGAAGTTCAATGGATGGCGGGAAATGGAAGTCGTGGACGGTTAGAGCGCAGGGTCGGTGGTGTGCGTGTGCAATGATGGCGATGGGGAAGAAAATGGCTTTGACGATTCTTAAAGGCGAGCTCGGCGATGTCATGGGGCGAATCCAGCAGCGCACGGTCCCCACGTGACACAACCCCACGTTTCGGAGATAACACAGCCGATCGTCATGCCTCATCAAAGCCCACCATCACCAACACCTTGGCCAGGTCATGATTGTTTCATTTGTCTATCTGCGTATGCTGAACTTTTCCCAGCCGCCTGCGTGCTATTGACCTCTTCGCCAGTCAAATGTCAAAAGTCTATGACAAAATCCTAGATGCATCCGAGACAATTCCGTCGCTCAAGCGCCGTCTCACAATATCCAGTCCTCGGAGATGCTCGACCTAGAGTACTTTGTGCTACAAACGCCTGAAAAAATAGATATAGGCAAACTTTTTCATCTCATCCACGTCTCCCGCCTTAGCTACCTTTTCGTCGTTGAAGAGAACCCATGATGCAGACTGCTCGTCGGGAATTTGCTTACGGATGAAGGCAACGTAGTGTCTAGTGATTTAGTTAGCAATTCATGCAGAGAAAGCGCTCAAGTGGATACTTACCCTGCGTGAATAGAGCTTCCTTTGTGGCAGACAATTGACTGAAGTTGGAATTTGGCGGGCAACTTGTCGCTGCCAGGCAACGACATTTCCTTGCCCTCCATAATAACCTACAATCAGTTAGCGCACCAGTTCCCCAAAATACGTCTCAGATAGAGCAAGCAACGTACGTCTTCAGAACTGCTCCCTTCTTCGAAATCCCCAACAGCTTCTGGATGACTGAATAGCCAGTCTACAGCCCGCTCCATGTCCCCGCTGGTCTCTTTCAGGGCTTGTCTAGCTTGGGGGGTGTTGAAACCCATGGCGCACAAGTTACCAATCTTCTCCGGATCAATCACAGTCGACGCACCACCGCCGGATCCACTACCAGGGTTGAAGTCCACAGGGTCATCAATGTCATGGTCCTCCATATGGGCGAATAACCAGTTTGATGCCGCATCCGGATCAGAATTACCAGTCGCATGAAGAGCCTTCTCACATCTGACGCGCGGGAAGCCCATTGCCTCGAGCATGGACAGCGCTGCTTCGTTGGGCACCCATTTGGGAGTACCGCTAGCACCACCGGCATCAGCACCTTCCGGAAGGGTCTCTTCGCCGTCTTGGAGGCCGCTGGACTTATAAGCATCAAAAGAGATCGGCTCGTCGTCCACAATAACGGGAACATCCTGCTTCGTGGGAACCCAATTCACCACTTCGAAGCGACGCGCGTTGACGGCAAGCACGGCAGGGAATGTCTTGAACATGCTCTTCTTTGTGAAGCCGGCTTCGCTCCCACACGAACCGCATGTCAGCTCAACCATTTCATCGGCCGTGAAGTTATCAAGGCATTCCTTCAGACTAATAGGCTCGAACTCGTCTTTCTGCTTTTCCTTGCCGTCGCTGTCGGTAACTTCCATCGTTGCATCTTTCGGTATCCGTCGGATGGGTACAGGGATGGAGATGTTCTCTTGCTCGTCTGTGCTATATCGGACTTTCTTGCAATTCATGCACTGTAATCGTTGTTCCATGACGAACCTGAATGCGTCTACAGGATCCTTGTGAGGGGCGACATGCTGGGAGCGTGAGACAAGTTTGAGAAGGAGCAGAAGCAACTCGAAAGCATCCTGCTGTCGCATGGTAGAGAACTCGGAATGTCCACGTCCTATCAGGTGTTTCAGCATTGCTGGGGCGAGCCCCTTTTGGTGCGGTTCCTTGGGAGTGTTCTCTGACACGACGACGTCGCTGTCAGGCTTGGAGTACCGGCCAGAAAGCAACCCATCAGCAATCTTTCGAAGTTGAGTTTCTAGGTCTTCAGCAGGTAAGGGAGTATTGGGGGGAGTTTCGCCGGGAAGGTTGTAGCGATCTGCAAACTCCGGCATTGAGAACAGGCTCTGTAACACACTAGCAAGATAGCAGCTGTTCCCCAGATTCTTCAACCCAGTGAAGCCCGCCCCAAAGAGTGGAGTCAGCTCCTTTCCATCTTCTGTTAACATGGAGAACTCCCACCGAAGGTTCTGCTCGAGCTGCATTTCCGTGAGGCTCTTCTCCGTCTTGATTCTATCCTTGATGTTGATCCCCCAGTGCAGGAGGTGGTTCGGGAGCTCAGGATCTACTCGCTCTTCATCGCATGCATAGCAGTATATATCAGCAGTTCCATCGGCGGTCAGTGATCCGAGTTTGACGGCCACGGGGTGATTTGAAGTCTGCCTGTGTTGTAATCCGTGACCATTGCCACCGGACCCGCCAAATTGCGCCCGCCCGCAGCCTAGATTGCCACACGTGAGACAGAGCCACAGATTCTCCTTGAGGTCACAAGCAGAGCAATGTCCTAAATCCTGGGATAGCTGCCTAGCCCCATCTTGTTCCAGACACAGAGTGTGCTCACAGGCAGTCAGCTCCTGCTCCCAAGCTTTGACCTCTTGCTGCTGCGCGAATGTATTTGCTTTCAGGACGGCATCCACGATCTGAGATAACTTCCCTGAGCTCTTGTCCACATCTTCAATGCCACACTCGTAGCACTTCACTTGGATGGTGGTGTCATAGCGGTCGGCTTCAGTCTCGGCGGCAATAGCGAGCTTGGAGATCTTTTGCGGTGGTTCGTCACGCTTCACCTTCTTCCGGGTTCGCTTAATGTTCAGGACGAGAGGATGGTTTTTGGAAGAGACGTGGAGGAGAGAGTGGTTTCGCTCGCTCGTGCAACCTCCATTGAAGCAGTACAGGCAAACATCCAGCCCAGTGGGGTCGTCCTAAGTGCTCCTTCAGTCTTCTGTGGAGTGCACTCTGGAGGAGGATAGGAGTGGGTGCTTACGATAGAGTCGAAGCATTGCGTGCAGTCCTCACGGTACACAGACTGATTTGGCCCGGGAGGGCGAAGCTCTAAAGTCGTTAATCCTGAAAGTGCAAGGTATCTACGGAGGCGGGGTACTCGCCTGGGGCGTTGACGTGTCGGCAGGCCATTTCTGCCTCACTCTTACTTATGAATGGGGATTATCTCCAGTCAAGTGTGTTTGTCGTTCAATCAAGGCAGAGATGGCGAGTTGGAAAAGTTATTGCCGTTGGTGTTTGTGTGTCTGTTGAAGCAGACCTCTTGTATGACGAAACTAGGCTCCGTAGGCTACCATAGCTTTGGCGGGGCAAATGTCTTGGCAGGGACCATTTTGTTAACCCACAAGGCTTCAGTATGTATATATGGAACTATGTTCATATGCGCCACAAGTAGCTAGCACGATAAAACCACTCGCAGACTTGCAGAAAAATGCCTCCGGAAAGCTACAGGAGCCTAAAAAGGAAACCCCCGTGTAGCTATCGAACGCGAGATAGGAGTCCATCACTAGACCTATGGGCGGAGGAACAGGCAATACCATACGCGGCTCGCACAGCAGGCACGCTGACATCAAAACACATGCTTAGAAAAGCCACCAAGGCTAGCCGATATGCGGGAGTGGAATAAGCAACAGGCAGAGCACCGACGGCAACCACAGAGTAACTTAAATCCAACCAACCGAACCAACCAATCAACCAACCAAAACGGTGGCGCAAACACGGAGCAAACCGAAGAGAATCAACATGGCGCGAAGCATGGGCGAAGGACGCGAAGCATGGGCGAAGAGCCCTCGCCAGCTATACAACCTTACGAAAGCCCAGTCAACGACACTATTCCTTGTGCGCACTGAAGCAATAGGGCTGAATAGGTGGCTAACTACCCGGCATATCCCTGGCATTGCAAAGGAATGCACATGTGGGTGGCACGAACAGACAGTGCAACATGTAGTTTTCCACTGCCCAAGATACGACCGCGAAGCACTACTGCCCCGCCTTCGCGGCGAACGCCTACATGACGTGTTAGGAGAACCCCCACAGGTAGGTGCAGTAGCGAAGTGGTTCATACAATAGAACGTTTTGCGGCAATCCACAGTAGCAAAAGAGCTAGAGAACGAGACAGTCGACAAATACCAGCAAGCAGTCGGGTTATCAACGCGGGAGCGAAGGAGTAACGACGATGAAACGACTGCCTGAATTCTACCCTGGTCCCTAGGCTCTCCCCTTCCTCTCTCTCATAATCCTATTACCTACTTATCCTTGATTCCTCTTTCTTGATTTCCCCTATATACAGGGGCAAGTGTGACAGGACGGGCGGTCGATTGTTAAGGAAAATAGCTATATACGCTTAAGGTCGTACTAACAGCATATGAGGCATACAAAAGGGTTTCCTCGTAGATAAGTTTCTCCTTAGGCAATAATCTGCATGGCTCCAGCTAGGGCCGGTACCAGACAGCAAATAATAATAATAATAATGTTCATATGCGTCATCCCTAAATTCAAGATGTATAATGGTCAAGACGGCTCGTTATTATTCACTACTTTGATACTCAACCATCTCTTTATTCACGCCTTGTTGAATTCTAGAGCTTGAGACTACCTTCCATGGAGGTGTTTCTTCTCCATAACCAAGCCTACTTCCCTTGCTTCTGGGCAGATATTGACCAATTCTGAAAGTTGGTGAAAAGAACAGGCTGAATGCCAGACTTTTTGTCCATGAACCAAAGCTTTTGACTCTCCGAGTATATATCGACCACTTTCGCATAATTGTTCTTGTCCAGGTCGATCAAGATCTTAGCAACGTGTAGACTTGCGCTACTGCATGCAGTGGCGTGGAGATTCGATCCACCCCCCATCTTTGCCTCCTCATGAATGCCTTTCAGGATCTCCCAGACGTTCTCCGGCTCATCTGGCTTTGGGAGCGGGGCTTTATGGTGTGAGCGTACGTCAAAGTACGTTTTCAACAGCTTGAAGCTTTTGTCCGCTACCTGCTTGTTGGAGCTAGCCCGAATACGTCGCAGGACTGGAAGAATGACTTCGAGAGTAAGTTGATTCGAGTACTGCTTCTCCATGTATATGGACAGGAGGTCGAGCACACGGGACTTGAATTGGACTACCGTTTGCTTGGCATCCTCTCTGTCCTTCTTGTTGCTTGTGACCTGGCTTCTCTGTTGGAAAATCTTCGTGAGATGGGGATCCAAGGCCATCATCTGCTCGTCATCCATATCTGAGTCGTCTGATGATTCGTCCGAGGGGGGACCGTCTCCAGAAGGCTTCGATGTCCGCAGCGTGAGTGCAAGTAAATTGTTAAAGTTGTTCAGTTCCTCATCTTCTTCTTCATCATCATCGTCCTCATCGTCCTCATCGTCCTCATCTTCATCATCTTCATCATCAGAGTCACTAGACGGTTCGTTGTCATCGCCATCTTGTTCACTAATCATCTCAACGTCTGAGTCTTCGTCCACTCCATCATGGGAATCGCCGTCTTCCACCTCGTCATCGCCTTGGTTGAAGAGCTCCCTCTGACCAGCTTGGTTTTCATCTGTGTCGAGCACATCTGTCAACGAGCTCAAGCCATCTGATGTGATATCCGACACGAAGATAGTAAAGGCCTCCTCTGCTATCTTTCGAAAAAGCGTCCGAGGATTTCCCAGGAAGGTCAATATAATTTCGACGAAGGTGTTGCGGCCATGTGTTTCGGATGAACTTTTGGTTTTGAGCATAGCTTTGCGTGATGAATCAAGGTCGTCAAGCATCATGATAGCGTCTCCATCGCCGTCATACACCTGAAGAAGTGTGAGGCAGTATAAGAGTATGAAGCCTTCCGCTGCCAACTCCTTGCCTGATTTAGTGCCCTGAAGGATAACCTGTTAGAAAAACAATCACTACGGAAAGCGAGTGTACATACTTTAGCGGCTATAGCATCCAGGGATTTGAAAGCCTTGTCTACTGTCTTCATGACTGACTCCTCTGCTTTGAAAACCAGTTCCAAGTTTTTAGACAAGGTCGCTTTTGAGCGAATCATTCCTATGACCAATAAAGCGAAAGATGTGCGTTGCTCAGTCTTGACCCCAAGTAGCCGGGTAAGACAGGAAGATAGCCGTTCTCGGAACACCTTTCGGCTCGAGTCACTGAGAGCAGGTAAGGGTACCTTGCTCGTCTTCGCTGTACGACTCGGAACAAAATACGCATGTTCGACCATCAGCTCTAGCGTCTTGTGTAACCAGGTATCGTCTTCACCTGAAGAAGTAGAGAGATCGTCATAACGAGTGTAGCTTCGCACAGTGTTCAGAAGCATATCCGCAATCGTTTGTCTACGGGTATCCGCGGTGGCTTGATTCTGAGCCTCCGGACGAAGAATTACCGAGTTTAGATTTCGGACGATTTTCCTCAAGGCTTCATCATCGGCCGATACCAAGATTTGCTCCAGTGTCTTAGTTTTGGTTAGCTTATCAAGATCGACTGTTCCGTTTTTTGTGGTGAGCGAAAGAAATATGGACGGTGCCGAGCTTGGTTTGTCCTGAACCCTGAGCTGAACCGCTTTCAAAGCAGTCAACGCAGCAGCATGAAGAAATCTATCTTCCTTTCTGCTTTGATTGATCAAGGTCCGCATGAGGTTTGGACTGAAGAGTGCTGGAATAGCCCACTTTGGAACATCCACAATCAAGCTAGCAAAGAGTTTAAACCCCCACGCTTTACGCTCATGGGAAGCAGATGATGCAAACAAATTGCCTATAATAGTGAGCCGGTGCCAGTCCAAATGCATATCTTCAACTCACTGTCTACAGTGTCAATCCAAAATTGAGGGAATTCAGATTTCACGGAGTCTTTCTCATCGTCTTTCATTCTCTCATCCCGCTGTAACATCTCGGAGAGAACGAGACTCCATGCAAAAATTGGGTTGGGATTGGCCGCTGCAGACTTGACATTGCCATCTTTTCCGCTGTCCGATGCGGCGCGGAAGTCTTCTTTCAAGATTTTGGCTAGCCTAGTCCTCTCTTTCTTCGCAAGGGGATCCTTCTTGTGCCAGACATTCTCTGGAAGGACTGATTCATAATGCGCTCGCACTGTAAGCCATATAGCAACGCCCTCTGGGGTATTGACAAGCTGATGTGAGATGAGACGTTGTATCAGCTCCTGTGCACATATCTGGAATTCTGATTTGGATTCTGAACTCTTGACAGTTTCAACGAGAACCAAACCGCATTCCTCACGAAGCCATGGAACGTCGCGTGCCATTCTATATATTTGATCTAAAGTCTTATTCCAGCATTCCAGAGACAATTGAGGTTCGATGAGTATTGAAGACTGCATGATGGCCTTGAATCCGAACAATTTGCCGATGAGATGGTCTCGCCTCTCCTGTGACTGAGTTAGTATGCATTTTTGCAGCTGTGCCATGAAACTCTGACCTGTCCCGGCACATTGCCTTCGACCTTGGTTTTCTTCTCAATCATCTCGAGTATACTGTTTACATCGAGATTGAAACCATGGATTGGAGTCCTGTTCTGGCCAAAGAGCTGTCGCAGCAACTCTGTGAGAGTTATACAGAATCCCACGCGGGCAGCTTTACGCTGGCTGCAGAGGCCGCGGATCAGACGATGCAACACCTTTTCCACTTCGTGCGCCGTAGGCCCATTCTCTGGGGAGAATTTGACAATGAGTTGCTTGGCAGCGTCCAGGCGTACTTTGTCTGATTCAGCGGCAAGATCTTCGTAAAGTTTCATGAGCTCGAGGTCCGCTTCATTGGCCTGTCGGCGTCGTTTGATAGGGGCTTCGAACGCATCTTCTCCATGGCTAAACTCCCGTCCCCTTTTTACAGTCTTTGAACCCATTTCCGTAAGTTCTCCGTCGTCTTGATTGTTGAGTTGTCGAGAGATGTGGTAGCAGGAAGCTTTCGCGAAAAAAATTAGTAGAGCTTGGACCCTGCTTATCGATAAACTAGCGCCTTTTTCCGCTTCACAATCCCATCGTTGGTCGTGACTCTCCTTGAGTGAAGCTCTTCAATTTACGTGGCATTTATTCATTCTCTGCACTTTGTCTAGTACGCATGCAATGACGAATTCTGTGGCTGTTCCTACCAAAAACTCGTAATACAGATAAATACTTAGAGGCCAGGTGCAAAAGGATCGATCAACTTGACCTCGCAGATTTTCACCATATCCACCAGTTTGACTATGGCCAGTTGTCAAGTTTCCTGTCTCGAGAGCGCTGTCGTTCTTTTCTGTGGTGACCGAACGTATCCAAATCGGATTCCGGACATTTGTTGCATATTACCAACAAAACAATATGCAAGGTAAAGGGTCTAAATCTATCACTCCTCTAAAAGGAGCAAAAGGGCACCATTCTAAAAAGAGCAAAAGGGCATCACTCCTCCCTTCAGAGCTTTCGTGATCTTGGCCCCACAATGACTTGCAAATCATCGTTCGCGGATTCGAGATACCCATGGCAAGTGTGACCAGTGAACCACCTCGCCATGTGAAACCGGAGAGAGTTGTAGATAAATGATGCTGGGCGAGTTGACAATTGCCTCAGTGTTCTGATTGGGCCTTTTTGAAGGATTCACGATGGCAACGGGAGCCTATCGCGGCCACGCAACGCGCGAAGCTTAAAGCAGCTGGAATCAGCTGTCAAATCTTCCTTCGCTGAGCCTCAATGACACGGCCCAAAGACTCCCTTTGCAGCTGGAACATCCGTTCACACAGAGCGGCCCACCTCAGGGCTGTGGGCGAGAGGCCTGAGACTCGTCGACGGTAGCATAACTCGGCAGCCCTGGACCGAACCATGCTGGATTCGATGAGAAATGAGTGGGCTCAGGCCTGATTTATCAGTCACCGTGCAGTTCCGGACTGTGAAACACGAGTTCTCTTGCAGCTGGTCTGGGGTAAAAATTATATCCATGTCGCGGCTCGGGTGCTTGGCTGCGTGAGATCACGGGATCTGGCACTTTAGGTGGTTTGTTTACATCAAGCGAGGCGCGTTGACCCGGAGAGGACACGCGACCGGCTGTCTGCGTTTTGAAGCCTGCAAGCGCCAATGCAGCCAGCCTGTCAGCATCCCAGAGGAGGGGTACTCAGCTGTTTGGTGGGGTCCAAATGCTGGGACCCACCGCCGGTGAAAGATTTATGCAAGCGGCTTGTTGGGTGTGGAGCGTTCCATTCCCCACGCGTGTAGGTCCGGCGAGTTCTCGATCTTTTCTCAGCCCGCCCACACTTCAATGGCGACATGCCCTCGGAAGCCCCGAATTACGCAAACTCTTGTGCATCGATAACTTGCGACGTGCGATTGTCTTGCAAATTGCCGACTGCCAACTGCTCAACCACAAGCAACAGCTTGGAAGACGGCAAACGTGCGGCTCCCCAGCAACAGCCCTATTGCTTATGACGCGACCCATCGCGAAATCGCTGATTCCACAGCAAGCAGACCGATCCCAAAGACGAATAGACGCTGTTAGAGGGATGCGTATCCGGTTTTACGCGGCCATATTTGGTTAAGGCTGAGGGCGAACGGGCCGTACCAAGCACCTTCTCAAGTGTGTACCGCTGGGATATCGGCAAAGCTGCACGAATTCAGACGATGTATATCTCCCGGCCGCCCAATCAGGGACAGAGCATAGCGTATTCTTCCTGGGAGGGATCCAAGTAAGAAACAGCCACAGCATGATTCAAGGGAGCTTCCCTGGCAGTAGGCGCCAAGGTGCACAATGACGAACGGCGTCACGAGCTGATCTGAGATGCGAATACGGCAAATGGTCGGCGTCGTCACGTAGATAGAAGCTCTAAGGAAGCTGGGAGGCGTGGTTACGCGCCGATGGAATGGTATCCCTATGAGACGGCACGACGCAGGGCGACAGTTGCTCGAACCACGGGACAGAGGCGGTTCGAGAGAATTTTGCTCGATGGTGCTGAATTTAAGCGGAGAATTGGTGGTTTCATACGCATTTTGCAGGCAACATGCCCGCGGGGAGCGTGCACCGTGCCCCTCTGCTCTGGCAACGGCATCCTCGGTGGGCAGATGGGAAGACGATGAACAGCTTTTCCTCGGCTGCTTGCATGGCCAGCCATGCGTCAATTTTGGAGAGCACTTAGATGCTACCAAGAGGCCACATGTACCAATTCTGGCGGACATGATACTACTGCATCTGCCAGAGTGGGCCAAATATTGAATCGAAGTACAAGATTCCTGAACCCCGATCTGCGGCATGGCAGAGGATAGGCGTTTGCATTGAAGCTGCGCCGCCCGCTGCGACGAATGGCGTTAGATGGAGATTGCTTTTGGGCCTGCCGGCCTGAGTGACGAGCGTGAACTGTTACTTGGACAACTAGCTGCAGCTGCAGAGCTATTATGCGAGCGCGAGCTGCAAGATCGCGGGCTCTGTGTGGACGACCACCAACGTCTGCGTGCATGCCAGTGTCAACCGCTCAGGTACAGCAGTTGTTGGTTGTAGTATAGCTGCCAGTAGGTAAGCCTGGATGACTGGGACAGCCAGGCAAACCATCTTCCCGTGGCCTCCTGCTGGCAGAGCCGCGGACAGGCATAATAATGCTCGGTGAGGGCGTGTGCGCAAGCGCTTCAAGGATCAGCTTGGGCCAGTGCGCGCTAAGCCAATGAGCGGGCCTGCAGCACCATCACCGTAGCAGCGAAGCAAAGCACCTTGGCATAGCTTCATCACCTTCCGCTGCCCTTCTCTCCTTCTCTCTCGTCCTTCTCCGTTCCCAAGAAGGCCTTCCTCCCTTCCTTAAAGCAGACGTTGGCACAGGCAGCTCGTCGAATTCGTTGGACACCTTGGACATCTACCCGGGCAGTCGCTATTCGCTCCCTGATCTCCACCAACGGAACTCACGACCCTGCCTGCTGAGCTTCATGTCTGCTGCGAGACGATAACCACCCCTCCGGTACCTCTTCCTACAGCTGTCCGAAGCTTGGGGCTCTCTGCTGCTAGCATCTTTGGATTGGAATTAGTTTTCTCGTCTTTGCATGCTTATCCGCTGCCCGAGCAGTGAAGTAGTGATCAGCCGCCGCGTCAACACCCGCAAGAGAATCGAGACGACAAGCCCACCCTCGTTTACAGCGTCACCGCAACGACCTCGCCAGACCGGCCCTTCACCCACACCATCATGGAGATGTCTTCGCCCCTTGCAGCGATGCACCCACCGCCGATTCCAGGAGGACATTGGGGAGGCTTCCGACGCGATGTGCCAAATTCCAAGTCCCTCTTTGGCGCAAATGCATTCGGCCAGAAGAACTTCAATTTTAGGGACATGAGCATGCGGAAGCCGAGCACCGACTACTTCACATTGCAGCCGTTCCGTGGCTCCTCGCCTACCGCGAGTCTCGCCGCCGACATGTCCTCCAACTTGCATGTCGACCAGAGGTGCGTTATTCCCCCTGCATGGCGGTACCCAGGGAGCTTCACTAACAATGTTCCAGTCCCCAACTCGTCACACCCCGCCGCTCGCTTTTCACATCGAACCTGTTCCAGCCATCGTACAATCGAGGTAAGAGGTCGAGGCATTGGAGGTACATGTCCAAGTCCGGAGGCGCTGACTCGCACCCAAGCAGAAGGAACCACGACCCCACCAGTCCGATGGGAAGGTGTTACAACACCACCAATTCCCTCATCGTCTCCCTTCGTGCCTGATAACATGGACATATCGCCGTTGCCCCATAAAGTGCCCTTTAGCTTCATCGCCGAGCGGTCCCTCGCAATCACACCCGATGTTGAGGAAGATATGATATCACCTTGTGAAGCTGCTCCTCCGCCTCAGTTTCCTATCCATCAATTGGAAATTCAGAGGCCGGTCTCCGCCGCTGAGTGAGTAATCATATCCTGGACAGTCATAAATCACTGCTAACGCGTACTAGGCGCAGGAAGTCTGCGCTACTTCGGCCATCCCTTGCACGTTCTAAAAACCACTCGACTAACACGGTATCCTTCAAGTCACGAGAGCAAAATCCGTTACCTACCTTTAAGTTTGGCGCTGGGTACGATACATTCTCTAATATATCCACTACATCACTAGACGAATGCTTCGCACCGTCGCCGCCTCAGGAGCGGAAGCCGTTTTCGAACCCGTCTTTTGGATCTTCAAAACCCAAGTCATTCTGCATCACTACCAGCATGTCTCGTGCTACCGGTTCACCCCTTAGTGGCAATGTGAGGAAGCCTGTCGGACCACCCTCGCGACGACCTAGCAAGTTCAGGCGCTCGCTCAGTATGTTCGAGCATCCAGAGGACGTGATGAACCAGAAACAGGACAAGGATAACTACACCCCAAGTGGCCTGCAGGCCGTGATGGACATTGATGATGCACCCTCTCTCCGCCTTCCGCATTTCACGCCTCCAAACGAGCCCGACAGCATTCCACGTATCACCGATGCCACTCTAATCAGTGTTCTCAACGGCGACTATAAACACGCGTTTGACAAGACCGTCATCATTGATTGTCGATTCGAATATGAATATGAAGGCGGCCACATTGAGACTGCAACAAACTTTTGCGAGAAGGAGCAGCTTGCAGCTTCCCTCTTCAGCGAACCCACACCATCTAATACTTTATTAATCTTCCATTGTGAATACTCCGCGCATCGTGCGCCTCTCATGTAAGTCATTACTATAATTGTTGCATCGGTGATTGTATATTGACTAGCTATAGGGCAAAGTTTGTGCGTCATGAGGATAGAAAGATGAACTCCTATCGCTACCCACAACTTACTTATCCTGAGGTGTACATTCTCGAGGGTGGCTATAGCGCATTCTATGAGTCGAACCGAACTCGTTGTTTCCCTCAAAACTACCTTCGGATGGACGCTAAAGAACACGAAAACGATTGCGAGCGTGGCATGAACAAGCTGCGCCAACGCTCTAAGCTTAATCGCGCTCAAACTTTCGCATTTGGTCAGCAATCTTGTCAGGTGGAGGACAGCCCTACCGCTGTTAGTCGCTCAAGGAGCGGCACCGTCTTTACCCTTGGCGGTGACGAACCAATTTTCAACATTGGCCGCATTGGGACTACGCGAAGGATGGCTTCGTACTAGAAGTACACACCTTCCTCATTATACCTAACTGTGCTCATGGCGACTCGGATTGACGGCGTTATTGGTCAACTGCGGCATTCAAAACCACAGCGTTGGCGTTCGGCTTGCATTTCGACATTTCCTTCTGGCGTTTAAGCGACTACCATTTGATACTCTCGGATACACCTTCGACTTTTGACTGGACAGAACCACAATGTTTGACTAGCAACAGTCTGCTTTTGGTCTCTTCCAGCTTGTTTCGATTCTCCAGCTATTTGTTACGTTCTTTATCATGGCCTCCATGTCGTGTACGATTTACCTTGCTCGGGAGCAGACTTGCCTGGAATACCCAAGCCGGTTTCTTGCCAGCGTTCTAGCACTGCAGCTGGTGTCTGCCTCCCGAGCTTTTAATTTTCTTTTGTTATTCATGCTGCATCCTCATACCAAGCAACATCCTCATACCACGCTACATCCTCATACGGACCTGCACCCTCCTACGGATTTTACTACGCCCCTGTAGAGCTGAAAAATGCTCTCATGTGTTCAAAGAACAATCTAAGAAATCATCACGAACAACTACGGGTTTGGCCAACGTGCCTTATACCTCATTACCACACATGCAACCACACATTCTCCTTTCATCATCACTACTCCCTCTAAACTGCGCTTCTCGACCATCTCGGTATTTGTCATCCGCGAACAGAAAGGACTTTCCCACCCGTCATTTCCCATTATCCCCGGCTCCGGTTTCCTCTTCCTTCTACTATCTTCGTTGGTCTCCCTCGAAAAGGATTATATCCCATACTCCTTTGGATTTCCACTTTGCTTTTGTTGTACTTATCTGCTGCTTATATTTTCTGCGGGCCAGGCTGGCGTGTAGATGAGAACAACTGCGTACATAAGGTGGATGGGGCGCGCAGAGATATTACAAGGATAGGTGAGATGGTGCCTCGTCGTAATGCGGTGGAAAGGACGATGGTGGATTGGTCTGTTTGCGTGTCGTCATCAGGGAATCAATCAGTATCATGTTAAACTTCTATCTCGAAATGCGTGATATGCTCTCCATGTTCGTGACGCCTTGTTGACAATCACAACTCTCCGACCAATCAACGCGTGAATTCATTAGTGGTCGATCACCCCGGTTTGACCCCAGCACATCATGCCTGCCCCGCCGTGGCCGCATCTCCATGCCAAAACTTGAAACCTAAAATACAACCCTACCTATCCATGAAGCATAGGATAACCCCAAAGTTAACCCCTCAATGGATATCGACGACCTCCTCGCCGAAGTCTCGGCTGACGCTGTCCCAAGGGAGACTCGAGACCTACAGGAACTGACGCGCGCGTGGGTCGCCGAGCGCGTTGCGCCAGAGTTACTGCCGTGGCCTGAGGAGCTGATGGAGAGGGTCTTGGGGAGGATTAGGAAGCAGGTGTGTACATAATATCTCAGGATTTAGCAGATTAGAATGTGAAAAGGAGATCTGAGGACTTAGATGCTGAAGAGTGTGTTTGCAGATTGAACTTGTGGAGGACCAGACCGGCAACATGGACCCGAAAGCGAATTTTAAGCTCATAGTCATTCAGACGGAGCTCGAGAGATTTAAATTCCTTGTCCGCAGCTTCTTGCGTGCAAGGATAAAGAAGGTATACATCCCCTACCTACCTTCCATGTTCAAACGCTAATTACGGGTACAGATAGACACCCACCCGCACTACACTCTCGCGTCCCACACAAACTCTCTCTCTGACGCTACCCCGCTCCTCTCCACCTCGGAATACCAATACCTAACGCAGCACCAAACGCTCCTCTCGCAACACTACGCGTCCTCCTTCCTGTCACAATTCCCCGCTTCGTTGCAGAGATTGGATGATACGACGGGTGGGATTAGCATGGTGGATCAGCCGGATGAGGATGCAGCGGTATTTTGTAGGGCGTTGAGGGAGGTAGGGGAGGTTTTCGTTGAGGGCACAGAGAGGAGGTTTGAGATGAAGAGGGGAGATGTGTGGGTGGTTAGATGGAGTGCAGTCAGAGAGTGGGTGAGGAGTGGGGATGTAGAGTTGATATGATGGATAGGGAAGGAGAAGAGGTGTGCTGGGTAGGGGTATGTGAGCGGCGGCGGGCGAGTGGATGAGAGGAAGAAGCCCTACGCTATACTGTTGTATCTGGCAGGAGGAACTGTGGCGAATGGAGCAGGAGATTGCATCTTTCAGGAAAAAATCGTTGTTCGAAGGGAATGGAAGGCTTACGGGGTGGTTGCAGCTGGAAATTCAAGCATTGCGAGGCGTTCGGTAGAGATGGCAAAAGAACTAGCGTCTAGTGAGGAATATCGATACCAGCCATTCTGGCAAGACGCCAAAAAAAAAAGCAAGGAGCTTTGCAAAGTCCAACCTTATCTGATAAAAAGTGGGGTTGTACTTTCGTAAGAGGCGGCAAGCCATCTTGATTTATTTTGGTGGTGTAGGGATAACAATAGCCAGTACTCCATTCTCAACGCCAACAGACACCCTTTCAAAGTAATACATAAGTAGGGAAAACGAGCCTTCAGCCATTAGTGGCCTTGAAGCCAACCAAGCATCTGCCCAAATGCTTGAGCTTGCGCTTGTTTTATCTTTGGCTCGTCGTAGTCTCCGAGTACGGCGAATCCGTGCGGCACACCAGAAAATACTTGAATCTCGTGCTCAACCCCTTTCTTTTCCAATTCCCTTCTTCCAGGGGTAAGAACCTCTTCCTCTGAGAAGAGAGGATCGTTCTCCACAGCGGCGATGTATACAGGGGCCTTGACACCTTCTAGGTCCTCCTTCGTCACCATGGTGCCATGTGCGATTGCACCAGCCCTGATTAGGGGTTCTTTCTTCGCAGGGCCCTGCTCCTCGTCTTTCGGTGCGACGACTTGTTCTCCCAACACGGCGGTATCAGAATGCTCTCCAGCTAATATCAGTATATACTTTGCGCCGAAACAGTAGCCAACGCCGTAGATGCCGCCTCCATTAGCAACCGCATCTGCGAACTCCTCTCGTGCTCCCTCGATAACTTTATGGAGTATGGGAAGGACCTTCTCAGCCGTGTGTCGTGCGAGCCACATGTCGATGAGGAAAGATTTAATGCCCTCAGCGGTCTTGAGTTTGATTTGCTCGAGCCAGGAGGCCTGTTCCTGGATCTCGGTCATATCGACGCTGTTTGGCGCAGGATCGTTTTCAAATTGATCTGGCATGACCACCAAGAAACCTTCTGCGGCATACTTGTCTGCTTGAAGCTGGTTATTTGTGGATTTGAGGCCAGTGCCGCCCGTCAAAAGGAGGAGAAGTTTTGAGGAGGAGTGGGGATAGTCGGAGGGTTTGGCAATGTAGACGTCGATCCCGCCGAGTTTGGACAGTTCCTGAGTTGCGTCAGCTTTGTTCGAGAATTGGGTGGCTCAAAGGACGACGTACGCCTGTGGGCACTTCTCCGGATGCTGTGGGGTGTCAACTATGATTCAAGAAGAAGTTTGGAGAGCGTACGTGTTGGTCTATCAGTGGTGCAGTGTTCCTGAGCAGGTTAGTAGCTGCGCTAGAGTGCATCTAATTGGGGAGCCTTACCCCCATGCTCGGACCAGCTTGCGCTCGAGTGTCGCCAGGAAAGACGCTTTGCTCTGCTCCTGTCGGTGCAGCAGGCGTCTCCTGTGCATCACTCTCGGGGGCTTTCGTTGAGATTTCAGGTGTGTCGGCCATGATTGTTCGTGGATATTGGTGGAACGACGGACAGCGAGTGAATGCAGACCCATTGAACCCTTGGAAGCTCTCATTACGTAGGCGGGCCCTTTCGGACTAGTGCGGGGCTATCACGTGATCGCGACGCGCGACGCGTCAAAAGTCCTCTTAACTTGACCTCGCCACCACTCAAACATCTACCCACACCAAACACACTTTTGTATCTACCTCCAAGATCATGGCTGAACAAGCGATTACCCAAGGCTCCATTCGGTGCGTTCACGTTCAGACGTCAAGCAAAGCTCTCTTAACACTGCCTGCAGGAGCATCTTCGAGCCTGGAGGCCCCTTCACTGACCATCCGGTGATGCAATGCGTCCAGATCAAGGCGATGGAGCCAAAGGCTGGAGACTCGAACGCCGTCCAGCGATACCGTGTTGTGCTCAGCGATATTCGCAACTTTATTCAGACCATGATTGCAACTGGTGCGCTGACTTGAATCAGAATTTCTCGCTTTGCGCTTAGTTAATCATTTGCAGCCGCCAACGACATCGTGACTTCTGGGAAACTAAAGAAGGGTTCTATTGTGAGACTGTTGAAGTTCAATCCTCAGCAGGTTAAGGATAAGAAGTATGACTCCCACTCTGTCTTGGCATGGAGCAATGCTAACGCGGAATAGGATCTTGATCATTATGGAGATGGAAGTGCTCGAGCAATACGGTGAACTCGAGAAAATCGGCAACCCGGAACCTCTCGACACCAAGGAAGAAGTGAAGGCCCAGCCTGCAGGCATTTCTGGCAATGATTTCTACGGCAGCAAGCCTGTACAGGCCGCGCCCCAACAGCAGCAGCGCTCCCTTCCCGTACATCAGAGCAATCCTAGCACCGCCGCACATCCTCATCTATACCCGATCGAGTCGCTATCTCCCTACGCCCACAAGTGGACAATCCGGGCCCGATGCACATACAAAGGCGATATCAAGACGTGGCACAATGCGAGAGGCGAGGGCAAGCTGTTCAGCGTGAACTTGTTGGATGACACGGGAGAGATCAGGGCTACTGGCTTCACCGAGACTTGCGACAGGCTCTATGACGTCTTCCAAGAGGGTGTTGTGTACTACATCTCTGCGCCCTGTAAGGTAGTGCCCGCCAAGAAGCAGTTCTCGAACCTGCCGAACGACTATGAATTACAATTTGAGAATGGCACAGAAGTTGAGAAGGCCGAAGACCAAGAGAACAAACCACAACTACGGTTTAATTTCACCAAGATTGGCGACCTCAACTCAGTTGAGAAAGACACGACCATTGACACTCTCGGTGTACTCAAGGAAGTGGGTGAGGTCAGCACGATTACTTCCAAAAACACGAACAAGGACTTTAGCAAACGAGAACTGCTCCTCGCAGATGACAGCCAAACTTCAGTGCGACTCACCATTTGGGGCAACCAGGCGCAATCTTTCGATGTTCCTCTCGAATCGATCCTTGCATTCAAGGGCGTTAAAGTATCTGACTTCGGCGGTCGGAGTTTGAGTCTCCTCAGCTCGGGCTCTATGACTGTTGACCCTGATATCGATGACGCCCATAAGCTAAGAGGGTGGTTTAATGCCGTTGGCCAGAATGCACAGTTCAACACACATGCACATCTATCCAGTGGTGGCGGCTCAGGACAGGATACCACTAAGCTGATCTCGCAAATTCTCGAGGAAGAGAGCTACTTGCAAGACACGCCAACGTACTTCAACATCAAAGCTTCTGTCACCTACGTCAAGAACACGGGCGCGGTTGCTTATCCAGCTTGCTCGACCCCGAACTGCAACAAAAAGGTTATCGAGGAGAGTCCCAATGAGTGGTGGTGTGAGAGTTGCAAGAAGAAGTTTCCTACGCCGCAATACCGATATATGCTGAGCATCAACGTCGCCGACCACACGGGGTCGCTGTGGTTGAGCTGCTTCGACAACTCTGGGCAAGTCATCGTTGGGATGCCTGCCAACGATTTGATAGCGATCCAGGACCAAGACAACGAGAATGAGACGAAGAACTTCATGGATGTCTTGTACAATGCTACATGCAAGATGTTCAACTTCAGGGTTCGCGCGAAGATGGAGACATACCAGGATCAGCCAAAGTAAGTCACGCCCAAATTGTGAGTGATAGGGAGCATGCTGCTAACAAGACTCAAGGCCCCGGTATCAGATCATGAACCTCTATACTCTCAACTATGCGCAGGAGGCAAATAAACTGGCCCAGATCTTGAAACAGTACGATGTGGATTCCGACAGCTTGTTTGTCAACTAGGACTAGATACGTTGGGAAACAGTATGGTGGTTAATAGAATCATGTGTATGCATTTTTGCTTATGGTTTCGAATAAGTCCAAAGGGGTCGGAATGAGCATGATTATCCCATCATTTGTCTAGCTATCTTGAACCCGGCAGTGAAAGCTAACTATACGGAGGGAAAAGGCATATCTTATCATAGAGAAGTCCTGCATCACTCGGTGCTTCATCATCCTACCACGTCCATTCGTCGTGTGAAATAGCTTTTCCCAGGTCTCAGCTATCATTTGTAATCCGTATCCCAGCATCACCACAGCATACAACTAATATAGCAGATTCCCATTCACATACTCCAAGAAATGCTCATGAAAGGTCTCCAATACCTCCCCCTTAAAACAACTCCATCGCATCCTCACCCTCCTCCCTCTCCCTCTTGATCCCACTCTTCTCGTCCTTCAACAGCCCGGCCACGAAAACCCTGAAGAAATCGATATATGGCTTCAAACTCGTCTTCTCCCAATCCTGGATCTTCTTCCCACTCTCGTTCACGTCCTCGCCCTTCCACTCATCAATCTCATTCAACAACTGCGTCACAGTCGGCACGCCCAACGGATCGAACTCCTCCACCCTCCTCGGATCAATGGGTACACAGACGCGCCCTGTTCCCGGGTGAATGACGAAGGGCGATTTGAGCAAATGGTTCAGTTTTTTGGATACTTCGGCGTCGAGGCGCGGGTATGTGTATTCGAGCACAATATCTTGCTTTGCCTCTAGTAGTTCTTTTGAGCCTTTTGAGGAAGATAAAGCGCCGGTGGCGAGAGCATCGATGTCAGACCATTTTGAAGCGCTGGGGCGTGAGGGAGAGGAATCCCATTTCTTCTGCAGCGCGGCTCTGAGCGTGGGATCGGGGAGGAGGCTGAGTAAATGGGCGCATTTTTCTTCCGCCCAGGGGTCTTGTTCGAACAGGATGGAAGTTTGGAAGTGCTCTTTGAGGATGTTGAGACTGCGGTCGAGATGCGGGTGCAGCGGGCGGCGCACGTTTACTTTCTTGCCGCCCTGGTCCCCGCCTTTGAGGAGCTCGAGGTAGCCAGCGATGGCGCGCCGTCTGGAGTCGTCCAGCTCGCGGGCTCGCTTGTCGCAGACCCATGCGTGGGCTCCACGACGTCCAGAGTACACCCAGAGGATGTGCTTGAAGCCGAAGTCGTCGCGGAGCGCAACGTCGACGACTTTGATGGCCATGGTGATGAAGGCCCAGCATTTATGGCAGATACTCGCGCCGGTACAACACGTCCTGATATCATCGTAGTCCGTCATGTCGATATCGAACACCAGTTCTTTCGTCAGCGGGCGGAACGCGCTGGCTTTGCGGACCGTCTTGCGGTCGCGAGGGTTGGTCGAGTATACGGGCCCGATTTCGAAACGAGACGGGATTTGCTGCAGGCACTGCTTGCGGAGGAGGTCGGCAGTGGCAAAGGATTGGTATCGCAGGTAGGCGTCGTTGGGGAGCGTGAAGGCGAACTCGCGGTGCGCGAAGTCGTTTGTGGGGATAGGCGAGTGGTTGAGCCATTGGAAGAGGTAGCGGAAGGGGAACAGGCGTTGGTAAAAGGCGCGCATGATTTGGGGGTCGGAAAAGGTAGATTTGGATGTTATCTTGCTACCACAAGTCAGTATGGAGATTGAGTGGACAAATGTAGCGTGTCGTACATTGGTGCGGGCTGTGAGGGGGGTTCCTCTGATTTAACCTGCGGTGCGCTGGATGCAAACTCCTCATCTGAATCATCGTCATCGAAGAGGTCTTCTAGCTTGGCTTTGCTCTCTTCTGCGGGACTCGGTGCGTCTGCCATGGGGATGTCCTGCGTATGAGGCTCGGATTTGATAGTGTCGACTTGCGAGACGGTGCGTGAAGAATCATCTGGCGAGCCAAGTGGGGGTGTCGACCCGGGTGTTATTGAGTGCGGCATTTTGAATTCGTTTCTTCTGATGTTTGCTGTGAGGTTTCGGTGTGAGAGCAAGACACTGTGAATGTTCAGGGTACGCGTCTTAGCGCGTTTCTGCACGCGTAAAGAGCGGCAAAATAAGGCGGTGAGGAGTGCTATCGTGACTTTCCCGCTGGTGTACTTGCTCGTCATTGTGCCGGGAGCAAGCTCCGTCAGCAAGCTCTGGCTTCGACCCGGCACAACTTTGACCTCCGTCCTAGCTTGAGGGCATGAAAAAAAGACATGCTACACAGTGGGGATGTTTGTATTGTGCATCACGTGAAATGTGCCTTTCAGAATAACGTGAGCGGGTGTAGCTTTCAGCCTTGCGGCAGCACTTCTTTTTATTTCTTTTTACGTTTACGGGGGGTCGGGGCGGTGCCATGCTGACCTTCGCTCAAGGGCACACTTCTGTGTCGCTCAAGCTCGAAATCATTGATTTCACTCAATTCTTTTCTCCAAGTAGGTTTCGTTCATATTTGATAACCGCATGTAGCTTATCGTAACTAGACTACCAAGTCGAAGATCGAACATGTCGACGAGAGAACTTGCTGCCCGAGGCTTAGATGTCGCCGCCCGTAGCATCGACTTGCTAGCCGTGCTAGGCGAACTGTCTAATAAGGCCAGCCCCATGTATCAGATGGCCTTAGAGTTCGGTCGCTGGCTTGAGCGAGAGAAGCTGAATCACTGGCAGCTTCAGTCCTGTCTGACAGAGGCACGAGATCTCGTTCAGCCAAATTCCACCGGGGAGGATTTTTTTGCCATGGTGCTCAGTGGGTCACAGGTCAGGGCTGTCGGACCGCTCTTCGCTCAGCCTCATGGCTCTCTTGGTCGCTATCTAGCAAGAGATGTCCACCTCATGTGGATGACTTCGACCATTTCTTGCCTCTATGAGTATCACAGCACGGGTTACATCTCGGATGTGCTTTGCGCTTTCATCATGCAGTCCAGCCTTGCTGACGGCCAAAAGCCAATGTCCGAGTTCCGATTAGCTCACCACCCGATGCGTCTGGAGATCAAGCCCGTCATCGACAAAATTGTATCTAGCACCTGGTGCAATGTGGTCAATTCCCTAGGACTTGAGCAATCGTCAAGCGGTATTCTTCGGTTACCAAAGGAGCTTCAAGACATTTGTCACCGTGGGCACCATCTCGAAAGCCATACACTAGGCTTAGCAATGAGTAAGCTACGTGATAGCCCAACCCAAGTCATCATTGAAAGTGAGCATCTCCTCACGAATCTTGCACTTTGGCTTGTCCTGCACTTCCATGGCAAACTATGTGTGGTTGTCAGTGGAGCCACTGTATACGAGAAAGCTTTGGGAGAAGAAGAGAAGCGCATTGAACTCCGGACAAAACGGTTCTGTGATCGAAAGCGTGAATGTAGATCCGACTCAGAAAAACCCACGTTCAAAATGTACACTGTAGTGGGTAGCAAGTTTGATGCTCACATGATGTCCGGCATGTACGACACCCAAATGACATTGGAAAGTGTCCCGGGAGCACGACAACCACTATACAAAAGTCCAATGTCATACCCAGGAAGCACCAATTCTCGCAGTCTCAAACTTCGCACACGATCGGTCGCTAAGAAAATTGTGACCTGGTTACTCGACCGCAACATCGATAAAGATGTGAGCCCAAACCAGTTGTCTTTCAATGTTTTACACGATGTCAAACTTCGAGTCAAGACCCTTACTGTCGCCGATGTTGTGGCCAAGGTGCCGCTCATTAGAAACATGGATTGGGATACAGATGAAGATGCTGCGTCAGTCGTATTCATGTATCAGAAAGCTCCAACCGTCGAAGAATGGCTTGATCCAGCATATTCGGACGATGAGATGTTGGACGAATCAGCAGGTAGTGAGGAAAGCAACGACGAAGACGAACCTGCAAAATTGTTGATCTACTTCCCCATCCTCCAAGATCTTCTGGCACAGGTTAGAAAAGGCTGCCACTGTCACGTCTGCAAATTGCCCAAGTATAAGTTCCAATCCAACCAGGGATGCCTCCAGAACATGGTCCTCTACGAGGTTCTATTCTATATAGCTCACGCAATCGCTGATGCTTTCGGGGCTCCTAATTCATCCGCGAGATCTGCCAGGGAGATCGAAATGGACGATCTTGGCGTGTCTCGAATTTTGTTAGACGCCGTCGACCCAGGGCTACAAGCCATGAATTGGCATTCCTGGTTTAACACTGCCAGCCGAGTCGTTCTCGGGTGCAACTCTCTGGATAATCTCGATAGAGTAACAAGAGAAGATATTCACTACACTGAGAAGACCCATTTCTCTGACGCAAGTATTTTCAAAATGAATACAGTAGCCGTACAGTTCGGAGGTCTAGCTGTTATTGCACCGTGGCTCGACCTCGCCATTCCCATTTCGATAAAGGGTTGCTTTGGGATGGTTGTAGTGCAAGGGCAGATTGGCGTCATCGTAAAAGGGCTTGATGGGACCAATCAATTCCAACCGGTGGAGGCAGAAACAGCCGTTGTCCAAACATTGCAGACAGAGGAAACCACGGATTTTGTCGAACGCTTTCCGAAGCAACAAGAAACCCCAGACAGCGACATACCTATACCGGTGGATCACTCTGACGTCAGAAGCGACTACATTCTTGTAGCAGGCGGACCGAGCCTATACAAATTGCTCATGCGAGTATCATCCGGGAACCATTCCCGTTTAATTGACCCAAGCCTTGCTATGCTGAAACTTTCTCAGCAACTACCTGTAGCGACATGTAAACACGCAAAAATCCCGGTCGTGCGATCTCCGCATCTTCCTCGGATGTTGAAAACGTATCCGTTTGAAGATCTTTTAGGCCGCTGGTCTGCCTCTTCTTCGCTGCCAGACAATGACCACACTCCAACCAGTAGTGAAATTATCGAGCAAGCCGACTGGGATGAGCAAGGTTTCCAAGTTCCAACATCCACAGAAAGTCGAAGATACACCGACAAGACGAACCCAAATGTTCCGTCTACCTGCCATTGTTCATTCAGCCTGGATACATACTTCAAGTACCACGTTGCACTGGCATTAGCCCACAATTGTGTCGTTCTGGCAAACTATGGCGGCGCTTGCATGAACTGTGCTCAAGAAAAGGCTTTCCAGATGGAGGCGGTGAATGGGATCGATGATATGAACCACGATCGTTGGATAATCACTAGAGCAGCCAATGCGGTCACATCCAGGCCGAAGGAGAACCTATTGCAAAAGCCAGTGAGGGGGGCCGATAAAACACAGTCATTGAAGAGATTGAGGGCTGCGGATACTGAGCTCGGTAGCCACTAGATAGGGTAAAATAGTAATTAGTATCTATTCCAAGGTTTTGATAAGCACTATAACGCCAAGACCTAATGCAAATATATTTAAAATTTAAGTAAACGTTAACAAACGTTATTCAGTTTTTACTTGGATTTCGCCAATGAAAGGCTTGTAGCAAGGTCTTTTGAGCAACCATAAGAGAACGGCAGAACGAAGGCGGTGAGGAGGGTCATCGCGATTCCTAACGTTATTTGGAGAGCTCGCCCGTCATTGTGCCAAGAGCAATCTCCGAGAGCAAGCTTCGACCTCGACCCTGATACAACTCTGGCTTCCATCTCAGCTTGAGGGCATGAGAAAGGATATCCTTCACAACGAGGAAGATGGTAGAGGAGGAGCGGGTTTCAGGGGACGGCTGGATCTCTGATGATTCGAGTTTTTACGGTATGTATCTACGTCGATGCTGTAATTGCTGCCTCGCCTTTTATCAACTGCCTGCTCTTCGTTTCCACGTTGCGCTCTGGTACGAATTTATTCCCTATTCCCATTCATCTGCGGGGCAAACTTGGTGCAACATCGCTAATGTTAACTCAAGGCGACGAAGACGAGCAAGAACACCAGCATTCGCTTTGTGACGATTTCAATATCAAACATGCTTGGCAAGCACACAGTAAAGATCTCAACGTCCTTCTCTCCAAAACGCGAGCCATACCGCCGCCCGACTTGTTCAATAGCCGCGAAGGATGCCCCGATTCGTGGCAGCTGCGGGAGTCCGTGGACGATTTCATCACACGTCTTCCTCCTCTCACTACTTCTGGTGACTGTTACGAATGGATCTGGGTTTCTAATCCGCATCGCGATAGCCATGGGGACTCAAAATGGCCTAGGCTAGATGAGTTCCGGCCTCGCGGATTCCAGTTACTCGAGCAATCTCTCCAGACCAGACATGCTATCCAAAATGAAGGCTCTCTAGAATCTAAAGCGACCATTACGCGATTGTTGAACGAGGAGAGCAAGCATCTCCAGCAACGTATCTATGATTTGGCGATAGAGACGAACCTTCTATCAGGAAAGGCAAGTAAGAGCGTCTTCAATATGATACATGCTGTATTAACAACACGTCAGTGGATGCTTTTCCCTGCCTTAGAAGATGTTACTCGTGTCTGGCGGCTAGTTGTTGAAGCTGTCATCAACAACCGACTAGGTCCAACTGCAAAAGTTGCTCCGGACGACGGCAAGTCGACCAAAAGACTGATTTGCGTCTACACCAAAGACTTTCGTGACACCAACGACGTTCTGCGAGTCCTCCAAGAGCTGGTCGCGATGGGCCTTGTCGGCTCTGGAAGGGGGATCTACTACAAGTCAGAACCGTATACATTGCTCGACATTTACAGGGAGAACGCCGCCGAGTATGGATTGCAAGCCAGTCTCCATTCGAGCCTGAAGATGCTCGCTGAAGCAAACTTTCCCAAACCGAAGCCCATTCCGCAGAAGAAGCAGGCGACACTCAATGGGTTCTTCCAGTCAACCTGAATGGAGATCGATTGGCATAACCTTCGCATGAAACAAAAGGACTTGTATCTATTCGCGGATCTACATCAGAGGCACATATTTTCCTGCCTGCGGGAGATTGTGTCCTGTAATATTATTGTCGGCATTTAAATACTCATTAAGAAACACACCTTTTCACATTCTTTCTTTAATCTCAATCTTACAAATCGGTTGACTCCCTCCCATTTGCCTCTGGTCCTGGTGAATTAGCTGACTTCGTAACATCATCCCCTGTGCGTCTATGAAAATGGGGCAAGCATTTCAAAGATCTAACGCAAAGGCATTGCTGGCCAGAACAAGGGTAACTAGTAGGCTAAGTTGATTCTTCTTTCCATCTTGCTGGAAAGCCCGCGCAGAGGTGATAGCCTGCAGCAGGCCTGTCGAATACCCCTGTTGAACGTGTTCTCGTGAAATGTCGGAACGGCTGATCTGCAACGTAACAGAAACAGCGGTCTGATGCCACATAACGAGACGAGAAACTATATCCGGATCTTTTGCGAAGCGCGTGCGGGTCTTTTGACCAATGTGCTCGATCTCGTGCAGTCTTTTGGTATCGAAAATGCACACGATGACGAGAATCGCGGCTGTTGAGTGTCCTCCTTGTGCTATTTGGTGTGCTACTAACGCAGTGTGGACTTCGGAGGCTTGTTTAACAATCCATTACTCGATCGCAACCGGCTTAACTCACCGAGCACTTTCAACGACCATGATGCATCTCCTCGGCCATATTTTTCAAAACTCGAGCTCTATTCAATATTTAGTCACAAGTAATTGTTGTGTTGGAAGCACAGCCTGTCTAGAATAACGAACAGGTGATGGCCTCATTTGTATGAGCGCTGAATAGCAACAGGGCAGCGTCGTCGACACTCGAGACCATCATCTTCACGGTCGAGCCAGTTGTCCCCAGTCTCAAGACGTCATGCGATCAGCTCCGACGAAATAAAGTCTTAGCATTGCGACTAGCTGTGCGGTAAACTGTGGTGATGCGGTTGCGGTTGCGGTGACTCGATGGGAACAGTTTCTATCGAGTAATACGGCTGCGTTGTGGTACTGCTGACGGCTCTCCTCGTCGGAACCCCCGGCACCGTCTCCTAATTGCCCCGAATAACTCTAGCTCAGAATCAAGAGGCCATCATGGGTCGAGGAAGAAACTTCCTCCTCGTCGAGAAGAGCATAGAAGAGCTGTCACGGAAGCGTTCGCACAGCGTTGAGCTCGGCTAAACTTGCGCTAGCCCCCTTTGTAGCGATCCGGACCGAGCCCTTTCAATGGTCACCTCTGTGTGTTCTTATCTCCCAAGCCTCAACGCATGCTCCACACAGCACAATATTCGTCGGGGACCAACGGGAGCCAGCACGCGGATTCCGGCAAGGTGGTCTCGATAACCTCACATAATCAGGGCGCTTTCAGTTTCTATCGAGTAAGAGGCGGTCTGTTGCCCTTGCAATGGCCTCTCCCCGACGTTGGAGGATTCCAAGTCCGGGGGAAACAGATTTCGCTCATGGATTTCAGATACCTCCCGCATGGATCGTGTGGTGGGTTGATAAGGACTGCTGTACCCCAGGTTTTCGTTTGCTTTGGCTTCCTGTTCCTGAGCATACTTTCTTTGTCTATCACGTCTACTACATATTCAAACACCTTGACTCTGTCTTGGTTTTTCTCTCGACTCGCATTCCTCTTTGACTCAACACCACACCGTCTTCTTGCTTATCTCCCCACTTATCTCACGACCCTGTCCCAAAGCATCTGCCGACCAGTTCCGAGTATATATAGCTCTTGACCTTCCGCAATCGGAACCACAATCCGAAATACACACTTACTTCTTTCAATCTCTTCATTCTTCACAACCTATTCATCAACATGGCTCCTCACGCAACCACGCCTCCTCCGGCTGCCCATAGCATCCCTCACCAGCCCATCACAGTGCTAGCTTCCTCAAGAGCTGTCGTTGCAGGCCGCCTTACTGAAGCTACCATTGTCATATCAAACACCACCGGAAAGATCACCTCTATTTTCCATTCAGTGCTCAAGCGCACCGACTTCCCGGAAGGAACCGCTTACACCGACTACTCGCCTCTCATTCTACTTCCGGGTCTTGTTGATGCTCACGTACATTTGAATGAGCCTGGACGCACAGAATGGGAGGGCTTCTGGTCTGGCACTCGAGCTGCTGCTTTCGGAGGTGTGACTACTGTCGTTGACATGCCACTGAATGCCATCCCTCCCACCACCACCGTGGAGAACCTAAAGATCAAGATTGAGGCTGCCAAGGGGAAGTGCTGGGTCGATGTAGGCTTCTACGGAGGCATAGTACCCGGCAATGCAGATGAGCTAAAGGGCCTGGTCAAGGAAGGCGTCAGAGGCTTCAAGGGATTTCTGATCGATAGCGGAGTATGCATCCCTTCTCGAGCTCGCTTGTACATATGACTATTATGCTAACCTACCTCAAGGTCGAAGAGTTCCCTGCTGTAACATCCATCGACATCGAGAAAGTCATGCTTGCCCTAAAGGACTCCGCAACAACCCTCATGTTCCACGCCGAAATGATCCCACCCATCACCGCCTCAGTCGGCGACGACGTTCAACGTGCCTTCCCACCACTTGCCCCCTCCGGCCCCCTAACCGCCTACTCCACATTCCTCGACTCCCGGCCACCAGCCTTTGAAACCTACGCCATCGCTGAGATCCTCTCCCTAGCGCACCTAGCGCCAGAACTCCAACTCCACATTGTGCACCTCTCCGCTATAGAAGCGATCCCTCAGCTCCGCGAAGCCCGCGCCCAAGGCATCAAGATCACTGCCGAAACATGTTTCCACTATCTCGCGCTCGCGGCTGAAGCCATCAAAGAGGGTGACACACGGCACAAATGCTGTCCGCCCATCCGCTCGCAGAACAACCAAGACGGCCTCTGGGAAGAACTCCTCCAAGACGAAGCCGACGGCGTCATAAAGACCGTCGTCTCAGACCACTCGCCCTGCACGCCTAACATCAAACTCCTCCCCGCTGCCTACGCGCCCAAGCAGGAAAGTAAGCGGAAAGAAGAGCACACCAAGGATTGCGAAAGCTGCGAGAGCTCAGAAGGCGAGGAAGAGGGCCCCGAGGAGAAAGGCGATTTCTTCTCGGCCTGGGGCGGCATTTCGAGTGTGGGCCTTGGGCTCCCTATTCTCTGGACGGAGGGACTGAAACGCGATGAGAATTTTAGTGTCGAGGAAGTGGTGCGTTGGTGCTGTAAGAATACAGCGAAGCAGGTTGGGCTGGAGAGGAGTAAGGGGGATTTAGCGGTTGGGTTTGATGCTGATGTGGTGGTTTTTGATGACGAGGCGGAGTTCATGGTAAGTCTAGATATTTTCTTCTTGGTGGCTATTGTAGGTTGCTAATCATGTGCAGGTCGAGCCCAGCACCATGCTCTTCAGGAACAAGGTCTCGCCGTACGAGAACAAGACGCTCAAAGGCGTCGTCAGGGAGACTTGGCTTAGAGGGCAGCAGATCTTTAGCCGCGAAGAGGGTTTTATGGAGAAGGCGGGCCCGAGTGGCAAGTTGTTGCTTGAGCCGAGAAAGGTGAGTAAATGAACAATAACGCGGAAGCGAAAGGTAGATGTGAAGGGCATTTCAACAAGATACACTTGTAGAGTGGATTTGGACATTCGAATTAGCGGGAGACTTGCATGCATGGGAGGCCGCCACAAGATTGCTAGGAATGGCCTGTGGGAATTTTAGGTTTGCATGATATCATCTGCATTGACGGCTAGGAGCTGCGGAGTCAGCATATATTATGGTTATGAGTAATGAGAGCATGCTTGCATTATAACGTACTGTGGTCTCCGTGATCGGAAAGCAAATACATTAGCTTCCATGCACAAGTGCATTCAACGAGATTTCTCCTCAACACGTTGCATATGCATTTCTCGTCATGCTAGAGAACCTTGAAAACAGGACTCTCATATCACGTGCGCCTTGGTGAGGGGTATCAGAGTGGCAAGCAGGTGGTGAAATGTGTTTGTCAAGATCCATTCATGTTCGACTACATGTCCGACATTGGAGTAAACCGATTGAGCCCATCCCATTTTTGTCCGTGAATGCCGTAACCCATATTTCCATCATGATGCATCCCCTGATCCGGTTACTTGGACTCGTCGAAAACGTAAGTCAAGTGGCAACGACCGCAGTACTGGCGGTTGTGCATGGCAGCCATGAAGACACCGGCACCGCACTCGGGCTGAGGGCACTCTCGGCGCAGGCGCTCGATCTTGCCGTCGCCGTCAACCTTGTAGTACTTGAGGACCGCGAGCTTGGTCTTCTTCCTCTTGTGCTTGATCTTCTTGGGCGTGGTGTACACCTTCTTCTTGCGCTTCTTGGCTCCTCCACGCAGACGAAGGACGAGGTGGAGGGTCGACTCCTTCTGGATGTTGTAGTCGGAAAGGGTGCGGCCGTCTTCCAGCTGCTTTCCGGCGAAGATCAAGCGCTGCTGGTCTGGGGGAATGCCCTCCTTGTCTTGAAGTTTGTTAGACGGTTGATGGGGAAGGAGGAGGCGAGCAGCGTACCCTGGATCTTGGACTTCACATTGTCGATGGTGTCCGAAGACTCCACCTCGAGGGTGATAGTCTTGCCCGTGAGGGTCTTCACGAAGATCTGCATGTCGGCCTTGAGAGCGAGATCAGTAAAATTCGAGGCGGAGGGGCGCAGAGAAAATAGAATAGCAGTCGTCCCATTTATAGAGCCGCATGCTTCTGGATGATTCTGCGCGATGACAATTTGGGGGGCGTAGACATACCTAGACAATCAAATTGTCTTCCTCAGTCGTCGTGCAGAAGGGTTGGTTTGGAGAGCGAAAAGTGGACGTGGATGGCGACCCGCAGAATATTGGAGGCGCTTAGTAAGTGTGGCCTTGGCGGCGACGATGGCCTAATCAGCCGAGCTGTGGCACCACTCGTGGGCGCTAGCGCGGCTCGTGCGACACACCCATGCTACCGAGGCTGTGGCGTCTGCGTTGCTGGGTAACGGCCCTGTTGATCGTGTTGATATTCATTCAGACCATCCGTCGTCATCTTCACATCTTCACACTCTCCATCTCCAATCTGCACATCCACAAACCTCTACGCCTACACCAAACACATCTCCACCTCATACGCTCATCTTACCTACTACTTCGACAGGAGTAGATCCCTAGCTCCACACCCCAACAAACATTACATAGGCCTCGGCCTCGAACTTACTTGAAGCAGGCTGCTGGGAGACTGCATCTGTACTGAGGAGACCATAAGGAAACGACCCGCCCGGCGAGCGCCGCTTGCACTTGCGTGAGGTATGTCGACGAGCCCCATTGACGCAACCGAGGTGACCATGGCTGATTGCTGTGCAGTACCGGACCAAATAGGACATTCCCCCATTCCTCGATAACGATTTCCGGACTCGACCTGCACACAACATGCTGTCCACAAATAATACCTCGAGCATTCAGCGACGACGGACACAGCACCGTCGGCTGAACTCAACACCAGCAGCATTCGAGGCCCCACAAGTACGACCACTCCCTGCTAACCTACAACAACAGCGACAAAAACGGTCGGGCATGAGTCTTGATCTCCGAGGCTTGAACCTCGAGACCATCCACATGCCCCAGCAAGGACCGTTCCCGGACCAGATGAACCCAGGACCATTGGACAAACAATGCTTCAAGCAGGAGCACAGTACGGTAAGTAATACTAACATAGGACAAAACCAACAGCATACAATGCAAGTAGCGCATACGCACAGCCAAGCCCAGCCGGGCCCCCAGGACGCCTTTTTGCGATCCCCAGTACAGCAGTCTCTCTCATCGCCCCGAACCCCTCACAGGTCACTCCGCGGGCAGTCTCCCCAGCAGCCTCCTCTCTCTCCCGCAAAGCCTCCTACCGAGGAGCAAATGAAAGAACTCCAAGAGCACATACAGTCGGTGTATGGCTCGTACGGACAAGTCTTTATTAATATTCTCCCAACGCCAACTGCGACACCTCAAAAACTAGTGCAGTTACCCAGTCATGTGTCACTCGAGTCGGCCCGACTTCCTCCCAACTTCTCTGACCTGGCAAGCATCAACTTCGAGCCCACGTCAAGCGCCATGACTTTCGACTTTGAAAACCCAGACACGGATATGGGCTACGAATCATCCTCATATTACACGTCTGACGCACTCTCACCGTCTCCCATGTCCTCGCCCCTTCAAAAATCAGTACAAATGTTTTTAGAGAAGATTGAAGAGAATCCAACCCAAGAAATGGTATTTTCGCAGACGGCCGCTTCATTTCCATCTGAGTGCGCTTCAAACAATCAAAATGGGCCACAATTTTCCATGGAAGAGTCGATTTCTCAATCGTCAGCTTTAACTGAGCTTGATATTGATGCCAGCATTGAATACACTGGCATTTCTCCAGAAGAAGTGCAACGATACATCAGCGAGCAAGATCCGACGACAAACAAGTGGACCTGCATGTACCCAGACTGCGGCAAAACATTTGGACGACGAGAAAACATACGCTCGCACGTACAGACACATCTTGGAGACAGACAATATCGGTGCAACCATTGTGCTAAATGCTTCGTCCGCCAGCATGATCTCAAGCGACACGCCAAAATCCACTCTGGAACCAAGCCCTACAAATGCCCTTGCAGTGCTGAATTCGCTCGACAAGACGCTCTCACTCGGCATCGCCAACGCGGCATGTGCGTCGGTGGATTCCCTGATGCCGTACGACGACAAGCAAAACGCGGCAGACCGAAGAAGAACCGCCCAGAGTTAGAAGATAGAGCAGAAAAGGCACACAAAACACGGCGAAGGCTAGCTTCCGCAGCGTCTTCCGTTTCTGCAGGCTCGCCTCCTTCTGACACAAAATCACCACCGCCGTCTCTTGCAGAATATGATCTTTTGCAATCTCGGGAACTTCCGAGCCTGTTAACTGAGACAACTAGCTTCGGCGATCATATGAGCGCATCAACAGATCCATTCAAGTATGTCCCATTCGCTAGATTGTATGCTTCACTTGCTAATCTTATTTAAGTTTTGAACACGTGTCCAGCCCATACGCCGACGATGCCAACATCAACACCTCAAGTTTCGATGCCTCGAGTTCCTTTGCAGGCGACATGGTGTCCATGAATCTATTCCAACAGCTTTCACAAACGTCAACACATACACCGCCAATGTCGCCAGCACACAGCCGGCCATTTTCTTCAGGGTCCCAGACCGATTCGAAGCCACCAGTCCAGTCAAGTCCATTGAAGGGCTCATCTACACCATCCCAATCGTCGGTCCAGTCGAATCCTTTCAGTACACCGCCGACATCGCCTGCGGAGCCCAAAGACGATTTGGATGACCTGTTTAACTCTTTGCCTGATAACTCCTGCTCACAGTTTGATCTCGAGATGAAAGCAATGGGCGAATTTTCTTCCCTCGACGCAGGCTCCTCCTACGACTTCCTGGACTTTACCGTGTAGATGCTTGAGAATTCCGATATGGGGAGTTATGTGTACCAAAATGATGCTTTGTTGTATGATATATAGGGGGATAATGAACGTAATGACTGGCGTTCTACAATCTCTTGGATAGGATCATCATTTTGGCCAGCGGGTTGGCAACTGTCTTGGATCTTTTACGACAGAATGGAATACATTCTTGGGTTATTGTTTTTTGCGCCGTTAAACCTACACTCCTTTGTTGGCTGTTGTTGGATAGGCGGGGCGTATATTTAGGACTGGATCGGAGATCCTTCCGGATTGGACCGACCTGCGCTGTACATCCGGTTGGACGGACGGAATGAACCGAGGATAGTAAGGTTGTTCGTGAAACAGCTCACGAGCACTGCTTTCCATAGAATGGACAAGGTGCATTTGATCATAATTACTACTATTGCGTTTTGAGTGGCATGGAATGATTTCTCCTTTCGTTCTGCATCAATGATCACGGAGAAGTTTTCTTTGGGACAGCATTTTCTTTTTCAAAAAATTAATGTCTACGGCTTGTAATCATGCTGTGACAGGACCTGAGTTTTCCTCTTCTAGTATATAGCCAGACACCATCGATCACTGTTGTCCAGCGCATGCCATTTCCGTCGTAGCCACAAGATGTCTATATCAGCATCAGGCAAGCCAATTTTTCGGTGACACAGCAGCTTCCTTAAAAGAGTTTATGCTACATCCGCCTACTCCACTCTCACTGTTCTCACGCAAGGCCTTATTTTTCCTCTTCTGGCAAGTACCCAAAAATCCGTTGATTGCTGCTGTCCAGCGCTGGCCATTTCCGTCGTAGCCAAATAATATCTAATGCAATGGCATTCAAGCAAACTTTTCATTGTCGCATTAGCTTTCTTAAAAGAGTTAATGTTGCCTACACATACGCCACTCTCTTACTGTTCTCAAACCGGGCCCGAATTTCCTCTTCTAGAAAGTACCTCAAAATCCGTTGATTACTGCTGTCCAGCGCTGGCCATTTCCGTCGTAGTCAAATTTGCATACGATATGCGATGTACGAATCGTGTGTTCAAATATCATTCAGTAATCAGCCGGCGGTCGGATGGCAGTGCAAGACTGTCCGCATGAGTGGCGGAAGCGAGCAGCGTCCTATTTGGGGCTAGCGTTTTATGCTTGTGTTGGTGCAGGGCGCTGTTGCCAGAGCTGATCTTCTACAGGTTTTACAATCAAGTCAAAATCAAGACGTATAACTGTCGATCTTGACGGGGCTTTAGATGATAGATCAGTTAGCTTAAAAGCTACTTTATCAGCTTTTTTTAAGGTTTTTTACCGCCTTACAAGGCCTGCAAAAGTGTTTTCGGGAAGTTTCAGGTCCGTGCAGGAATGATGGCTAGGGTATGTAGCTAATCAGGAGCCATCCTCTAGCTCTAGCGCCACGCTATGCGTCTTGGTTTTTGGTTGAATATATAATTAGCCCAGAATTAGTAGAGAGTAGGAGAATAAATCTGCGGAACGATCATGTAGAATGAATTTCAATTATAACGGCCGGTATGAAATCGCTATTAAATCCTACAAGGTACATGCATCAATGGTACCGGTCTGCTACGATACCCTACAGCCCGTCCTACGAAGCGGCGTACCAACACACTTTCGACTGTGTCACAACGTGCTAATCACCACTGCATTGCAATTCGCCAGATGTGGGCGCTTACTCGTTTTGGGGCACGCTGGTCATTTTCCACGCCTCGAATAACACAGGACCACCAATCAATCCAACGTACATCTCCAAGCTTTCGTCTGCAACACGCCAAAGCAATCCGGTCTCGTAATTTCTTCATTGCGGCTTTGATTGCGGAGCTGAGACCGAAATGTACTGTTGGGATGTGGATACAAGTACTGGGTACCGATAATGCGGCGAGGAAGAAGGCAATTGTGTTGTACTTTATGAGATGCTCCGTGAATTCAATTTATGATATGTGATGAGGGCAGTAGGCGAGTAGGTCTTCGGGTTGGACTGTAGGGGTGAGATAGCGGATTTGTGGGAATGGGAAGTAAGCAAGCGGGTTTAAGTGAAGGATGCCTGTCTAATGGGTGTCGTTCTTCTAATGCTTTTCTTGCGTTTAGCATGAAGGGCTGTCAGTACGCATTCTAAATTCCCCGAGAGAAGTATAAATGCGAGCCTAAAGCGCTATCCGCTCAACCACGAGCATCCCATCTATCCTCTCTTCCAAAATGTAGACCAAGATCTTCCATACCCATATTCTCGGCGCACTGCCCAAGTACAACTCTATCGCCTGAAAAGCCTATTTCCAACGTCTCCATCTCTTTCTCCTCATCTTCATCTAAATCATACTGCCTCGTTTTCATCCTGCCCCGTTTTCATCCTGCCCCGTTTTCGTCCTGCCTCGTTTTCATCCTGCCTTGTTTTCATCCTGCCTCGTTTTCATCCTGCCTCGTTTTCATCCTGCCTCGTTTTCATCCTGCCTCGTTTTCATCCTGCCTCGTTTTCATCCTGCCT
>BCHH01000008.1:650471-889589 GCA_001599595.1 Beverwykella pulmonaria | reverse complement strand
GTTTTCATCCTGCCTCGTTTTCATCCTGCCTCGTTTTCATCCTGCCTCGTTTTCATCCTGCCTCGTTTTCATCCTGCCTCGTTTTCATCCTGCCTCGTTTTCATCCTCACCCTTACACCCTCCCGCTAGTGTCTGACCCCCTTGTTCCTCCTGAGTCATCTGCGGCTCACCCCGCAGCTCGAAGTGAAGGTGACGCAGTTGATGTTCTCTCTTCTCTAGCTCTTCTCTCTTCTATTTCAGATGTTCCCATTCTCGTGCCAGCTTCCGCTGCGGAGTCTTCCTGCTCTTACGCGAACATGGCCTCTCGGGCTGCGATTTGGGCTTCCCGGTCTTGGAGATCGGCGTGGAGATGGACGGCTGTAGATTGATAGGTAGTGCTCGCGGCAGTACTTGAGCCTTGGGTTTGCGTCATTGAAGTGAGAAGGTGGATTGGGCGCATCTCCCGCATTCTCAGCTCTTGCACCATCATTCTATACACACTCATCGCCATCCCCTCACACACCTCTATCGTCATTCTTACAACCGACCTCTTCATCCTCAATAACAATCGTCTCCGTATACCCTGACTCATACCCCATTTTTTCCTAACCCACAGACGCTTTCAAAATCAGGATACCACCACTGGAACCTGCTGAACCCATCCTCCGGCTACATTGGTCTCAAGTAATCCAGTAGTAGAGATTCTGCAGATCGAATGTGCCGGTATAAATGGCAATGCGGGCGCAGGTGTGCATGCTGCTGCCGCAGGTGGTGCTGGTGGTAATAACTTTAATTCCCAAAAACCAAATCGACCTTGCCAACGTCTTCCCTGCATGTCCAGTTGATAGTCCACCCGAGGTCCTCGATCCGTCGAACGTCGTTGAAAACATTCTATTGGCCGAGATAGCCTCAGCCAATGAATGTCTTAATGCCAATCTAAGTTTCTTCCAAGCGGGACGAAGCCAGTGTAAGAGAGTCTGGAGATTCTGCTGCGGTAAACTACATTTGATTCGCGAACTAGCGGGAATGTTTAGAGCTAGAAATATCGAGGCATACTTTCAGTATTGATTCTCTTCGGTGCAGGCAGTGCATTGTTCCTCGCTGAAATTTTATAGAGAGATAAAAGTGATCGTCGAGACGGCAGTGTAGCCTGAGCAGGTGTGCGTTCGTTCTCGGCACCGATATTTTCATTGCTTGATCGTCTCTTCGTTCCCCGCGTAGAAACCATGGCGTGAATATAACGCGAGGAAGTGGCAATGTAAGAAAAGCCACGTTTTAGGTGAAAAGCTTTTCCAAAACATAAATGATTGTTTCGGCGCAAAACCATAGCAGAAATGTAAATGAGTGACAAATTTTGGAATGGCGAGCCAGCCAGACGCGTCGCGCACCTCTGCAGGGGTTGGCCTTGCAAGCGCGTAATCACGAATCACGTCGAGCGACTAACCCCATCTAACCAACCTCGGCAGCTCGAGTCGCAGCTTGACTCCGCTTCCTATAAGGCGTCCATGGGAGCCAAGGATACGCTCGTTTTACATATATACTTTCTCATTCTCACACTACCATCCTCAATTACTAAACAACTTGCTTGAAAGCACAAAGATCCAACAATGCCTAACCACCCACTCCTCCTCGCAGCAGCAGCTGCTCACGGCTTCCTTAGCTTGGCTCATACGGTAAGCCAATCTAAGCTCTGAGATGAGGGGGGATAACGGGACTTATATGCGCAAATGGGCTCATGAAACCGAGTTTCTAGACCAAAGGAATGGAGCAATTCAAGCATCCATCGCTAAAGCAGATCCCCGCACTGCTGCGAAGCACAGTCCAGGCCGGATGGTATGAGGGAAGTGTGTTCTTCGCCATTGTTGGTAAGTGAAATTTTCTCTACAATATCAGCCTGTCTTCTCATACAACATACCACCATCCACTATACAACGGACATCGTAGAGCAAATTCAACCACTTTGAACCACGGCTAAACTCACGGCGTTCTCCATACCTTTTCTTCTTGATTTATATCCCTACTTCTCCAACGCGCCATCCTCCAGCTCCCTAACACTCTCAAACATCCATCTAACTCCCCACCCACAGCCGTCCTCAACTACAAGTGGTCCTCAACCGGCCTCATCGACGGGCCCGACAAAATACTGGCATCCCTCATTACGTCCCTCCTATTCGGTTTCGGCGCCAATTACCTCCGAGCCGGCGACAAGCCCACGGCTGTGACTCTCGCCATTATTGGCGCTTTGCAGGCGTTGGGTGCTAAGCGTGCGGCTTTGTAAGTGCGCCGGTGAGAGCTAGAGGGGAAGGAGGTGGGCAGGGCAGTGTTTGTTAAGGAGTGGCTCTGGTTGCGAATAGTTTAACGGCAAAGCTTACATTGGTGGCTGCAATATTTTCTTTATTAGGTTGGACCTATTTACCACTTCACGGATGTTGTCTCCTTCGTATGTCGGTAAGAGAGGATGGCTAGGAGAAGGGTGGGTTCGCAGGAGCCAATTCACAAAAGGATAGTCTAGGAATATCAGAATTGCACAAAGATGGCAAAATCCTATCTAGCAACTTCAGTAGTACTCTCTGACCCTCTTGGCCACTTGTTGGATATACTTCGGTGCTTCTTAATATACCGGCTGCTTCATATGTCGGCAGAAGTGGACAGTGGCTTCACGGGATTGGATGGATGCAAGATTCTACTATTGTTCAACTCGGTTACTCGTTATCCGTAATTTGTTATCCATTACTTATAACCGTATCCATGTGGCCGTGTTGTGAAAATGCATCATCACCAAATACTCAGGGTATATAATACATAGAACCATCCCACCCAGCATGCCAACCCAGACCGTTCCAAATATAAGTCCTTTTGACTAAGCCAGACCGATGCCCAGAACAGCATTCATACCATGAAACTCCAACCAGAGAGCCTTCTGTACAAGTGCGGCCAAGCAAGTGAATCCATCTCCATCATTGTACACCCATTCCCTGCACACCTACTCCTTCACTTCGTGAACCCCAACCGGATACTTCCTCTTTGGATCAGCCAAGAGCTCCTGCAGATGCCTACGGTAGTACTCCTTAGCCTCGATGCTGGAGTCGTCGACAAACTCATCTTGCGCCAATTGCTCGAGCCGCGGAAGCGAACGCTCGAACATTTCAATCACGTCCGATGCCCAGTTGCTGATCTCGGTGACATTGCCACCCTCGCTGATGATAGACCGTTTTGCGCCCTTGAAAGAGTCCATTGGCGCGTTGGTCGGGCGGTCTTTCTCCGCCTTCTCGAGCTTCTCAGCTTTCGCGGAGCAAGTAACCGGCAAGTCGGATGATTGGAAGGCGAGGTACTCTTGGATGCGAGGGTTGATCTTTAGGGCGCCCAAAGCGACTGGGATTTCTCCGCTTCCTGTGGGATTGATGAGCGTGTCTTATAACAGAGAATCTGTCGTGTCTAATTTGTACTTACCATTGCTGACACTGTCCTTCTCGTCGCCTTCATCGGTGTGTTCCTCTTCGCCCTCCTCGCTGACGGTCGGGACCACAGATCGGTTGCTAGAGTTGTTATCTATGATGGAATATGCATGGTCCTCAGCTTTAAGCTGTGCGAGGCGGTCGCCGATTAGGCTGAGACCACGTCCGCGGCCATGGTTGTATTTGAAGCTGCGAGTGCTCGGCGCGGGAGAAAAAAATTCCGGTGTGTTGGCGGGCGGGCTCGGAAAGTGCGCAACCTCAGCAGCTTCATTCAGGTCTTCCTGGATCGGTTCGAGGATTTTGCCGACAGCGCTGAAGTCCGTTCCGGACACAGTATCCAAGCCAGTCGCTTCCGTGTGCGGAGTATGGTTTGGCGGAGAGGGCGGGCCGGAGGACGTAGACGTCAGAGAGGTAACTTTGGTCGCCATTTTTGACAGTATTGGTGGGTTAGACTGGGTTGCTTTGTGACGCAGGAGAGTCACAGCCGTAAAGCGATTGCAGAACAAGATTTGAGAGATTCCAGGTTGTGGGTGGTGTGTCTTGTCGTAGAGAATGAGGTTCGTGGGCGCGTGCCGAATATATACAGTTGTGGCGGTGAAGTGATGCGGTGAAAGCTTAAGAGAGATGCAAAAGATAAACCATCGAAGCACGCGCTGTAAGCAAACAGTGTATCTAATAGCATAAAGTAATCAAAGAGCTTAGACATCGTGAAGCTACAAGAAGGTAGTGAAGAATCTCATTGACATGCTGCGAATCGTGCTGTAAAACGCTTGACCTGACGAAAGGACACGCGCACACAACAATTTCAAGCACCTGCTGGTTTCAAGTCTTTTAATCGATCTCCGTCTGCGCCATCATCTCTTGGCACTGCAGTCCGCCGCCTTGAAAACTCGAGGTCCGCAGAAGGAGTCCTGAAAACGGATGTGCTAGACGGCAAGTCGTGTAGAGTAACCGACTCTCCTACTGGGACACTTCTACCCACTCTTTGCTTCTTAAGTTGTTTTTGCACCCACGGCACAAAATTATAATATCTGTTGCAATATCAGTCTTCGAATCAGACGTGAAGCTTTGGAAATGTCAATCATACCCGCCACATGCAAAAACACCAATCCAGAGAATTAACTCTGTGCCGTAAATCACGAGACCCAGAATATCGATCTTGGTCTGGAAAAGGACCGAGACAAGGGAGAATACATCACCGGCAGCATCGATACCCACGAATAGGAAGGATATGCCGCGGACGGTGCGGTGAACGTAGATATCATAGTAATGCCTCAGCACACCCGCGGCTAGTAGAATTGCAGAAAGGACCGCCATAAGTGTCAACGGCCACTGCAGGTGCTTCTGTTTAGCAATGCGCAGGGCGACGATGAGGGCCGCTTGCACACCGCCCATGATGCAAGCGATGGGAAATACGACAGCGAGTGCGCGGAGGAAAGTCCATTTCTGCAATTCTCACGATCAGCGTTTGTATTTTCAATAAGATCCATAACATCACCTCCGAGGAAGTTATTAGGATATCTTTGTGTAGAATATTTCGGGAGAAGTCCTGCTGGCAAATACAGTAAGATCCAGTAGGGGTGGATTGTCACCTTGCCTGCATCTGCCTTATCGTCTTGCAAGTTTGCATAGCAGGAGAAAACATGTTACACATACCCTCTCATAGTAATAACACTGAATCCACGTAACCAAGCTCAAGAAAGTCAACAACTGCGGCTGCACCCTGAGCGCGAAATTGTACTCTTCAACGATATTATACACCCCAAGCGGCACCCCAGCCCACGCCCAAAGCATCATCATTGTGGGCTGAAGTCCAATCGCATTATGCCGTCTCCAATTAATCACAATTTGCGGTATCAACTGTCCCTCCATCAATACTTTGCTCTTTCGTTCATCCGATGCCACTTGGGATAACAAACCTGGACAGACCAACACACCTACACCCGTCAGTACCATCACATATCCTATAGCAAATTCAACCTACAGCTCCCAAGGTTCCCAGCACATTCGCAGCAACAGGAACATCCATCTCAAAAAACGTTGTGGGAATGAAGTTGAGATGGCGTAGGCTACGAACAAGGGATCCATGCTTCCATGCGTCGCTAAATATGCACGGACGGTCGGGCGTGAAGATGTCAGAGCGCATTTCAAAGCACGAAGCTCCAACTTTCAACACCGCGCGTTTGGATTGTAGTAGAGAAGAAAAAATGGCGCGAGGACCCGTGGAGCAGAATTCGGAGCAGAAAGACGAGGGAAATACAGAAGCAGTGCCAAAGAAGCTACCAAAAGGCGTGGTGCTGGGTCCTGATGGGAAGCCGTGAGTGGGTTTCTTGAACATGCGCCTCGAGCTCTCAACCCCCTCCTCCCCCTTTCACATTATCCTCAAACTCTACAAAGTCTCTAAAATATCAACATAGCTGCCGCTCCTGCACCGACGTGTCTTCCTGGTTTGCCATGAGCAAATCCGCCACCAAGTCTCCCCGCAAACCGCCCTCCGACTGCCCCCCCGATATCGTCGAGCTCGGCCGTAGCTCTTGGACGCTCCTGCACTCGATAACCGCTTCCTACCCCATCGCGCCCACGCCCGAACTCCAATCTGAGACCAAGACCTTCATCCACACCTTCTCCAAGCTCTATCCGTGCTGGTACTGTGCATCTGACTTCCAGAAGTGGCTAAAGGAGGACCGGAATGCACCAAGAGTCAGTTCGAGAGAGGAGTTTGGACGATGGATGTGCGAGGCGCATAATGCTGTTAATGTGAAATTAGGCAAGAAGGAATTTGATTGTAACAGGTGGGAAGAGAGGTGGAAGACCGGGTGGAAGGATGGGAGATGTGATTAAGGAAGGATATCATGTGCTGGGATTGGATGGATAGAGTTATGGGAAGAGCCATGTATGATTATATGTGTATGATAAATGGGCGTGGTATGGGAGGAGCGCATTTTTGGCTATACTGCATAGCACGGATTCCACTCTACACATTAGGCGGCGTTAGGAACAGATATACCACTCTCAGCTTGATCATCAAGTCAAAATTAGACACTTTCACAAGACATACGCACACGTTCCAAAATCTCTACATGAGCCTGCCAAGCCGGGAAGCCGAATAATCAAAAGGCAGTATGACTCGCATCCAGTACCGAAGACCCGATGACAGGAAGACCAACACCAAAGTCCAACTTCACAAGAAATCGCAACCGCAACCGCAGCCGAACCAAACTTTGACTTTCAATATCCTAGAAAGTATATAAAAGCTCCCATCACCCACCACGATTGACTACACAGTGACAAGCAAAAATCCACCCAGTCTATCATCGAACGCATATGTGACGAAGGCTGATATAGAAATGCTAGAGGCGTCGAAGACGGAATAGACGAGGAGGGCAGCAACGGCTTGAAGGATATATCGGTGTATAGGGGAGATCATACCTCTCAAGGAAGCTCTCTGCCAGGATATTGAATCTCAGCGAAAGGACAAAGGCATTGGATTCGCCCTACTAAGGCCTATTTTCTCTGTCAGCCGTAGGACCCCTATACTGTTTCCTACAAGTGTTAGTTGTAGTTCCGTATCTCCCAAGCCGTTCAAGTTTTGGTTTTCAAGATAGATGAATAGCAATACAAATAATTGACAAAGAAATTCGGGTGCTTCATTCAGGTGCCGTCTCGACTAACTAAAGGGGTAATTTCCATTTCGTCACATACGACCACTCCAGCCGCTCGCCGATGATGCAAAGTTACCCACAAAGCTGGGATAGATGCTGTTGATCGGAACCACTTTGCATACATGGTAGGCAAAGTCTGGGAGCGAGCTCAGACCAGTCTGCTCAAATCATCGCAGATGTGAAAATTGATGCAAAAATACCGTACAGCCCATCCGTGCAGTGAGGCAGCCATGTAGATGCTGCATAATGGACGGCAATTATCGCATGATCTCCTGGTAGATGAGGACTATGGGATATTAGTATGAGGGCAATTACAATTAGAGGCCGTGGTCACTTACGTTTCAGCTGTTCCTTGGTCAGGTTGTCCTTGTTTTTGTCAAAGTCGAAGAACTCCTCTGGAATCGGGTCGGCAGTCGGCTCGTCATCCGGGTCATGGTATGGCTCGAGGTATGGGTGCTTGAGCGCCTCTTCAACAGTGATACGCTTTACGGGATTAAAGGCGAGTAATCGCTCCAGGAGATCCAGGGCAAGATCCGACGTCTTGGGGAACATGGCCTTCCATGGGATCTTCTTCTTGAATGGCAGAGAGCGGATGTACTCTCTGGCTCGGCGGGACTTGATGCCATAGTAGTCCTCCATGGTCGGCGTGCCAAGAACATCAAGAATCAGCGTAAGTTGGTGGTGGTCTGTGGGGTTCGAATTAGCAATGTCCAGATTGTGCGCATGCTAAAACACTTACAGTCCTTTCCTGGAAACAGAGGCTTTCCACTTAGCATCTCGGCCAGAATGCAACCCACGCTCCACACATCAATTGCCTTGGTGTATTCCTTGAAGGTGAGCATGATCTCCGGTGCTCGATACCAACGGGTGGCGACGTATTCTGTCATGAAGCCCGAGTTGTCCTCGGTGGACGCAGCTGATCGCGCAAGGCCAAAGTCACAGACTTTGAGATCGCAGTTAGCGTTCAGGAGCAGATTAGAGGGCTTGAGGTCACGATGCAGCACGTTCGCTGAGTGCATCGCCTTCAGAGCTCGCAAAGTCTGATAGATGAAGTATTGGCAATGGTCATCGGAAAGCTCCTGAGTGCGGATGACTCGGTGCATATCCGTCTCCATGAGCTCCTGGATGAGATAGACCTCGGTGAAGGTATCGTAGTTCCGCGGCTTCTGGATGTCGAGGATGGAGATGATGTTTTCGTGGTTGAAGTACCTGAGCAGCTTCATCTCTCGCAGGGTTCGCAGACAGAACATGGAGTGGTCGAAGGGTGTGATTTTCTTGATCGCAACCTTTTGGCCCGAGGGCTTGTGTAGTGCAGAGCTGTGGTCCATCGTTAGCACTTGTTCGCGACCTGACGGGTCCGCTACCGTTACTTACCAGACAACGCCATATGCGCCCTCCCCTACGACGTCCTGGATATCGTATTGTTCAGAAACATTGAAGGAAATCTTCCTTGAGCTTCCGCTCGAGCCGGCCGCGCGGGACATGCTGGCGACTTGAGGCGTTTGTGCGCTTCTGCGCGATGGGATGGGTCTAATTGAGCAGGCGCTCAGACGTAGGCGCGTTTAAGATGTCAATGGATGATGGAAAATTTGTGAAGTAGGAGACTACGAAGGTGCTTGGCAGAAATCTGCAAACATTGTTTGTTAGCAGGACAATAAGAGTTGAATACCACATTTATTCTCAACAAGGAAGGAGGATACCGCACGGCACTCATACTGGCTGTGCGGACTACATCATGGGCGCGCGTGCAAAGCAGTGGTCGTCAGAACAGCTCGTCATGGCTGTCAAAGCGCATGGTTGAAAGAAGTCCTCAGACATGCACGGCATCACAGGGCGGAGCACCAAAGCCGTGCTCGCGCTCGATGCGCATCGCTATGGGGCGGAGAGCGAGATTGTCCACATACCGGGGCAAGTTCAATATGGCGTATCACACGGTGGTATTGGGGTCTGTATGGTCCGACACGTCTGTTCTTCTGAGTAACTGCTACGTCGGATCCCTTTGCGTGACAGCCTCGTGTTCTTCGCCTCGAGGGAGCGTACGCTTTCCGCTGGTTGACCGGACGGAGAATGCTGTTTCGCTGGCACGGTGTAACGGCTCCACGTGGGCGTACGAGTTGCGACCGAGGGAACGAGGAGTCTCGAGAGGGCCGGTCGCAGGATGGGGCGGAGAGAGACGATTGACCACGGAGGAGCAGGATCAGTCCCCTCTGGGTGTGCTGTGCTGGTGCCAAGTCAGCCAGCGCCCTTTGGCGGAGGGAGGAACGCAGGCAATGCGGAGGAAAATGGGCGCGGCGGGAACAAGGCTACTCACTGCAATTCAACGAGGGCAAACAGTGCACGAGGCGTGTCTTCCGGGTCGAGAACAAGCTCTCGCGTGGAGTGTGGAGTGGGAGTTTGACAGACAGGAAGCAAGCGGCGGGTGGGATGGCGGGGTCGATGGTGCAGGCGAGGGTCTAGCGGTGATGGTAGGCGAACGCAGGAACAGGAATCAACAGCAACAACAGCGCCCAACTCGAGCGATGCGTCGACAGTGGCGAAGGAGTCGGGAGCAGCGAGACAGCGGGCGCAGATATAGGCACTGGTGTTTCTAGTTTCTGGCCGTGCCTGCAGTGGGAAGAGTGCAGCGCAGGCCTGGAGTCGTGGGCCCGCTGCAAGAGCTTCTGGCGTTAGCCGCTGGGACGCAACACGCTACCATTCGCCGTCTTGACCTTCATTGGTGTGACCGTCGTTCTTGTCTCACAGAGTGTGATGGGAGCGGCGGGCCTTCTCGGGCCCCCCCTCAGAGATGCTCCTGTGATTTCTTTATATGCCTCTATCGGATACGAGCATGCATCTCTATCAACACGTCTGCTCGCCTCCTCCGCTCCACATCCACGGCGCACATCGAATCGGACAGCCCCCATGCTGCCCGCCCTTCCAGCCTACCCAGGTCCAAAGTTGCTTTTCGCTGCCTCACCACCACCTCGCCATTCTCGTTCTCAAATCACCAGACGGGGTCTGCCGAATCAGCTATGCGGTGGACCTAACGCCTAATTCATCGTCATGGCCGTGCTCAGAGGTCGTCCAACACCACAGGCCAAGCGTTGTAGGGCAGCATCTGAAACTACCAGCGCGAGGAACCGCTGAACCAGCCTTCCTCCGTCTGCAGGGGAACAGCGTCCCTGTTTGAAGTCTGCACCGCCTGCACGAAGCGGGCATAGCGGTAGACGCCGAAAGAGCAATGCGGCTATATACGCTGCCGAAGCTATTGGATGTCCGCCGCGCATGCGGCGTTTCTCCATCTCCCTTCTCACAACCACCACCAACCGCTGCCATTCCCAATACCAACGCCACGGTTGCTATTAAGAGACCTGTGTCTTATCATGACTCCAAGCGCCGGAACCTGCACACCACTATTTTTCCATTTCCATCAGCTCCTGGCGTTTGACATCGAAGCATATGAGACCTTCTGGAAGCGTTTCAGCTGAGCAGCCGAGTATCGTTACCACCGACTCTAGACTACATCCATTATTAAGGGCACATCTGACTGACTCTTCCGCCTTGTCTTTGAGGCACCCATTTCGGAAGCCTTAACACCCGTCTTAATGCTGCATCCAACTGTCAAAGTTGATGATACTGACCCGAGTTTGGAGCACATCACTCTCATGGCATTTGCGCCAACCGACATGAATTGTGTTACCCGAACTCGCATTGAGACAAGCACGGAAGTGCATTCAAGCGGCAGACAATCAATCCTCTATCTACTACCACATTGAGGCTGATTGCCCATTCGACGGAGATTATACTACACTGCATGTTGTAACTACGACACAACATTCAGTATTGCAACGAGTCAAGGATGACAAACTCCGTCTTTAGACTGCTTACGCATGCAAGATATACGGCCATTCCGACGGAAGGATTGATCAGACCATTCCTTAGTTACAGTGGCGACCCTTGCAAATGTCTCGCTATATAAACACCAAACAATGGAGGATCGACTCGCTATAGAAGGTTATGCCACGGCCTTCACGTTGTGGCCCTTGGACCCAAGCTACCGGACAGAGCGAGTAACCTTGCCTGCAAGGGCCCGTTCCATGGAGAGACCCATTTCAAGACTATCCCAGGGTGTAAGTGGTACAGATCGACAGTTCGTGTATCCATGTGTAAGCTCTCCACGTCGTACGCATTATCTAGATTATTCCGAGTTCAAGACATTCCAGTCCGTTTGCTTTGGTCTCCTTTTTCTTGCAGTTGCCACCTCATCCTTTGCTTCTGTTCTATCATGCCCCTCGTTTCATTGCCACCTCGCAGAACGTCTAAAGGATGAATATATTTCTCATATACTAGAGCAATAGCTCTCCCGATTGATAATGCGGACGCAACAATATAAGGAAATCGCCACAGGCCTTCAGATCCCATGTAAGTTAAGTCCAGAACATCAGGCTCGCGAAACCAACACGAACGTACCATCTGCCACATTATGGACAAAGGTCTATTGTACTTTCTGGTTCTTGAATTGAGCATACGCAGCAAAATTTAGCTTCTCTATTCACAACATTACAAGAGCGTTGCAAGCTTGACATTTTTCTTGAAGTCTCATTTTTTTCACATGAATGTATTCTATATCTTGTTTCTTACATCTTGCAAACTATTACCGGATATGCTCAGCTATTTAGTTGACATAGCATCGCTCAATCTGTAAGACCGAAAACGCCTCGCTCCAATGGCTATGTGATCGAATCGAAAAGAGGTCTACTCTGTCACTCACTCCCTTAATGTCCTCTAGTATTTGTCCATCCATCCATTTTCATTTTTCCACAAGTAATATCCCTTCAATCCTTCCATTCTTGTCATGTTCCATCCTCCCTTTTCAATTACTCATATTCTCTCCATCTCCATCTACACCACAGTCTCTCCGTTATTTATGGGGAGCTACTGCTCTCCCTCCCCAGAATTTCCAACCATCTAGTCAACTCGCAGTACAACTCGTCAGGCTCCCCATAGGCGGGTACTCTGTGCCGTTTTTCTCGATCTTGGGCGTGCACGTACACCATTCTGAGGGTGGAATTTTGCACATGACGGTAGGTATGTGGTTGCCACAGCCCCACCATGTGGTTTTGTCTAAAGTGGTGTTAGTTGGGCCAGGAGAGAGCGTAGATGGAGGTCCGAGAGTGGGGTGACCGGAAAGAGTGAGTGGCTGAGGGCATGGATGGTCAGGGAGAGAAGAATGTTGATGTGTGGGGGGAATGTGTTGGACCTTGGACATGGCAGAGATGTTCTACTTACGGCAGTTATCGCACTTAGCTTTCCGGCACATTGTGTAGTACTTTCGATCTAATCTGATATGGATTGGTTTTGTATTTGTGGTTGGGGGTCAAATGGTTCAGGTCTCCAGCTCGCAGGTATGGCTTGGTTCGAGTATGGCTTGAGGTGCTGGATATGATAGCGGTATTGTTCGATTTGGTAGAAGTAGTACGCGATAGCGCTAAATAATTATATCAATTCAACTCAAGATGCCGATTTCAAAATTAGGTATATTCCAGTCCAACAAACCCTGCAGACCCCACCCTCTATATACATCCCTCTCTCGCGCGGAACCAAAAATAGGAAGGCGTATATGGTGTTAGCTATAACCACGCACTATAGCTCCACAATTGAGAACCTCGCCGACGTCCCAGGTCGCCGATTCGGGACGCGCGGATCAATTTACCACTACGTCGGACCACCGCCCAACTTGCATGCTTCCCATTAGGTGCGTTGCGGTAATTATGGCTCAGGGGTGCCCAAGAGAGGAGTTCGCGAGAAGTTATAGGAGGTTAAGGCCTGGAGTGGGAGGTGGGAATGAACGGGAGTTGTGAGTGTGAGTGTAGTGTGGCGTTAGACGGTGTGGCACGTGGTGGCGAGCATTCCAAATAGAGCGCCACTTGCCCAGGAACAAATGTTGTCATTCCACCACCAGAGGGCTTAATTGGCTTACAATGTGTGCTGTCTTGCTATTAAGATTTGTCAGTTCTGGTTACTACTTTTTGGCCTCCGGCGCACCCATTCTCATCAGGGACAATTGTAATCATCCTTGAAGTCTGATAGAAATTTGTAAAAGACGAATCCGATTCTACCGGACCTCTAAAACACATCTAATTGTGTGCCGGAACTTTTCATGATCCCAGAACGCCCCGCTGCAAGACAGGATCTTCGTGCACCAACCTCGGCGACCTCACACGCCCCCTAGTCAAAAGTAATCTTGGACGCCTTCTTGGTGCTGTCCACGTCCTTGTAGAACGCGCCATATGCGTCATGCCCCTTCTTCTTCACAGTTGTGCCAAATTTCATCAATTCCTCGGGTACGGGTTGGTTTGCTGCCTTCAGCACATTAATCAACCTGCGCGGAGGGTCAGTGATTGGTAACTGATGACAGGATCAGAATAGTACGCACGCTCCAGAAAGTGCCTTGTCATGTTCTGTGAAGAACGTTATGGCCAATCCCTCTGCGCCAGCTCGGCCAGTACGTCCGATACGGTGGACGTAGTCTTCGGCGGTCAACGGGAAGGTGACATTAATCACGAGCTTCACAGCCGGAATATCGAGACCGCGCGCTGCGACATCTGTCGCGACAAGGATAGGAACAGTACCCTTCTTGAACGAGTCCAAAGACGCCGTTCGCTTCTCTTGGGTAAGATCTCCATGAATACCAGCAACTCTGAGTCCTCTCTGGCGAATGAAGTCTTCGATTCGGGTTGCTTCTTTCTTGTACAAGCAGAAGACGAGAATTCGGTCATCTTTGTTTTTGCCGGATTGATATTGCTTCAGAAGCTGGAGCAGGCGGAATTCCTTTCCACGTGGCTCGCAAACTTCAACCAGCTGCTTGATACGAATATTCGCCCGTAATTCACCCGTGGGATTGTCGCCGATGATGATTTTGACCGGCGACTGCATAAACGTGGACGCCAACTCGCGAACAGAAGGTGGCCAAGTCGCCGTGAACATGAGCGTCTGGCGCTTCTTCGGGGTGCACTGAATGATTTGCCGAATGGCTTCTTCAAATCCCTTGTCGAGCATTCGGTCCGCTTCGTCAAGCACCACATACTCAGCTTTGCTAAGATCTGCAGATCCATCTCCAATCAGATCATTCAGTCGGCCTGGTGTAGCGACCACAATATGTGCGGTCCTGACAGCCCTGACTTGTGGGTCTTTAGGAACGCCTCCGTAAATGCAGACTACTTGTATCCCAGCCGGTGTTGCTAATTTGACCAATTGATCATAAATCTGAGACGCAAGCTCTCGGGTTGGAGAAACCACGACTGCCTTGACGCCCTTTTGCTGGTTCTTCGGCAAAGACGAGATGGACCGGATGAGAGGTACACCAAAAGCAAGTGTTTTCCCCGATCCTGTCTCTGCCACTCCTATCATATCTCTGCCCGAGAACAGCGCTGGCCACGTCGCGGCTTGTATAGGTGTGGGTGCATCAAAGTTGGCAAATGGCGCTGTCTGCGATTTGTCTGTGATTGGTAGATATTTGAACTTGATGATCGGACGGAGCTTTCGAGTGGCAGGCGAGGGGTCATCGATTGTTACGAAGTTTTTGGAGAGAAAGCTGTCGATATCTGCTTGAGGGAGAGCAGTCAACTCTTTGTCTTCGACGTAGGGTGCAGAGCCCACAATTCCCTCGGAGCTGATTTCAGGGGACTCCTCCTTCGAGGCAATAGCAGATGTTGAACCTGACGTGGACTTGGAGGAAGTAGTTGTAGAATCTTCCCCGGTGGCCTCAGCTTCGGCCAATTTCTTCAGCCTCTTCTCTGCCTTGCGCATGGCTTTCCTTGCAGCCTTTGCAGCTTTTTCATCTTCCTCTACGCCATTTGAACTTGGTTCGGCGGTATCTGAGCTTTTGGAGAGCAGCTTCTTTGCCTTCTTTGCCTCTTTGGCTTCCTTTTTGGCCTTTTTGGCGGCCTTGCGCTCTGCCTTTGCAACCTTTTCCTCGTCCTCGGGAGTTATTGCACCCTGTCCATTTGTAATCGGCTTATCCGCATCGTCTTTGACAGCGCTTCCGTTGGCTGTTGGCCCGGTTTCGGCGATTGCGGTGGGCTTTCGAACTTTGTCGCTTTTGTCTTTGCGGCTCTTTTTTCGGGAGAGAGTGTCTAGCTTTGCGATTGTGTCGTCCCCGGCGGCCAATTCTGAAACATCTCGCTTCCCCATTGTGTACTGCGATGGTGTTCTTGGGGAAGAGTTCACCAAAGGAAAATCCAAAACTTTTCCATCGGCGCGGATAAACCTTGGACCACGAAATCTTGGCATCGGGCCGAAGAAAATTTATGCCCGCGCTTTTCGACTTTTCGCACGCCCGCAAAGCAAGCGCATCCAACGATCCGAGACGATGGCAGTCAACAACTCTCTTACATCTCTGCTCACGACACTCACAGCCTCGATTCAATCCGCAACTGAAGCTCTACCGGAAGACGGCATCATTCCACCAAAGGATGGCATTTCTTTATTGGACGTCAAGAACGATCTTCTTCTCTCTTATCTGCAAAATCTCGTCTTTCTCATCTTGTTGAAACTTCGATCTCGATCGAGCAGCGATGAAGAAGATGATACCGAGGCTCCCAACACCCAGGATGAAGTTATTAAGAAGCTTGTTGAGCTACGTGTCTACCTAGAGAAGGGTATCCGACCTCTGGAGAATCGCCTAAAGTACCAGATCGACAAGATAATTCGAGCAGCAGATGATGCTGCAAGGAAGACCATGCAAACTTCTGGAAATGGTGCAAATCTCACGAAGAAAAAGTCCAAGGCCAACGCGCAGGCAGAATCGGATGTTAGCGATAGTGCTTCGATTGGCTCAGTTCAAACTGATGAGGACCTGGAAGACGTATCTTACGGACCAAATCGCGCTGCATTTATACGCCCTCAGAAATCCAATGACAAAGGCACCACCGAATCCTCAAAGGACGGCATCTACAAACCCCCAAGGATTACTCCGATAGCCATGCCCGTCACCCGTGGGAAAGAAGTGAAACAGGACAAGAGATCAGGAAAATCTGCAACATTAGACGAGTTCATTGCAACCGAGTTATCGACAGCCCCTCTTGCGGAGCCAAGCATTGGGAGCACCATCGTCTCCGGTGGCCGTCATGTAAAATCTGAGAGAGAAAGGAGGGACGAGGCTGAGAAGAGGGACTACGAGGAGAACAATTTCACGCGTCTTCCGAAGGAAGGCAAGAAAGGCCGTGCCAAGAGTGGAAATAGAGCTCGCGATGGCGGCTGGGGTGGTGAGGAGTGGAGAGGGCTTGGAGCTGGTTTAGACCGCATTGAGCGACTAACGCAAAAGAAGGGTGGTCGTGGTGCATTGGGATCCCTAGAGAAGAGTCGTAAGCGACCGGTGCAGGATGGGCCCCGAGGAACGGGTGCGGAAGCTGGGGAGATGTTCGAGAAGCGGAGGAAGGTTGTGTCCAGGTACAGAAAATGAGGTGGCATGCAGCTACTCCGCCCATTTTGGCTAAACAGCCGAAACCTGTGACCGAATCATTGCGGTGTTACGCCTACGCCACATGGCGCAAAATATATGAAAATCTGGTCTCAGACAAATGAACGGAAACCTGTGATCATCGGTATCATGAACAGCATTCTCGCGTACTATTGCTGGTTTGGGTACGGAGCCTATATCTTCTCTTAGCCGGATTGAAACAGGCTAGGAATATGCCTCATTTGTCGGACCATGCTTAGCTCTCAATCATTGCAGGAAATCTGCATGCGTTTGTGATAAAGATCACATTGACTGCAGTCCGATGTCACCATGACCGCACCGGGGTTGCCTTTATAGAAAGTCGCGTCAAGCCGGCGCGTTCTTCATTGCTGGGGTACCGTTCCCCAGGGTACATGGTACATTCTCTCGTCATGGTGAGAATATTTGCTTGATTGAATTCACTCTGATGAGAGATGTATATAATGCTTCTTCATATTAAGCTTCGTTCAAGTGTCTGATCACGTCTAGCGCTGGATATCTCGATGGACGTGTGTACCGACGCGTCACTTTGTACTTAAATTCGAACATATTCCCTGCGCTTTGGTTCCTCCATTATGTGTTGTCCCCGTAGGACAATATTTTCACTTTTCATTCTCAAAATGTGTAGTACATTTGACCGGCAAAAGAATGGGCCCGGTGAATGCGGTGCTCGAATAGTCACAGGACGAGGCCTTGGCTAAGGGTGAAGGCTCACGACTCCATACCATGAATATCTAAAGACAACTTTACACATGCTGATTTCCCCATTTTCCTTGCTCATTACGGCTGGAATGGCCTCCCTCAATTGTGTAGTCCTGGCAACCGTTCTCTCGTAAGCACGCCTAGACAAGTGTCGATAAGAGGAGCATTTGCCACTTTTGGCATTCGAAACCCTCTAATTTCCTTATGACTCCACCATGAACGCATCCGCAAAAAGGCTTTAATTGGAAAGAAAGTAGCCACCCTCCAAGTTTCAAAGATGCTAACTAGTACTGCGAAGTACATCTGCACGTCGGGTTCCGAGGATACGATGTGAGAGCACTATACAGCTCAAGCGAACACGAAAATGCAGGAACTGCGTTGGCTTGGTTTCCTTCTAGCCTGCTTCTTTGCAGTGATCTTCGCTTACTGTCAGCTGTCACCAGGGAATTAGTAGATTAACACGGGCTTCTTGATATTTCCTATGTCTGCCTCGTAACAGTCCCTAAGCCTTGTCGAGTAAGTCTCAAATAGTCTTTTGCGTTTGCACGACTTGAGAGCCAGAGACTAATCATTAAATGAGTTCGTGATACCTCACTGCACAGTCCATGATCAGCCTTTCGCGACTCCTGTCCAGGGAGGAACCTCAACAAGCATTCGTCTTGCTTCTTGTATTCAATGTAGGGACACTATCGTATGCAGGTCTATGATACGGGCTTGGTATCTTCTTGGATTCACGTTGTCATCGACGATGGTGAGGAAATCACCCTAAATAAAATTAGCAGGGCAAGACGAGTTGCCAACTGCCAAAACGTCCAACGGATGACTTCATGAATAGTGCGCACTCCGTTGGCTTAAGTATTTGATCTTAGCACTTTAATGAGTCGTAGTCAACAATGTGAACTATAGTATGAATGTCATACTCATGACTCCGATGTTTACAAATTTTCACTTAGACGGTATTCTCTCTCCGCCTTTTACACATTTACTGCCGTGAAACCGATCAAGAATTCCGAAAATATTACCATCCAAGAGATATCTAAAAAGGAAATGACCAAAGACATAATAAACCAAGCCGCAGACTTATTCTCGTCTTCTTATGGAGCATGGGGTGCACACGCCCAGGACAAAGTTAGCAAACTCTGCAGAGAAAGTAGATAAACTATCATCCTCCACTTTTCGAGGTATTTTGAGCCAACAAAGAGCAGGTCGCCATGTTAAAATGTCCCCAGAAAGCTTAGAGAAGAAAATTCATCCTGAAAAGGCACATACCGTACAAGTTTATGCTCTTGTTGAGGGTGAAGTAGTGGAGTATCCATTCACGACAAGATGGGGGTTTGAGAGGGAGAAGATATGTTGAGTCTCACAGCTGCACTCAAAGCCCCGTACAGTTTTCTGTAGATGAATTACTAGACTCTGGGTACGTACTACACGTTCTAACCTCTGAGGTGAACTTTTGGGACGATTATGTAGATTCAGACGGAGGGTAAGAGGTCCAACTTGTTGCTACCAAGTCTCCTGCATCTACCAGCAGGACATGCACAGACTAAAGTTTTCAGCTCAGCAACACCCATACTACTTGAGGGCGTGAACATGCGGTACGGTCCTTGGACACTATCTGACTGCTATATATGCTGCACAAGATCAAGGAAGGCGGGTTGAATGAAATCTTTGGCATCCTGAGCTCTCATCCTGCTGCAATCATGACAGCACTCTGCTTAGTAGAGCTGTCGAATATATCTGTTCCAACATAGCGAAAAAGTGTGGACATGCTATTATGGCGAGCTCGTCTGTTAATTAAATGAAGAATACTGCCCTGAAAGGTAGTCTTTTCGAAGAAGAAAAAGACGTCCAAGATGGGAGTGTCTGTTGCACCTTCACCAATTTTTGGGTCAACCATAAAGAGCTAATGTAGGTGTTCGAGAGTGTGGAAGAGGAGGGAGCTCAGTGGCCGCTGGAGGAGCTATCTGAGGGATGCGAATATCTCCTCGCTGTAGAAGGGGCGGAGGATGTTAAAGCGGAAGAACACATTCCGCATTAGCTGGATATTGTGACTCAGAATTGAGGTCGGGTATGAATCTATTCCAGGTGAAATATACAAATTCAAGCTTTCAATTCATGATCTATGGTCCTACAGTCGCTGTAGAAGGCATTTGGGCTGCTGAAAGCTACCTAGTTTCCAAGCCAGTTCTCCTACATTTTACGACTTTCGGTCAAGTCACTCGGGTACTTCCAGAATTCTAAAACCAGCTGCCTTCGAATAAGATCCTAGCAACAAGACAAGTTGATTTAAATGACCCTGTTCCATTCGATTGTTGACGCTAGAAGACATACGCCATGATCTCCAGAATCTGGCGCGCTGCACCTCACTGTCGTCACTTCCGAATACGACGAAGGACAAAACCAGATCGAACTGTGCAGCAAGATTCGTATCAGATTAGGGCTAAGTCTTTTCTGTCTATATGTCCGATAAGGACATAATACTTATGTGTTCAAACTTGTATCAACCAATCCCTACAACGATGGTAACTTGTTCAAAATTTGCGGGATGCACGCAGGTGAGGTCACGGATGACCTATAACATACAGGGCCTGTCAATAAGTCGCTACAGACACCCTGTTTTTGGTGAAGCAAAGGCAACCCCCAACGTCCACAGACCTTGAAAAATATTCCCCCACCATGATTATACAACAAGCATGACATGACTCGAGAAATATATTTCTTCCCATTATCGATTTCCGGCGAGAGACTCAAGATATTGTCATGTTTTTGCATTATGGGTGCGAGCAATCAACGAACTTTCCAGGTAAATACTCTCCGATGTCATTTCGGCATGCAGCACGATTCACCGGGTACAAGCGGACGTTGTGCCAGGTTAGAAAAGATGCGTCACTCCGGTTAATCTTGCTGGCCAGCTAAATTTCTGCGTTTCCAGTATCCCGTATCTATGCGCTATGATCTGACCATCATAGTACACGTCAAACGTTAGATACCACATTATTGCGGCGAGTGCGATGACCTGAGCGCGACTTTGACAAAATATCTATAATGGTCTGATCTATATAACAGCATATAGGGTTTTAGCGCGCAGACGAATTGAAATTGTTGCTCTCGTGACGGTCACAAGCGACTTTTTCACGCTTGATGAAAGTTGTGTGCAAAAGTACCCTAGAAAGATGGCCAAGCCAAACTCAACCGCAGGTCTGCTCGCCTACACACAAAGTTGGAACAACAATGCTGACATGCAGTGACATGTCAAACGGCGTGGCTTTTGAGACGGGAGCAAATCAGCCACCATGAATTGCAAGTGGTGCAAATATTTTAAGTCTTTCCGTATACGTGGCTGATTTGTCTATGTTCACCCTCCCACTGGGAACTCAGGGGATCTGATTACTTCGATCATATCAAATTGCTATGTACACATGACTTGTGGCGTGCCTTGGGCGGCGAATGGTCGTCAGCCAAATCTATACCCCCCACACTGGGATAGGATCACCTGTCATAAAGTACCCAGCGGTGTCTTTTCCCGGTCATCAAATCCTCCAAGTACGCTTGCAGCCCGTTCCAACGTGCGTGGCTTATCTTGGCGATAAACGAAGAGCAAGGAGTAGATCAAGAAGGCCACTAAGGATTCATCTTCGCTTCAAGATTCCTGCCCCTCCTGCAACGCTAGAAGACTCCCGAACGTGCATCTACAGCGAAGGCGCGTTTCCAAAACCCAGAATTAAGTCTGGCCATAGCAGGGCCAAGCGGCCTAATAATCGTCATGCAGAAGCTGCACAGCAGAAAAGGGTTCGAATGAACGAGACGGAAGTATGCTGACATTGCAGAAGTGCCATCATGAAGCGCATTGCCTGCTACGCCCAGTCACATCAGTGTCGAGAAGCATACACACCCCTCCAACGTTATCATTTCCTTTCGGAAAATCTCCCCCACCACACATCCTTCCTGATTTCCTTTTCAGCAGCGGCAGTGCACCTGCATAATCAGTCGGGCGAGCGGAGGTCAGGACTCCGTGCCCTTCGAACCTTCGATCAATTTTCCAGAAGGTTTGTACCCTAGTCGTAGGATAAAATCACTGCGGGGTGCAGACGCCCAATCATGGTCTCCCTTGCTTACTTTACCCCCAGGTCGTGTTCGCTCTCGTGTTACCGAGCGCTAGAAGCGTTCAAGCTTCTATTTAATATGTGCATCATATTGAGGGGATCCGATTGTGGTGGTAGAAGGGGAAAAGAAGCATATGCTGCGGGCTGCATGTTCGTGGCCGACACAAGGGTGCACGCGCGGTCGAGATACATGGAACGGGGTCTTCTCAAGAACTCGTGAATCAATAGCTCTTGAAGTTTATCTTCTGGCTTCTAGAGTCGATTGGAAAAGGATCTCGTTCGAGCGATCATGCGGTCTCGTGCTCAAATTTGTACCTGTGCTTTTGGCTGATCTTTCATTTGCATCTCCGCTTCTGTTGACCAAAGTTGACGTACTTCATACACATGCATTTGCTCGGATCTCATACTCTTGGTCTCTTTCTTTATCATGTATATCTACATTGCTTTGCGATAAACCAATCATCGACCTACGTTTGGTCGGTTTTTTATATATATTGTACATGTCGGTACCATTCCTCGCCTTCCAATATTTGTGAACCGGTCGTTGCCGAACGCAACCGCCTCGAACATGGTACAGCTACATACTGTCCCAGTCACATATTTGAACATGACAAGCTAACTCTTACTAGAGATTGAAGTACCATTCGTATATCCACTTGATGACAGCGAGGCCTACTTATTACCCTCATTAGCCCGACCCGTTTGCTGGACCTCCTGCATCTGTGCTTCGGCATCCCACAGGATCCTAACCCTACGCCCCGCTTTTCCTTCGGGCGTTCCGTGCTAATTTCCGTCTCCAAGATGCATGGTAGGTCCACAGAAGGTTTCTTGAAGGAGGTGTGCACACCCCTGTAATATTAGCCGGTGGGTCCTTAATGGCGGCGCAAACGTTGGACCGCAAACGAACGAACAGGATCTCTATCAATGGATATCCAATATTCTCGTTGAGTATGCCAGGTGCAGAGTGAGCAAAGTCCCCACAACGGCGGACCCTATGACAAGGTTCTGAAGTGGGTCCTGCTGTCGGGAGTTGACAAGCTACAGACCAGGTACGTATATTTGCTCGAGGTGGCAGCCTGCCAACCCCGGCCTATATAGGTGGCTGCGTACTTCTACGCGATTCGTGAGCTCCATGCTCCATGGAGATAGATATCGTGTCGCATAAAGGACTGCTTCGCAGTGACATGTGAAGGCCAAAAGCGTTCGAAAAACGCTGTAGCGACAGGCTAAATAGACCTGGAATACTGTAATGCAAAGTTCTTGGTCCAGGAGCTTCTGAGCATGTACTCATGCACCTTCTTCACCGTTCTCGTTTCGTTGAGCAGATGATACAGCATGCTCTGGACTGGAAATGACAGGGTTATCACCAGCGTCGACTCTTTCATGACTCAAATTTGAGTCCAGCTGTGCGGAGCCACATTTGTCGTTTCCCTTCGGCTTCTTGAATGATTTCAGCAGAGAGCCGAAGACTTGGTGCCAAATGTGCGAGACGTTCCATTTCGTGAATGACGTTGGTGATGATATCATCCATTGTTGCAGGAGGAGGAAGCAGTGCTGAAAGAGAGGCGGACATGGTCGCGCCCATAACGAGAAGAGTCTGTGAAATGATACTAGAGAAGTGTTAGACAAGATCCTGTTTCTACAGGAATTAACTGATCAGACTTACGAAAGAGCACCTTGAAAGAGGTATGGGAGGTGGCCTGCGTGGTGCGCCGTGATGTACTCTAGTTGGCGAATACAGGCTTCAAGGCATTTGTGGCAATTGTCTTGAACGCCCGAATCCATTGCTAGACTCTCATCTTGCAGCACAAGGAGGATATAAGGTCGGAAGATTATTGTGCGGCATGCAAAGTATCGCAGTCTTAGAACAGTCTGGACCGGATTTTGAAGGGGAACTCTGTCGAGCGGGAACTGCATGGCTGGAGGAAGCCCTGCGTACCACTGATTCAGCTGATAATCCAGCTCTACAACCAGGGGATCTAGCTGCGCTATAGATGTTGCTGCAGGCGATTTGGAGTACGGGGATGTCCTTATATAGAGCATAGAGCTCACGCGGTTGAGCAATCTGCGAAGGGCGATTTCGGCCAAGAAATACCACAATTCATCCCTTCCCAACGATTCCGTTCCAACGTCTTCAAAACCGGTAGGTAAAGTAAATGTGTCCTCGTATTGCCCGATTCCAGAGTGGGGAAGGTCAAGCTCGGCTAGAAGGTCGCTTCGCACACATACATGATTAGTGATGATACTAGTTTATTATAGGAGTAGTTGCTCACCTTTCGATCATCACGGCGTTCCAATAGACTCTCTTGCTCAGTTCTTCTTCTGCAGGTGACACCCTTCCTGGTGCGCTCAGAAGCAGCTGTAACTTCATGCTCGCACCCGAGAGAATATTCCACGCTTCGACAGGGCGAACCAGATATACGAGGTATGCCGCAGCCAGGATTTGACATTGCGCGGAAAGCATATTATTCCTGGTCATCAAGTTTGGCAGAAGCGCCCAAGCTGCAGCGAAGTATGCTAATCCAGGCGGATCCTTGTCGGGACTTTGCTGGGAGATGCTTCCCGCACTTCCAGCATGCCCAAGCGCGAGCACGAGCAGAACAATGCAGCTTTCGGGTCCCTCACGGAAACCATGAGAAAGTGCAGTTTGGTAATAGCTGGTCCAGGTGTACGGATTGACACATGCGTAGAAGACATTGACCCGTTCGAAAAAGGCTTGTACGTAAGTACCAACACCAGTATTAGACAGGTCTAAGCCCAGCGAAGTACCGAGGCAGATGGGTTCCCGGCTCATCTCGAGCTGGAGCAAAATTTTGGGATCGTAGGGACGAGAGACAAGCTCGCGGATCATTGGTGATTGCAATAGATTCAGAGCTGCTGTTGTGTGTGTCTTCGGCATAGTCGAGATATTCGAGGAAATGCTGTTCCACGTCCCAATACCGTTGATGGGTGGAACCATTCCCAAAGCAGACATATTGCCGGTACTCCGGGCCAGAAAATCCTCACTCGTGGAGTTACTTGCGGCCGGTGAATGGGTTGTCAGGCCATAACCATTAGCAAGATTGGTTTGGAGGAGGCCTTCGATGCGGCTTAGATGTTCCAGAATGAGTTTGTCGCCTGCGTCCAGTTTGATCCCTGGTTCCCGGTAAATGCACTCTGCATTTAGCTCCGTACACAGTCTACACTTGGGCCTTGATCCATCGCAGCGAGATTTCCTGGATCGACAGATTTCGCACTGGCTGCTGGTCAGTATCAATTGAACGCAGGCGTAGGGTGGAATTGGGTGTAGTACCGCAATTGTTGCGCGTCTGCGCGGATAGTCTATGGTGTCGGTGCTGGGGCGTTTCTTGGTGCTCGAGCGCGGTTCGCCGTTGCTAGTGGGTGCAGAACCATTGGGTTGAGTTTGCGTGGTGTCGTTGGACATCTCACGGTCGGTACCAGACGATTGAGACATGTTGCGGGGCCGTTTCTTGAAAGAACCATTCAGGATGCCGGTGCCAGAGTAGAAGCCATTCGGAGACTCCAGGAGATGAGGAGACTTGAGGGTAGTTTTTAGCACAAAATTGCTCGCATCCGGTAGAGTGGAAAGGTTAAGGCAGAACGAGTCTCGCGGAAAATGGCCATTGGTCGTTGCTGCTGACACGGGACTAACATCTGGAGAGGGCGTGACGCCTGCCATGATTGGTGGACGGAGTTACGGCGGGCCGGGGGAGGCTGCACGTCAAGCTGCGGCGGCGTACGCGTGTGCCGTCAAAAATGGTCAAGACAATGCTGGTGAGCGCCTCGATGCAATGGATGGCGTCGAAGGGGCGAGAGGGGCGCTTTTAGCAGAAAGGAGGGAAGGTGAGTTGGTCAGGCGCCCGCGAGATGGGGAGACGGAGGAACCGCTGATGTATATATCGAACCCACACTTAGCCTCCGCCTTGCTCCAGCCTAGAGCGAGATGAACGTGCAAATAATGCGGGGAGCAGGGCTTGCTTGGGGACTCCACATCTCACTCGACAATCATAACGTTGTTTTAAAAGGCTGCAGGGGCCGGGGTAGCGACCGAGGAGAGCCCCAGGTTCGTGACTAGCAAAGGATATTAAATTGCCCCCCAATCCTGTCGAGGAACGTCTGGGGGAGACCATCGTTGGTGGCAGCCACACGCAAGAGGAACATGAGCTTCTGACCGCCAACAGCTCAACCCGCAGAAAGCACGGAGCAAATCGTCGTGAACCCTGCCGTGCGTCCAGAGAGGTTGTGAAGCGAGGTCGGCCGGTCTGTATGCGCCGTGCACGGCATATACAGGCTAATCAAGTGTAAACGCCCACCAAGATCATACGACGATGTGCTATTTGTAAGGGTATTTTGGACCTGCATCAGAAGACACCGCCAGCAATGTATATTGCTGCCAAGCCGCACAAAGTATCCTCGACGTCGTTCACGGCACATTACAGGCTTCATGTGGTTCTTGTGCTTCAAGCGCTATAAATTTTGCTGCCCAAGTGCGAGAGGCAAGGGTTTGCCCCGGTCGCAGAAGGTTCATGGAAGCTGTGGAAGATGTGGAGTGCAGCGCCAGGGTAATCCGCCAGTGATTCCTCACGATGGCTCGTTTAGACCTCCGCTATCCTAGAACCCCTAACTGACTTCGTCGCGTTCAGCAGGTACTTTTCCTGTATCCTGGTCGCGGACCTCAAGGCCCTCCTACCTAACTGGATGGAGTGATGCGAAAGGCGTGTTTCCGCCACGGTGTATGTACATATTGAAAACGGCACGGTACCATGGAGGGAAGAAACAATATCGATCACGGCGCAAAGAACCATATTTGTTGGAAGCTGCATATGTGATAGAAGAAAGGAAGGATTCTAGAAAAGTCCCCAATCAAGACAATGTTCCCTCGGGCTGCACGTCAGGCGGCTATCTCGATGAACCGCCTCATATCAACGCCACACCTGCAAGGATAAGCCAAATTGCTCGTGTCGGTCATCCATGTTACACAAGTCCAGATTGCGAAGGCCGGCCTTTTCCCACCACCAGTGGAGACCCGAGACGCTGGGATGAGAAAGGCTCAATCGTCGTCCATTGCCACTCTGACTACAACACGGGGTCATGAGACGAGAAGAGTCATTGAGCGCATTGCTGCTACCATGCAAGCGTACCACATCCTACCGTTAAACTTAGACCAGCGCTTTTCTAGTGTGTCGATGGAACTGTGCATGGCTAAATACATTCTTCGGACCTTGCACCAGAACTGCTTAGGTGGATTGTCCCGCCGGACGGAATAAAAAGCAGTACCCGAGAATGTCTCCAGCGTCCGTGAGCCAGTCAACAAGAATACCTGTATCCGACAGTGAGGCTAGTACTTCCAGGGAAATGCATGGTGGCCGTTTGAATGCCCCAGGGTTCGTATGAAAAGAAGTTGCCACTCTTCTGGGTTTGTCGTCATGTGGTCCTGCACTGGGTTCTCGGTGAACGAAAATACGTAGAGTAGTCTTAGTAGCCAATACCTTTCAGCGGCTATATGAAGGTGACGATCGAATAATTTCCAGGGTTGACTGCTGACGGGTTAGCCAGTCTGTGATCATCGTGGCGGTGTGGCGAAAAACTGAAGAGTTGGGAAGAAAACCGTCCCCTACTCTCGATACCAAGAAATGGTGGAAATTTCAGGACCTCAATATCCCATACAAATATCCCATACATTCACCCTGACAGCATATATGTGCGGCATATGCCACGTAAGTGGGCTATTAAGGAAGGGTACCTTTGGCATATTGGGTTCGCCTCGTTACTGCTAGATTGCTTCAAGTCAGCAATCCCCCAATGACACAACCGCTGCACCATTAAGATGCAGTGGTATAGATCAAGAAATCGATTATTATCTCGGAAAGTGAGGAGCTAAAACTTTGATTCTAGAGAGTAAAGCGCTTCATAATCCACATAGTTTGAGCTCTCCGTACGCTGAAATCATAAATAAGAAAGAACTTCCGGTAGAAATGAGACTTGACCAGAGACAGAATGGAGAAGTTCAGGCAGCTGGAGTGTACCGTAGTCGGTTAGTGGTGTTCAAGGTGAACGAAGTCTTGAGGATGGAAGCCATGCCTTCCGATTTAATTTTGTCACCTTGACGTCGTCGCTTTACAAGACAAACAAAACTTTAAGCCACTCACCTGGTTGACGCAAACACTGTCGCTATATTGAATATTTATAAAATCCAACGACCCAAGAGAGCCTCTCAACAGGATCATCGCCGATCATAGAGCTGAAAATAAAGATAAAAGTGTGATGGTTTTTGTGATATCGAAGTTTGTGCTGGTGAGATCCGGAGCACAGCGTTGACGCTAGCCCTAAAGAATATTAGTCCCAAGTAACTGATCTCCCCCAGTGCAACGACATCGATTCCAACATCATGCAAAAGAGACATCTACAACATTACAAGCAGTATTAAATTCCTACCAAGTTTCTTCCGTTCTACCATAGACCGATCGATATAGGTAAATCGTTCTGATAATTAGTTAAGACCTCAAATATCAACACGGCCACGCAATAATTGGCTTCCACAATGTCTACTTACTTTTGTACTACTTTCGGCTAACAACATGCATTTAGATCTGACCACGGGGTTAACAACCCACTTACGCACACTAAATTTTCGGCTGGCTCTGCATACCGCGAACGGCTCCACGTCCCTTGTAAACAAGGATTGCGCCACGAGCGTATGGGTCCATGGAGCCACCACGACAGTCTGGAGGTCAAGAGTACAGAGACGCGGTGCCAGTGGCTACACTGCATAAAGAGCAATTTCTGCAGGTAAGATACTCCAATACATCACCTAACGCGCGTCGTGCGGAGACTTGGCATCTGTACGATGTGTACTACATCGATAAACCCAAGAAGAAGTGGGGCATACCTGACCCTGTCAAAGGTTGCGACAAGGAGGTCCTCAGGATGTACGTCAATTTCCACTTGAGTGTGGATCTGTAGCTGGGTATGTGACACACGGTCTTGGAGAATTAAATGGAAAAGAGTACACTTTACGCAGACACAGCCCATATGGATCGTCAACGTTGAGATAGGGTCGAGCAGTGTTCTGATACATTCTGGAACAACGATCATCTCGCTTCCAACAGCTAGAATAGGGTTATAGACATAGACCTATCAATATCAATGTGTAGACTACCAAATTTACAGACATATAGGTGGCTTTGAACAGTCTATCAACACGTGATACTAGCGCCCTTGAACTGATATTGCATTAAGGAGTATTCTTACCCATGCAGACACCGATCACAATTCTGACCTCTCGCTCTATCTTTTTCGCCTACGAAACAAGAGGTGCAGAAGTAGGCCGTCCCCAAGTTTGGCCGCAATCACTCTTTCCTAAGTTGAGCCGCACCTGCTCTTTCAGTGGACCTGGGAATAACAGGCTCACAAGACTTTTGAATCTTACATCTAGCTCTTTTCACCTTCCTCGCTCCACCAACACTTCCAATTCGACCTGCTGCTATCGTCGCTCGCTACTCTCGCCGATTGCTCATTGTTAGGCTTTACAATGCTTATCCTCAGCCCGCTCTTTCAAAATCCGCACCTCTTCCACGATTTCTACTTCTTCAAATAGCATGTAGGCCCATATCCAAGCTCCAGGCCATGTTTAAGTCATCGTGAAGCTATTATTCGTCATCCTCACCATCAGAGAGCGGTACTAACTTCCCAACCCCACCAGCGCTAGGTCGGTCGTTTTCACTTCCGGAGATCGAGGAACGATCGGCAACTTCTCGAACTCGCTCGAGCACAGACTCGAAAATGCGTATTTGTATATGGCGGGAACACAGCTGAACAAAAAAGCCTTGGACGAGACACATGTGAAGCTCAATGACAAGACCGTACTCATCCGCTTACTAAAAACTCCACCGAACGTTCAAATCTTCTACCTTCGACTGCCGGACGGAGCTACACAAGGAGAAGGATACACTCAAATGGCGGATAGTCTTTGAAGAAGCTCTACAGGAAGTAGATCAAGAAAATTACAGCAATTGAAGGCAGTGCAACATACACATTGAACGACACGAAAGGCCTCATTGTCGATGTGCTAAAGCAGGGAAAGGCTAACGACATGAGGGTGCTGGACTGCAAGACATTGATTCCAGAGGTAAATGAGCAGTGCTACGACCATACAGACCGCTCGGTTTCCGCAAGGCTTGTGGTAGAAGTTATGAAGGAGGACAAGGTCGAGGGTAACCTAATAGGGTTAGTGTGCTGGGAGCACATCAGGACCTCCACTAACTATGACAGCTATACAAGAAGCCTCATGCGCAAACTCAACCCCACTATCAACGGTACCGACTTCACATTCGAAGTTGATTCCTTCTTCCGGTACGCAACACACAACGAGCACATGGTACGTATACTTGATTGTCCTCCTCCTGTAAGAACATCGCTCATACCACGGTAGTGCCAGGATTACAAGAAATGGTTCAAAATCCCTCTGCCGATATATTCCAGGATGAAGATGAGGATGTCCTATGTGTCCAAGTTCTTGGACCGCTAGTATTGGGTGCATTGATTAGCCCCCCTAACACGTCAAGCTTCCATTGAAGAAATATCTGCGTGACTAGCCTTCGGACATCATACTTTGAATATCTGCTTAACGATCGTCGATCCCACCACATACCTCATTTCTTGTCCTACTGTCATTCACAAAGGCAACATGTGCAACCTTTTTGAGATCTATGATCTAACAGCAAGTGTCAGCTACGGCTATGTATTAGAGTCAGGACAGGTGGCCTTGCTTTTTAAACCTAGTAATCTTTTAGTTGTCGACAACGTACGCGGGGATATTTTCGTCGTATCGGACGATGGGCGCGAGCCTTCTGAACGGTGAAGGGCGTGAGGGGAAATCTTTGTCGGTTGAAGTCGAAACCAGTCAGCCGTGATTAAACGAAGTGCCGGCAGCGTTACACAACAGATAGATGCAGGAGAAGAACAAATGCACCGCTTTGTATGTACATACCAAGAACGATTCATATGTTGGGATGCCGGAGACACCTGGCCGAAGATCTTTGCTGCATGTTAAAAAGGCCGGATCCAGAGCCATGGGTGCATATGCCCGCGAGTGCCGCCCATCTTGTATGCTAATTAGGAAGGTGCATGGGTGAATGGATGTCGTCAGATGAGAAGTGGGAGTAGGTAAGACAAAGTGCAGATCCACCGGCAATAGTCAGGTTGAGGAAGACGACAAGGTAGACTGCAATACAAGGAAGATGGGCTTGTAAGCTTTGGACCTGGTAACGGTAATGGGCAACGAGATCTGGGAGTGACAACACTGAAGCGATATGATGCAGCTCGGAATGGAATTAATACTTCCTATAACATTTACATACAAGAGAATAAAAGTTCGAATAAGATCACTCTCTTCGTTGTGTTACTTCAAATCCCAAGAGCATTGGGCTCTCCCAATCCCCTCACTATCCTTCATTACATTCTCTTACTTCTGCCAATGAGGCCTGAACGCTTCGCCCTCTCTGTACCGTAGAATTTAATCTGGACCGCATCAAAAAGTTGCTGCATAGTGCTGGATAAATCTCAACTACTCTTGTGCTAGCCATCAAGTTTTTAAGAGGTCTTGAGTGTGAATAAAATGCCAAGGCCTGTCTCTTTCCAGAGACTGAGACATCATGCCACGAAATTTGAAATCGCTAAATCGCGGATGTAATGTAGATCGAGGCGCAATGACCTTGCGTATCCTGATGCGCCGGCGTGTGACGACTTTGTGCACGCCGCTTCGCCTCTTCGCCTCTTTTCGCTTACAGGCTGAAACTTTCAGACCCGTTGAGCAGGTTTATGATCTTTCGAAGTGAACTCGTCGCGTATTAATATTTTTCGAGATCTCATCAAGGAGTTTTGTTAGCACCCCATACAATAGACTCCATGAGAGCATAAGGTGACGATTCCAAATCGAGGCCTAGCAGTGGAGACTGTGTCAACGAAGAGTCATCAAAGTTCAAAGCGTTGTTGAGGTCATCCGCCGTGAATGTCGCCAGTGTTGGTGAGGCCTGCGAGCCCGAGTCGCTGGTTGGACGGGTCGTGGAGCTCCTGTTCTGGAGGCTGAGCAATCGTTGAAGGGCGGCCACGGACCGTGTAATCGGCGCGGAGAGCTCTGCTGGGTCAACGTTGGCTGTAACATCTCCCAGCACTTGGATCAAATTTGAAAGCAATGAACGCGCTCGCTCATTTCGATTCGGTTCGCCAATGATGCCAAGGAGAAGAGCTGAGCTCAGGGACCGATGAACTGCAGCCCAAGATCGAGCTGCAAACGGAGTCATATTCTGCAAGCCGAGGAAAGCTTCAACAGTGTTGGTCAAACTGTCAATGCAGGTTTTCCGGAGCCCTTTCGAGAGATCAAGTCCAGCAGTGCTAGGACTGATGGCGGGTCGACAAAGCTCCGAAGTAATGTAGGAGATATGGAGATACAAGGCCCAATGCTCCAGCTGGTCCCGCATAGATCGACACCGCCTGGAATCCTTTAAATAATCGGCTGCATCGACCATGATTTCCTGCAGCTCATTTCGATGCTCGGTGATCCTTATCAATCCGTCCTGCGAATTCTGCGGTCGCTGACGCTCACGAACAATGTCAAGACCAACCTTGCAAAGGCGGTACATGCTTTCTACGTAGGTCCGTGTGCCTGGTGAAGTATGCTGGCTTAGTGGAACCGTGTGGTCGATCGTGGTGGTGGAGGATGCCCGGTCGTAGGATACGGACAGAAGAGAATCCTGCCACAGCAGCGCCCACCACACTTTGCTCCGCGTAAGTTTATGTTGCAAGGGGGTGGATGGAGGGCACATTCTATGTAGGCCGAGCGTCTGGGAAAGACGGACAGTCAAGCCCATGAGGCTCCACGCGACGCCAGCGTTCATGTTGTTCGAGATGACATTTCCTAGTATGAGGAGGGTTTGAATGTTCTCCAGGGTCGCATGGGAAAGGAAATTTGTGAAGCGGAGACATTCAAAACTGCAACAAACGTAGACTTGCGAAGTCAACTCCCGCTCTTTCCTTGGTAAGGTCGAACATTGGCATCCAGACGCTAAAATGGCAAACACGAGCCCAACCCAATGGAAATCCTTGCCATAGATTTGCTGATCTGTGACTCCAGCCCCGGTCTGTGAGCTTGCACGGTTGATCAGGAAGAGCAAAAGATCCGACTCTATCCCTTCAACATCTGCGACTGCAGGATAAACGACGTGTGCAGTTTCACGATAACATCGAAAGAAGCTTAGGCACTCGGAATCGTTGGGCAATGCATTTGCCAATTCGTTCGCGCGGGAGAGGGACGCGTGGGGCAGCCCCCAGAGATCCACGAACGGGTATGTTGCGCTTTCGTTATCCAGACCGAATATCGGGAGCATGCTTCTCTTTCCCAGGAGGTCCTGTACGCCGGGCCACTGCGTGTCTCCCCGGCCCATAGCCATAACAAGAGCTGGAACGGAGCTGGGGCCGATGTGGACCGTCTGGCCTGTAACGTCGTTTCGCGTGTGGAGTCCTTGGGTGCGCACATGGCTTGTTTCGCTGTCAATCGGCGCGACAGCTGCTAAGGGCGTGTTTCCTGCCGTTGCAGGCGAATATCCATTGGTGGGTGCATTGTTCGGCGGGACTTCAGAGACGCTGCTGATGGAAATCTTCAGCTCTGCCAGCGACTTCTCTGCCGTCTGCAGCTTGGCGCAGATGCGCTCCCAGTCCTGGAAACGTCAGCGCTTGAATTCCTTCCCACGCTCTGGTTTGCGCACCTCTCGTGGGAGTGTCACTGTCCCCCCATGTATGTGGACCATGCCATTGGAGAAGTCGTTCCCATTGTGTCCTACACCCATACTCATACGCTTCGCGGGCGGGTGCACTTCGGTTGGAGGATGGTACGAGCAGAGTTCTGGGTGTTCTCGGACGACACATGTCTTGCAAGGCACGGATTGGTCGCATTTGACCTTGCGCTGTCGACATGGATAGCACGCCTAAACAGAGCAAACGGGTCAGCCAAATGCCAGAAATACAAGCTGGAGCACACCATCGACGAGCTTCCCGTCTTCTCTACCATACCTTGTATTCACGCGCCTTGCGCTTGCGTCGCAGAATCTCGTCGATGTCAGATCGTGGCGGCGTATCTTGTCCGAAGCCGCCCGCGGCGTGCGACTGCGGCTGTCCTTTTCCATCGTCCATGTCCATGATGGATGTGGGTGTATCCGCAGGCGGAAAATAACGTAGTGTTGGAGTCTGCGACGGAGGTGAGCTCGAGAAACGGAAGCCCCTCCCGCGATGCTTGACTAGGGTATTGATGAGCACGGTCACCCGCAGCAGAACGCCGATGAATGGTTCTGCCCGTGACTAAGCACTCTCAATTATGACAACCGCCTTGCATCGGGAATGGCGCTCTTTATAAAACCTCACTATACCTCCTTCCACCACCAATGGTACATATCCGAAGTCTTGGCTCTCTGTGGTCGCCGTTTAGCAGAGATTTTAAGGCTGAGTGCGTCATTTCACCAAACATCTCCTGGACAGCTAACCAAATCTAGCTAGAGGCCAGAAGGAATGCCAAACTGTATTTCGCATTTTGTCGTCTACAAGAGACATCACAAGAGTCAAATGCTACTGATATTTCCTTCTAGAAAATACGATGGGACGGCGTAAAGAAAGAACAGTCTCATTGATCTGAGGCTAGATCTGGGTCCTCGACGGGTTGTTATAATTAAACGTTCCCTAGCAGGAGCAGTGCGTTTGTAAGGGCTACTGTATTTTGTTACAATGTATTTTGCACAATACCAGTTGTGAGTTCATTCCGAGGTGAACATGAGAGGAATGTGAGACATCGCGACAAGTTCTTTTATGGTTTATCCTTGATCCGGTCAAAGCGGAAAATGGCGCACCGGAAAGTCATACCGCCCCTGACCGCCCCTTACCGCCTACAAAGGGGCATTGCAGCGATGCCGATATCGCCGATACTGCTTCCTGGCAGATACAAGGGAAATATCCATCCTCTTGACATGTGCCTAGAGCTAGGTCCTCAGGAAGAGTTCCTTTAGGTATAAACATGTTGCAGAGAAACCCAAGGTAGACCAGAAGTTATTGGAGGCTAATGAAATCATTTGGTCGACATTTTTTGAACCCCACTTGATAATAGGGAATAGCTGGTACAACAGACATATTGGCTCCTCCTCATGAACGTACTCTCCAACACATGGCGGAAGGAAGAAGAATCCTGACGCAATCATCCTGCTCCTTGAAGCCAGCGTCAACGCGATACCACCAACAAGACTTTTTGAAGTTGCCTGCCTCAAGATTACGGGACAGACATTACAATAACATAGCAAACTCCCTCTAATCATTGCTGCCCTAGAGGACCTTTGTTCCACTTGTACCGTTGGAGGAGATATAAGAAGTGTGAATCTTCTTCCACACCCACGCGCTAGTGTTAGGGAAAAACATCACTTGCTCATGTACGGTACGAGAGCTGCTCACATGTCGCTTCAATGGTGCCTGATGTTAGAGCCGAGGAATTTGAGCCAAAGAACATTCAAGAAGAATATGAGTGAACATGATTAAGTCTAGCCGAATATTATTACCATCTATATTTCCATTACGATGGACACCCATGCCAGGGCAATAGCCCATCCCTTATACGCCTATTACACCATCTGAGCACTAACAGAAATCCCTATACAGCCCCCTCCCATGAATGAATGAGTAGCGCGCGCCACTGCACAGACAGAATTTGTATGGAAAAGTGAAGATTTGTATGGAAGACGCACTGACGGCGCTACTCATTCATTCATGGGAGGGGGCTGTACCCTTCGTCGCGGAACTGCAACCTCTCTCTCGGGGCTGATCCTCTGTATCTCCCCAATGCATGATCGAGAGTTGACTTCCGGCTCGATGAACCCCCTTCCCATGTACGCCGATAATAACATTGCTTTCCATCGTACCGTGTTGCAATATGTGAGCCGATAAAAGTCCTCCCCCTCCGACTAGCTGGGACGTTGGACAAATCTTCGTGTAATGTAGCGGAACACGTTCCTAGCGCTAAGCACCATCTCCTGGCCTCGATTCGTTGTTGTCACCTAAAATGGGCTAGCCGTTTGAACCTACTCTTTCGTATTCGCAGCAATGGGCATTGGGAGCTTAAACAGTCTGCTTCCCGATCTTGTCGAGGTTTTCCTCGTCTGGGCTGTAAGCAAAGTGGGAGTGCTTGCGGATCGAGGCTCCCTTGTAGTAGAAGATGAAGGGAATTGCACAGCAAGCCAGGCCAATAAAGCCGAGCAATGACGAAGCCCACTGATAGCCAAGTCTATCGTACATCTGGTTGGTGAAGAGTACTACCGCGGCACCCCAGAAGGACCTCAGGAACGTTTTTGCGGCCAGAGCACTTGCGGCTTGATGCTGGTAAGAGTCGACGAGATAATTGTTTGCCGAGTTGTATAGGAAAATGAAACCAAAGCCGACGGGGAATCCAGCTAGACAAGGCCCGACCCAAGTCAATCTCGGGTAAGAAGTCCATGCGAAAATGAAAAGGCCAATTGGGATGCACCAGCAGGAGATCATCATGGGGATAAGACGAGCTTCTGCAGGGGGCTTTCCATTGTGTTTCTCAACCAGTGACAGGTAATGTTTGTTTACCAAGGGTGCACAGGCAGCGGAGAGAATCACACCAACGGCAATCGGGATGAACATAAGACCTGTGGTCCCAGCACTGTACCCCTTTCCTTTCTGGAAAATGATTGGATACGCCACGAAGAACATGTACAGCAGCTAATAAGGTCAGAGAGAGTCGTACTATAAGACGAGGGAGCACTTACGCCATAAAGAACAGACATGTACACTGAAATGAAAAAAACAATGAGTTCTTGGAACAGAAGCTGGAATGGTCTGATGAGGAATAGTCGCAGTCTCTGGCCTAAAGGGCGCATGTCGAGGTCCTCTTCGGTTACGAATTTGTCGTCTCCGGTAGATACTCGCATTTTCTTTGCGCGGCGAGAAAGCAATTTCGGTGTATAGGTCTCCGGTACGGTAAAGGAGATGCCAACCCAAACAACGAAAGACATGATGAGTTGAATCCAGTATAGCCACCGCCAGCCATAAGCATCACTTAAGAACCCACCCACAAGTGGTCCGATGGCTGGTCCGATGAATGGTGCCGCAGAAAAAGCCGCCATTGGCACTCCACGCTCTTCAGGTTTCCACATATCAGCCAGTGTGCCTCCAACAAGTGTCATTGGTGCCGAAAATGCTATGCCTGCGAGGGCTCGGGTAACGAGAAGGGTTTCGATATTTTTTGCAACGGCACCCGGAATGGTGAAGAGTACAGCGGCAAGCAGAGTGGTCGCATATATGGGCCGACGGCCAACAATTTCACTTAGAGGTGCGAAAGCCATTGGTCCAACGCCGAAGCCAACAACGAATAGCGTAATTGAGAGAAGTGCGACCTCTTCACTAACGTTAAACTCCACAGCAACACCTAGTACATCGTAAGTAAACCATTAGAGGTTGAAGTAGAGATGCTAGCGTACCCTCAATATCCGCTGTGATAACTGCAGAATTCATAGCCACAACAAAGCACGTCATTGCCACCATCATTGTACACCACCATTTGTAGACTTTCGACCAATTTTTGGGGTTCTCGGGGTCATTGATCTTCCAAGTGACCAGTTCCCAACGCTCAATCTGGCCGGTTACATTTGATTTGATTTCTCTGAGTATCTGCCCATCGATTGTCTCTTGGGTATATTCTTCCAAGTTGGCGTCCTGACTCAAGGTTCGGTACGGGAGATTGACAACATCGTCGAATGTGTGGTCTGCTGTATGTCCAACTATGGATTGGAATCGGGATGGAGGCTCGAAGCCAAAGTGAGTATCTTCTGATGAGGTGTCATCGTTCGTTTGTTCGGTGTTGTGGGTGGCCATTGCTGTATTATGCTTCGCCTGTGCTTCGATGGGGGTAGCTCGACTTCCCACAGGCCGATGGGATATTGAATGTAATAGTGAAGTCGTGATCAACGAGGTAGTGAAGACCTTGATTTGGTTGGCAATGTCGAGTTTTGCATTTGGGAGGCAAGTCCATGGTCTTATAGAAATGGCTCGGCCGACTCCTGGAAATAGATCTGCACCGTGCTTGAAAACCCATGATGCTGGACGGAGTTCGCTCGGGATCTTCTGCGCACCTTCTAGTCGTTTGAGGTATCAAGCTTAGTGGCTAGAGACTTCGGATAGCACAACCGAGCTAATACGAATTAGGAAATGTCAACTAGGAGATATCTCGGGGACGACTTTTGAGGCAATATGGTCACTGATAAGTGACGACAAAATAGCATGGAAACAGGGAATCTGCCCCTGATGATTGAATGATAACTAAAAAGTTTTGACGAGATTTGCCAATGAGAAGAAAAGTCGGAAAATGCTCATACGTGTCTTGCGCACTCATCCGCTCTTACATTTGAGAGCAAAGACATTTTCAAACAGGTCCGAGTTTGATGAAAGGGGTTTTTGTGATTGTCTCCTAGGAACATTCGTAGAAAGCGAATCTGGGGATGCCGAACATTGCGAATTTATGTCCAAAACAGAAACTAGGTGGGCATGGCCACAACCTCATGGTAAATGTGAAAGCGACAGTAACGACAGCGATCTTGGATGCTTCACATCAGACGAGCGATGGTCGCATGCGAATGTTCTAAATAGTTGCTGGGTGCGATGATAGTCTTTTTAGGGACGATGTAAAGCGATATGAGTGGAAGATAAGGCGCTGACCTCACCAGTGTCTCAATGACTATGCAGCTCGCTTGGAGCGCACAAAAGGCCAGGGATATTTTTAGTCTTGTGTCTTCTTCGAACGCTCGGAATTTGGAAGAAATCCTTGGGGAATGGGCTTCATGAGACGGGAATGATAACAAGGTGTGCCTTGTCCAGACCTACAGCGCCGTGGTACAATATCCATATCTTAATTGCGATGTGAGCTAACATGGCTAGATCGTGCCGCGAGCTACTGCAAACATTGAGTTCATTAGCCCGAGGGCAACATGCCAGCAAGCCCTGGAAGTGGAACCCCTTATTAATGATACACAGTCTATTCAACTATCTACAAAGAAGGCGAAAAGTTGACAACCGTACTAGATGTGGACCAGGTTCCGTGGAGTGCTTCCTTCTCCTACCATTGTACCTAGACTAGTAGATATGGGAAATCAGAACAGCATGAATTTATGGTGATCAAAACTGCAACGGAGCTAGCGGTATGCATTTTGAACAAGCACTGCAATGCAGTAATGTGCCACCTAACCTGTCGTCGAAGATTTTCGAAAACCACCGTTGCCTGCTTGGAGAGCATGACGAGACGGCCATTTTTTTTACCGTTCAGCCTTCATGGACCCACAATTTCACCAGAGTCGCCAAGTACACGTTATTGGACAAGGATGCATGAGCGTTCAGCTTCAGGATTTCCCAACGCTTTGCAACGGAGACTCACTCAAACTGTGCCACCATGTGCCCCACTTCGATTCTGCAGAGAAACGGCACGATCTCAGAGGCTGTCGTGGCCTTTTATGCGTGCAACAGAGCACCTAGCACGACATGTGCGAGGCCCAACCAGCTCATGTCTGCGGTACAGTAGATGACAGGCCGATTGAACAGGGTGTCAATTTGCCGACCGAGCATGTCCATATTTCTGTTAAAAAATCTTGCATCGGCGATGTCGCTCAGGGTCCGGAGGGAACTGAATGTGGCAATTGGCGTACTCTAGCTGCAGGAAGCTGGCAGGCACAAAAATTATTGTCGACAAGGCAGTGGTGTTTCTGACCAGGTAAGCCATGTAATCCAGCTCGGACACTGACCAAGCCAATTGATGTGCGCCCGACGCTGTCGAGCTGTCGAGGATGCGGGGCTGGGCGGTGGGTGAGCATTGAGGTGAAGAAGCAGACTCGCCAAAACGCGTCTATCATCGGGATCCAGCAGAGGGATTGGGCTTTATTCTCAGCAGCCCGGAGTCCTTCAATAAAAGGACCAGCTTGCCGGGAGACCCTCGCAAGCGGCATGCCGATGGAACCATATCAGGACTCAGTGGGCCATGCCAGCCAATGCGAGAGGGCCGCACAAGCTGGCTGTGGAGATTGCGAGAGTGCAACAGGCTGACATGGAGCTTTTTCAGTGCCTGCCTGCGAGGAGGGTTGGGTAAAAAGCAACAGAAATATGGTGGTCAACGTCTGGTATGAGTGAATAAAGAACCGACGTCTTTTTGATATTGGTCGTAGGGCAGAACGAGCCTCGGGGATGCGGGTGGCAGGGTCAAAGCGCGTGCCGCTCCCGCAACATCATTCTTTCCCATTCTTGAAGAAGTTCGAAGGTCGAAGAGGTCGTAACGTAGGGTCAGCGCCTTCGAACTTTACAAAATGGCTGAGAGCTCCACAAACGCCTCCTAGCCTCCGCACCCATTCCGCGCCCCTCTCCCGCTGCCGGCTCCCAAGCCAGACCTCTCCGATCGCTTTGCAAACCCCGTTCCACCAACCCAACCCGCTGGGTCGTCCTTCATCGCTCTCGGTGCTCACCTCACCGCGCCCATTGGCTGGCAGTCTTACTCGCCGTGCTCTCTCGAGGCTCGAGGCGCGTCATACGGCGCAGGAGGGCAAGGCAAAGAAGGCAATCTGTCTTCTGCAGCAGCAGCAGTCGGTGCATTTGCACGCACGCATTGGACCCGCAAGTCTCAGCTCTACCTGTCGCCCGGCCTCTAAGCAGTTCGCTGCCCTTGTCCCACACACGCAGGTGCGCGGTCGCAGCTTCTGTGCCGTGTGATTATGGGTTCGTTACTGCCCCTCCCTAAACCTTGGTCCCTTCTCCTCACATCTCCACCATCCCATCTCTTCGCCATCTGCCTCTCTCTCACATCTTGACCCGTTCCATCCACTGACCACGAAGGCCTCAGATTCAGGAGTAGATACCTACCGGCCGTCCACAGTAAGTACTTTTCTGTTGCTTCCTTCCCTATATCAGTGCGGCGTCAGTGGTGCGTGAAGCATTCCTGCCTTACCCGCCTGCAATTGAGTCCTGGGACGCCTTGTGTGTGCTGCGCCTCGCCGTCGAGCTCACCAGGCAGCACCCCGAGGTCGAGACGCACGGTTTGGGACACCGTAACCGTTCACGTGACCGTTGCGGAAGTTGCCGCCAAGGCCGGTGGGCATCACTTCGAGCACCGACTTTGCGCCTCACCTTCGCAACCTCATCTTCACGTCGGCCTCTTTCCATCACTCATCTCGCCCGCTTTCACACCTCGCATTCTCCATCTCCCATACCGTCACTCGCTACCCCTCTGACGCGTCGCTGCCTGCCTGGTACCCGTCGCAATGTCTTACGAAGCTGATGCATACGACCAGCGCGACTCTGGCCGCGGCCGCGATCCTTCTCCTCGTCGTCGATCTCGATCACCGCGTCGTGCTCGACGCTCGTATTCACCGCGCAGCCGATCTCGTAGCAGGGACGACTACCGCCGAGGTGAACGTCGTTCGCGCTCGCCTGTGACGGGTGCTCAGGGTGCTGGAGGTTACCAATCGTACGGAGCTGGTCGCGGCGGATCACAACGGCCTGCAGAGGGATCAGTAGGCAAAGAAGGCATGATGCAGAACATCCGAGAGTCCTCCCAACAGGACCGACGCGTCTACGTCGGCAACCTATCATACGATGTGAAATGGCACCACTTGAAAGACTTCATGAGACAAGGTATGGCCGCATTGGACCACCACACCCATCAGGCACCACTGACTGTATCGCAGCCGGCGAGGTCTTGTTCGCAGACGTATTGCTACTTCCGAATGGAATGTCAAAGGTAAACATATGATGGCTGGCTTGTTTGCGTGATGGACGGTGGTTGACTGGCTTTTGCTTGGGTATAGGGATGTGGCATTGTGGAATATGCAACTCGGGAGCAGGCCCAGAATGCCGTGGCGACGCTCAGCAACCAGAACTTGATGGGACGACTCGTTTACGTTCGCGAAGATCGAGAGGCCGAGCCTCGTTTCACCAATCCCAGTGCCACTCGCGGTGATTTTGGCTCGATGCGCGGAGGACCAGGACACTTTGGAGGCGGCGGTCCGGGCTTCGGCGGTCCCCCTGGAGGAGGTGGTAGGCAGGTCTATGTTGCCAACGTTTGTTTCCCGTTTCTTTATCACTTCCATTTGAGAGATCTCCCGGCTGACATATCCGATAGCTTCCTTTCAACGTGGGCTGGCAAGACCTGAAAGATCTCTTCCGACAAGCAGGTAAGTCTCTTCAGCCTTCGAATTGCCATTGCGCGCATCTGACTTACCTTTCCTAGCGCACACTGGTGGAGTCCTTCGCGCCGACGTGCATCTTGCGCCAGATGGGCGTCCCAAGGGTTCAGGAATCGTCGCCTTCGAGACCGCGGAAGATGCCCGAAATGCTATCCAGCAGTTCAATGGGTACGACTGGCAGGGCCGAAATCTTGAAGTCCGTGAGGATCGATTTGCTGGTGCTTCAGGAGGATTCGGTGGTGGCCGTGGTGGTTTCGGCGGTGGCTTCGGGGCTCGCGGCGGCTTTGGCGGAGGTCGTGGTGGTTTCGGCGGCGGCCGTGGAGGCTTTGGCGGAGGCTTCGGAGGTCGCGGTGCATACGGAGGAGGCGGATTTGGCGGAGCCTCAGGCGGAGCTCCAGGTTATGATGCCAATGCTCAATCGACCCCACCAAACCCGTTCACGGACTTCGCAAGCTCTGGCGGCGAGCCAGGCAACCTCATCTATGTTCGCAACGTACGTTATTGTCCTCCTCTGCTTGGCCCTTTTCTAACTATTTCCAGTTGCCATGGTCTACTAGCAATGAAGATCTCATCGAGCTCTTCACCACAATCGGCAAGGTTGAACGTGCTGAGATTCAGTATGAGCCAAATGGACGCTCCCGCGGAACGGGTGTCGTCGAGTTTGAGAAACTTAGTGATGCAGAGACAGCAATTGGTGAGCTCACATCTGAATTCTTATGTGAACCATCCTCTGACATATAGCAGCGAAATTTACCGGTTACCAGTATGGCGGCAGACCTCTTGGCCTGAGCTATGTCCGTTACACCAATGTGAACAACGGTGATGCAATGGAGGGAACCGAACAAACAGGCGGCTTAACTCAAGACCAGATCATGTAAAGCTTATCTCGATGTGGAGAGCTTTTTCCATCTACGGTACTGGTCAATCTTCGCTCATGTCGGATACATATGGCCAAACCGTGCTCACCTCCTTCTTTTTTTAGTGATACTAGAAGCCATATCTTTCTTTTGTGTCAACATGTCTCAATAAGCCTACTCCCGAATATGGACAGCCGAAGGGTTTACGAGATTGTCTGATCGGAGGAATTCAGGATGGGCAAAAAATTTCATACTGTATTTTAAACTGCGAACTATGGGATTTGGTCCCACACATCAATTGCATCCACGATTTGGCTTTCCACATTAGTAGGCTCATATTGTGCTTCGAAGCGTACGCAACGTGTTATTTAGGGCTGTTGTAGAATGCGCATCATCCACTCATACACTGCCCAATGTACTGCATTGACAACGAAGGCGCGTACGCTACAGATTCCAAGGCCTCGGAAAAAGACGTTCAACCCTTCAGTCTGATAGGCGTTCTTGGCGACCTCGAAAGTGCTCAATCTCTTGCTATATGGCGTGTGATTGGGCGCCTCTTCCGGTTGAAACAGAGCACGTCGCTCGCTTTCAACGGGATGCAACTGAGTTTGCACTCGAGTCTTCACCACATCCATGGGGTAAATAGATGCCCACGTTACGACACCAGCTATTCCTCCGCAAAGCATCACCTTTATTGCACTTTGTCTGTCTGTATCGACCGGTGAGCTCAGCGCCTGCTTGCACCATTCATATGACCAGAAGCTAGCGGTGTTAGTCCCTATAGGCAAAGTCTTCCATTACTGCAAAATAACCCACTAGAATCCGTAACCCACTGCATCTCGAACACAGGTAACTCCTCCTCCATAGTATAGCCCTCTTATGCCTTCACGATTCCACACCTCTCTTGCTATTTTCCATGAGTTTGTGCTTTCTGTTGCAACCTGTGCTCTGCATTTTACGAGTTCGGTGGGCGTGGAGATGATGAATGTAGCGAGACCGCCGGTGGCGCCCGCGCACCAGACTTTGAGAAGGTTGGTTGGAGCAGTGGGGGTGTCGCCGAGGAGAGAGAGAGTGCGGTTGTAGGTTACGAAGAGGACGGCGTTGAGGGCGCCGTAGCCGATCACAGGCGCCGTTGTGCCTGTGCTTGGCGGATCTAGTCAGTACGCCGGGTTCAAACGTTTATGGATTATGGGATCGTCGCACCCACCTCTAACTAATGTGCCTGCGCGATCGAAGTGCCCTTTGAAGGTTTGGGGCGGCGAATAGCCGGATTCGAGACTTGGCGTTGTGCTTCCTGCCTGCAGTCTGGTTTTAACGAGATCGAGAGGGTTTCCAACGAGGATCCCGATGGCTCCGGAGACGTAGCTTGCCCAGAAATCGGCCGACATGGCTATGCAGGTACGGAGAGAGGGGGGAGGAGAGTGAAGCCTGAGGCCGTGGAGGGGTGGTGGGACATCCGAGGCTCAAAGGGATCATGGCGTAGCGCGCCATGGTTAGTGTAGATATTGTGAAGCAAGGCCATCGTCTAGAGGGTAAAATGATGAATTTAGCCCATCAAATACCTTTGTATTTGCCGAGGGGCCTTTTACAAACCTATGAGACCTCCTGCGCGCGTGGTCCGGTAAACAGTTTACAGCAACACACTCAGGCGTAGAAATTGAGTGAGGTTCTATTATCATAACACGACTCTCGCAAGTGGGGGGAGATGATACCGGTACTTAGGTAGCAACGCCCAAGCTGAAATCGCATTTGCAATCGCTCAGCTCTGGATCGTGACGTGGTGACTGTGAGTCGACGGGTAGCCGTCTGTCCACAGCCGCATGCGCCAAGTGTGAATCATCAGCACGGACCAGCAGACGGACACCTTTAAGTTCAACCGCCCCGCCACCGACCTCACACAACTTCCACGACGTTATTCATCAACAACTACTACGTTCATCGATCGCCTACAGCTTCGCCTCTCCGCGCGTATATCCTGCTCGGAAGACTACTGATTCCCGTTCTCTTCTTCAGCATCGATCATGCGGGTGCGACTGAAGACATACCTCAGCAACGACTCATACCGTACGCCGTGTACGCCATGCTTTCTGATTCTGTGACTAACGACCACCTCAGCTTCTTCTCTCTGATCTATTTAACCAATATATTATACGCCTCAGACTGTGCGGAGTGCGTATTCGCCAATGCCTGCTCGACCGCACAACACTGGCTGGGACTTCAGCTGCGTCCTTGACCTCATAGATTCAGACTCGCAAGACGTCGGTTCCACTAGATATCTTCCCCGTGCCGAACCGGCGGTCTCATCGCCTGGAGATGCCCACTATGATAATGCGGGCAGGAAGCGTTTGGGCAGCTTCTCGAAGCTTTGGCAGGAATTGGGAGTTCCGGATGGCGTTCCGTTGCCTGCGATCAGCCCGGTCGAGCCCGAATCCGAGGACCAAACCGATTCGGACAACTGTCTTGCCACTATAGCCGAGCTAGACAAATTCGCTGCAGCGGTAGATGATCACAATGCTGATGCACATTGCTCCCTCGATGCAGACCTCACCGGTGTCATCGAAGAAAAGCCCATTGAGCATTCGCTCGTTGGGATGAACAAGAAACAACGATCTAAGGCTCATAAACGCGCGGAAAAGGAACGGAAGGAAAACATCTTGCTGGAGCAAGAATGCCAGCAACGCAAAAAGGAGAGAGTAGAACGTAAGGCGTGTCTCAACTCATCGCTGACGAATGACACCAAATGGAAAGACTCCATCGCAAAGCGAGAACGGTCTCGTTCAAACGTTGGCGCGAAAATGAGACCCGTTACACCACCTCCCAACCCAACGAATTCCAGGAATACAGCAAAAGGATCGAACAAGCAACACTCCGTACCATTGTCTGCTCCAGAAGGTACGAAGACAATCGAATTAGATCGTAAAAAAGCACCTCTTCCTGTACAAACTACAAGTCCCGGACCAGTATACACAATTTTGCCGCGACCTGCTCGTAGTGTTCCTGGCTTTAGCTCAGGTACAACTAAAGTGCAATATACCACAGTTGGGACACCCGCCCAACCTCTGGTTGTGACTCCGACCAGTCTTGGGCTTGTTCCTCGAACGGTCCAACCTGTCATTGTTCCCCGAATGGTCCAGCCCCCAGTTACTTCGCAAATGTCCAAACCTCCAATGGTGCTCGGAATGACTCAGTCTCCCGCGACCCCCCCAACGGTTCAACCTCCAGTGACCCCCCGAATGGCTCAGCTGCCGATGACGCCGGGAATGCTACCTAAACTTCTCAACTTTAGACCCCGAGTAGAGCGTCACTTCCATTTTTTAAACCAGCTCATGCGCGAATTTCCAGAAGATGTGCCGTGGCTTTTGTCACCGATGCAATTATGCAACGAGAAGACTTCCACCAAAGGCATACACGTGTTCGTTGATGCATCCAATATCATGATTGGATTCAGAGACACCCTTAGACAGTATCGCGCGCAAGGCTACGAAATGTCTTTTGATAGCTTAGTCCTGCTGATGGAACGCCGTCGCCCAGTTGCGAAGCGTGTCTATGCTGGCTCTCATCGCGAATCTGCTCCGCTACCGCATGTCACCAAGCTTGTCGAGACTTCCAGAGCAATCGGATATGAGAGCAATGTCAAAGAACAAGTTCTCATAAGCAGGGAAGACTCAGACAAGAAGAAATTCTTCAAGGCCGTCAAGAAGTATGGATGGATCAAGGCTGCTCAATTACACTCTGGCAGTGGCGACAGTGACTCAGAAATGGATACTGTGCCCGCGACACCCTCAGCTCCGAAATGGGTTGAGCAAGGTGTCGATGAACTCCTTCATTTGAAGATGTGCCAGAGCATCATTGACACTGAGATCCCGACTACGATGGTCCTTGCAACCGGTGACGGCGCAGAAGCTGAGCATTCAGATGGGTTTTTGGCTCACGTGGAACGGGCTCTGAAGAAAGGCTGGAAGGTGGAATTGGTTTCCTGGAAACAGCAAACCAACGGAGGATATAAGAACAAGAAGTTTCGAGCCAAGTGGGGTGACCAGTTCAAGATCTTTCATTTGGATGGATATGTTGAGTCATTGGTTGATACGGAATAATGTGGTGGGGACGGTTGATTCTAAAGAGGGTGTGCTGTTGATGGAGGTTTCGGTGGCTCTCTTACCATGAGAGGAGGCTCTTCACATCGCTCTTGGCGTAGACCTGGAATGGCTATGTGCCGGGCTCCAATAGCTATTTAAATAGGATTGAGATATAACGGTATAGCACGCGTGATCGGGACGTGACGTCAGGGTAGATATGAAGACACGATAACGCGAGCACGCCGCAGAGTTACAGCAACAGATTTCACACCCCTCTGAATCCACTGGGTGTTTTAATGTGATCACTGTATAACTCCTTAATTATTGCATTTAGTAAGTACTTCCTTTTGATGTCTATGCACGTAATGGAATGACCCCAAGACCAATATTGTGGATTTTAAAACTACTTTGGACACACACGGCAGGGCTAGATTGACTAACATGTTGTATATTACCAACACCTGCAATTAGGCCTTCTATTGAAGAGACTTCGCTATCTGAATGTGCTTATATGTTGAACAGATGATTCATTAGTAGCATAAGGTCTGGCAGCCCAAAGCTATCCTTGCGAAATCCCCCAAGTGGAAACTACTCACAGGTGTCACTTACACCATTAGAGCACTCGATCGCGTCAACGATACAGCTAGTAGGTACAGTCTCTTCGATCCGGAAGTAGATATACCACTCATATTAGTTTTCGATTGCTTCGTAGTGTTGGAAGCTCTAACTTGTGGCTGCATATCAGGCGTGCCGATTGTGTAAAAACCAATCGCCGGCGTCGTCGCCAGCCCAGCTTCCGCCCCCATCCGTTGATCTTAATCAGGCCAACGGAGAGTGGCACGATATAGGGCGTATCAAGCTCAGCGAGAAGTTTGACCGAGCAAGTCACCGATTGGCTAATGTATGTGAATTATATTGCTTGTGCCATGATCCTTGCTTACGTAGCTAGTGAACGGCGACGACAAATAGCTAAGTTGTCTACCAACAAATCTACGGGCAGGAAAGTTAGCCATGAGATTCACTTTTTTTATTTTATTTTTATCTGCATGTCAAGGAACAAAAAGCATAGCATCAAAGCCTGGCTCAATGGGGCCGCCATTCCCGGCAGCATAGATCGTGGCGCCAACCTCAACTTTGTCAAGATAACTAAGGGAACCGTTAATTTGGTGGATCTCTTTCCCGAAAGTGGCATTGCCTACATGTACTTCAGTAGTTGCCGTGACGGTGGCAGAAGCACCTCCGCCAACATGCCTTGGGCCTGACAATGGCGAGATTGAAGACCTGCAACCCGTTGATGTACCGACAAAGTGTACGCGCGATCTGAACTGTATGGAATTCCCTGAAACGTGTGAGAGTTTGTCGGATTGGAAGCATATAAGAGGGACTAGATTAGATTCATCGATTTTTGTAAATTATTATGTGTACGGTGAATATTTTTGTTTAGCGTCTCGGGATCCGATAGCGAAGGATGGCATATTCTCGAACTGTGACATGAGCAACATCGGACGACTGGGTTTTTGATGCCTGACTTTGGAGAGACCTGTCTGATCACGGCTTCTCTAAGGGATTCGTAGGATTGAACAATAGCGACCCTGAACGTCAGGCGGGATTTGCGTTCCAAGGTGGGAGACGACGACTGTTGCTGCAACTTTGCAGCAACAAATTCGACATTCAAGGTGCCCCTTTTACGTTACAGTGAGCAAAATGATGAATCTGATGTGAGACTCAATACCATCCATCTTCGGATCCGACAGAATCCGACTTCTATATCTCTTCCACCTCTAAGAGTGTGAAGATGTTATTCTGGCCAATGCAGAAAGCTTCAGTAAAGCACAGCAGAAGGAAGTACTTGGCCGTCCAGCGAGTTTGCGCCGAGGCCGTGGACCATACAATACTCCGTAGTCAAGACAATTTACATTCGCGAACCGAAAAAAGCAGCAAAGAACCATGGTTCAATATCGAAAGGCCCCGACTCCGCAACAAACGGGCAGCGACGGGCGCTCTCAGGTCCGAGGGTAATTAAACACACGCGGGTGCCCTGGCCACGGGAAATACGACGCAATACGAGCGCGTGTCTGAAACGCGCTTGCGCGAATCTTGGGGACGAAAATGGAACATCACCACCACCATGTGGTGGTGGGGAACCGATGGGTGCCCTACAGGCGTTTTGGCCTGACAAGGACGGTTTCGCACCGTCTGGGCGTGAACGCGACGTGCTAATAGGCGAAAAGGGGTTAGGGATGGTGTTACATACGGAGGGACTCAGGAGGGAGCGTGTTTAGCCGCAAACGTTGGGATAAGGGTCTTCTCTGATGCCTGTCTTTTCGTCCGATTGTTGAACCCGATGCCGCGGCGTTCGCACGAAGGAACCATTGCGAAAAAAGAAATTGCGAATCTGGGTTCTGGACTGAGTTTGCGCGCCAAGGTGGTTGATTAGCAGTGAATTGGAAATGCGGTTGGCTTATGAAGCGGAACCGGCAAGATGCCGAATCCGACGGTTTTGGTCGGCGCTCGCTGTTAAGCATCCCTAAATTGCGATTGGCTGCTGTGGGACGCCGTCGAGCACCCCAAGATATCGTCGTCCAAAATGGACTGAACAATGTGTGAGCTGACACGGACGGGGTGCAGATTCTGGCGTCGTGGCAGGGCGAGCAATGTTTCGTGTGTCTCTGGGGCTTTGAGGGGCTGCGAAACGCGAGGCTCGTGGCGCGGCGTGAGGCCTCCGACCGTTTATGAGGCTGACTGGGCAATGGACCGCCCACTGCGAAAAAAGAGAGTTGCGGCGGCGCAATGCACCAGCGATGCGGATTGATGTCATGCGGGCTAGAGCTTCCTTGTCCGTGGGCTAAGGCACGGCAACGGCGCGCCCACCGTCGTCGTGTATCCACAATTCTCTTCACGAGAGAGTTCGTTGGTGGTGGTCGTGACATGGTTCCGCTTTGGGAATTCCATGATGGATGATGGATTTGATAGCTTGCCGGACAAGGGCCAGCCTGTTATGCGTGTCGAATCACGCGAGCATCCTCAGTCTGCCTCTGCATCTGCATGCGAGCACAAAATAATGCGCTGGCTGGTGGTCTTATGCCCAATTTCTCCTTACTTTCACGGTGGTTCGATGGCGATGGGGGATAGTGACTCTTGACCACGATCACGCTCGCGCTCACGCCCACAGCCAGCGGGCAGCACCAGCAGCCTCCTAAACCGCCAACCCCCAATCCAACCCAATCCAAGCATCCCCGCCTAAACGGATTAAACGAGATTGCTGCTGGGTGCGGCCTTGCGCTGGGCCCCCGGCAGCCCTCTAAGCGCCGTCCTGCTCGTTCCCGGAGCCGTGCGAGGCGTAATTTGTTTGAGCCCCGGTCATCTCAGCCATCCGCGCTCTTCCACCAGCTCTTTCATAATCCGCCGCATCCGCATCTCTACTCTGGGCCTCTTCTGCCTCTCTCCCCACCTCGAACTCGGCCTGCTGGACCTCCCGTCCACACCGTCACGTCTCGAGCCTCCTGCACCCACCAGCCGCAGCCAGCAGCCCTTGGTCGTGTGTGCGCCGCTTGCCTCTCGCCTCGCCTCGCCTCCTGTCCCCCCAAGCGCCACACATTGTTCCCAGCCTCACCGGTCCCCGAGCCCCGAGCATTGAGCATTCAGTCATGACGAACAAATCCTATCTCGCATTCCTCGACCACTCCACAACCGACATGCTTTCGCGCGCCAGCATCCCAGGCCTCTCTGCCCTGCCCAGCTTCATCCCGCACCGCGTCCGCCGGAAATGGAGAGCTACGCGCTCGCGGATACGCAGCAGGCAGTCACCCACGTCATCCATTGCCTCGCTCGAGACGTCCTTTTCCCCCGCCGACACGCTGCGCTCGCTGCGGACGCACCCATGGTCTATATACGACGGCCAGTACCTGATTCTTGCCATTATCGCCATTTTCTCGCTTTGCGTCAGCGAGGAGCCGGGGCCGTTTGCGAAGACATTCACGGCCGCACTGCTCATGCTCGGCCTGGTTTTACCCATCACCCGCCAGTTTCTCCTCCCATTTCTCCCTGCATTGACGTGGCTACTCCTATTTTCAAGCTGCAAGTACGTTGTCCTTAGCTCATTCGCGCTGCGCCGCACCCGCCCCGTCAGCATAATCCTCATGAGACGGGGGTTGCGGCGCAGCTACGGCATCCCTGCTGCGGCATGAACAATTGCGCAAACATGCTAACCTCGAAACTCCAGATGGATATCCGCCGATTATCGTCCTGCAATTTGGGTCCGCGTCCTCCCTACCCTCGAAAACATCATCTACGGCGCCAATTTGAGTAACATTTTGTCTGCCCATAAGCATTTCACGTTAGATATTCTGGCTTGGATACCGTACGGCGTCGTACACTACGTTTCGCCCGTCGTCGTGAGCGCATGCATGTTTATTTGGGGACCTCCTGGAACCCTTCCGATCTGGGCACGTGCGTTTGGATACATGAACATAACGGCCGTCATTATCCAGATCATTTTCCCCTGCTCTCCGCCATGGTACGAGAACCTGTATGGATTGGCTCCTGCGAACTACTCAATTGCGGGTGATGCCGCAGGATTGAAGGCGATTGATAAACTGTTTGGGGTAGACCTTTACACCTCTGCATTTCATGCATCACCCATGGTTTTTGGCGCATTCCCATCGCTGCACTCTGGCTGGGCGACATTGGAGACTCTGTTCATGGGACACCTCTTCCCTAAGCTGTTCCCGTTCTACGTCTTCTACACTATGTGGCTCTGGTGGTCTACAATGTACTTCTCTCACCACTACGCTGTAGACCTCGTTGCTGGCAGTCTATGTAAGTTTCCATCCATAGTATTTCCCAAAGTAGTGCTAATGGAGTTTAGTTGCTGGTGTCGCCTACTTCTGGTCCAGAGCCAAGTTCCTGCCCCGCCCGCAAGCCGACAAGGAGTTCCGCTGGGACTACGACTACGTCGAGATTGGCGAGCCGCAAGACGTCGGATACAGCATGTTGGATATCTACGATGAATTCCACCCCCTCTCCGACTCTGACGATTGGGCAAGTGGATCGTCATCGTCCTACTCGACTGGCGGCAGGAGCCCATCTGGATCACGCTCCCCTGTGGACGATACCAACAGCCTTTGGGATGGCGACACCGTCGGATCCGACAGCGAGCCAATCCGATAGCCATTGAGTTGACCTTCTCGCCCCTCAGAACATCATCGTCATCATTATCACCACCATCATCAACACCTAGAGGTGTTGCATCACGAATCATGCATTCCCGGAGTTTTTTTATTTTTGAAGCATTTTCAGCGAATCATGGGTTTCTTTCACTTCTCGCATAGAAAGAGCATCGCAAGAGGGGGACTCAGCATGCATTCTTCGTCCACTTTATTTACTGTGGATTATTGTTCTCTTTGATACCCTGAGTCGGTCGCTTCTGTAAAAGTACCCCTATACTGATACCACATTCGCTCCAAGGCCCCAGCTGCGGGTTTTTCTCTTCTTATTTGTGAGCAGCTAGTGTTCTGCATCTTTGGGAGAGCGTACGGTGTTGAGATTGAGGCGGAATGGATGAGGGATTGCATGCACGGCTAGTGGGTGCTGTAGATAATCATTATTAGAGTAATGCTTAATACGATGTGTGGGTGGTGGAATCTAGGCGCCTCTGCAATCTAGTGCCTGTAAGTCCCGAATCAAAATCACCACTTCACTGGTCCATCGTTAGTATGAGGATGACTGAAATGCTGACTCAAGTTTGCGGCTGATTACAAGCTCTGAATCACTTGACGACCTATCTGAACATGGAGTAGTCGAACGGATGCTGGTACGTGGCGGGGTAGCTACCTACCACCGGCAAAGCTACCCCTCTATCAAACGCAACAGTAATCATTACGAGTAAAAGCTGTTCTGATTCGGATCTAGGAATTGAGACAAGGTGGTCTTCTCGAACTTGTTTTTCCTCATCTAATCTATCATCTTATCCCTCAAACGCTTTCTCATCGAATTGTCCAACCGATGCTCACACGTCCAGTCTTCTTCAACCGCCTCACTTCCACATCCATTTTCACACCCATTTTCACACTCATTTTCACACCCCGTGGCAAATCCTCCTCCCCAATCCTGTTCTTCTCTACAATATTAAAATCCAGAACAATGTCGACCCCACAGCACTTCACGTCCCTAATCCTCGGATCCGGCCAATCCGGCACGCCGCTCGCTTCGCATCTACGCTCGCTCGGCCAAACGGTCTGCCTCGTCGAGTCCTCACACATAGGAGGCTGCTGCGTGAACGAGGGTTGTACGCCGACGAAAACTATGGTGGCTAGTGGGCGAGTGGCGTATTTAGCTGCGCGAGCGGGGGAGTTCGGCGTTAAGACTGGAGAGGAGAGAGTGAAGGTTGATATGAAGAAAGTGAGAGAGAGGAAGAGGGGGATTGTGACGAGTTTCAGAGCGGGAAGTGAGAAGAGGTTAGAGGGTGCGGGGGTGAGCGTTGTTATGGGGAGGGCAAGGTTCGTAGGGGGTAAGGAGGTTGCTGTATCCCTGAACGGAGGGGGGGAGAAGACGATATCTGCGGATACTGTCTACATCAACGTGGGTTGTCGGCCGTCAAGACCCGATGTTCCAGGCCTGGACGACGTAGACGCAATCCGAGTCCTTGATTCAACGAGTATCCAAGAATTGGATGATGTGCCTGAACACCTTGTCGTTCTAGGCGGGGGCGTGATAGGCGTTGAATTCGGGCAACTATTCCGGCGATTCGGAGCAAGGGTTACGATTCTTCAGCGAGGCGAGAGGTTGTTGGGCAGGAGTGAGGATCCGGAATTGGCGCAGTGCCTGACAAACATTCTTGTCGAAGACGGTGTTAAGATACTTTTCAACGCTGAGGTTGCAAAGATTGAGCAGTCGACCGATGAGAAGCTTCCGCTTACCATCCACATCGCCACTGCCACCACTCACGCAAGGAAAAAGGAGGAAGAGGTGCATCTCCGAGCCTCCCATCTCCTCCTCGCCACCGGCCGTATCCCCAACACAGACTCTCTCGATCTCTCCGCCGCAGGTATCAAGACTTCAACACGTGGGCATATCATTGCGTCTCCGGCGCTGGAGACGAACGTAGAAGGCATATATGTTATGGGCGATGTGAAAGGTGGACCGGCGTTTACGCATATTTCGTACGACGACTTTAGGATTATACGGGATAACATTGCCCTTGCAACCTCTGAGGATAGAGGGGAAAAAAATATGAGAACGACGAAAGACCGCGAGCCGTACATCCCCTCAGTAATATACACGGACCCTCAATTCGCGCACATTGGTCCTAAGTGGGGCTCCCTCGCTTCCCTCTTCTCTACATCTAAGCTCGTCTCGTACACCATGCCCGGCTCCTGGATCGCGCGGGGCCTCGAGACAGATGAAACGAGGGGTATGATGAAAGCTATTATAGAAGCAGACACTGGGAGGATCGTGAGTTTCTCGGCGATTGGGACCGAGGCCGGAGAGGTCATGGCTGTGGTGCAGATGGCCATGTTGGGGGGTTTGGGGTGGGAGACGCTGAGGGATGCCGTATGGGCGCATCCAAGTTGGTCGGAGAGTTTGAATAATTTGTGGGGTGGGGAGAAGAGGGACGTTGTATTCTGATGTGAAGATGAGGAGGTGTCATAAGGGCGTGAATGTTGAAAATAATATAGTATATGGTAGCGTATAAGGAGAATAACGAATGTCTTTAAGCCAAATTTATAAAGATTCTGCTGGTATGTCCAGTACGATTCAATAGGGCTAATTTTATCCGTCGTCCCTACTTCAGTCCGCTTGACGCCCCCATTAATTTCCCGAGTGTGAGGGAACTGTTAGGAGATTTGATGTAGTTAGGAATTGCATTATCGTTATAAATTAAAGAACGAATAACGTTTATGTACAAATATGAGTCCAGAATACATATCCTCAAGAGTGAAAAAAAATAACTACTTGAGAATAAAACGAGGGTATCGTATGAAATAGAAAGTGTTTGAAAAAACCACCACCACCACCACACCGCCCGCTGCCGTCATGATATCGTTTCGTAATAACGTGTATCTATGTAGCATCAAGGTCCTTCATAGCCGTCCGATCAAGTGATCGGAAGATTCTCGAATTCAAGTTCGTTATATCATGAACTATGCTCATTGTCAGTCCAGAAGGCACAGAAGCAATGTCAAGAAGCTCACAATTGTCACTAAAAAACTCCCCACACTTTCATCAAATTAACTCTAATCTTCCCACACTCTATCGAGCCCAAATAGCGGTTTGCGTCGCGGAAAGATGTTTCCCTCCAAGTAGGCCGACGTCTGCTCATCGTAGATACGCTGTAGACACGCATCTGAGTCCTTGGCCCTCAGCGACCGCAGCGTCTCCCGTTTTGGCGATGCCTTCCGGCGGAGCGCATGTCGAGGTGCTGACTGCCATGAGGTTGCCCAATGAGATGATGCGGGATATGACGATGTATATGAAGGTGAAGTGGAAGGAAAAGGAGCGTACGTCAATGCTCTGGGGCGAGATGTGGGAGAGTTAGGTACTGATGATGCTGGGGTCGAGGTACAGGAATTTGGGGATCGTGCAAAGCCTGACCAGGTGGGCGATGAGGGGGGACTTGAAGTCGACATGGACATTGATGAGGAGGGGGGGTAATGTGGTATGTCGAGGACGGTGACTGGTATAGCGTCCGGCGCAATAAAAGTTCGAGAGTCAGGGCGTTTACTGATAAAAAGCGGCGGCGGTATCAAGCCCTCTAACGAATTTGGCCTCGAAGGTTCAGGCAAGTGGTGCAGGCGATGTGATGGATGGCGAGAAGGTAGTGTTGGCGTTGGACTCCGGCTTGGCGGCTCCATGTTGAAGTTTGGGATATTCGTATAGTAGTTCGCACCCGTGGTTCGAGTAATCCGTAGGTATCGTGATCGAAATTCGTGTGTAGGGTCGTTCAACTAGGAATAAACCTCGGGGCGGGACCTGTCTTTAAGCCTTACCAGCCCCCTCTAAGTCACGCCGGGGAACCGCTCCGCAGCGGCATGAGCGAGCAAAAGGGGTCTGGAATAAAAATCCCGGCCCTCATCAGGGTCCATTATGGCTGCCACCCTGGTCATGGGAAACATGGTGGGAAAGGGTGACCAGGCGGTCGCGGTATGTTGCGTGACTATGAATACGGATGGCTGGGGTAGAGGAGGCTGGCGGGCACCCACACCGCAATCCCCATTACGGATTTAGGTATCGATCATTAAGGACAGGGTTGAGAAGTGGGTGTTCTGAAGGAAATGTCGGGCATGAGGTACACCCGGAGCTGCGCGATGATTGTGGTAGAGAGCTGAGGCTGTCTGCAGTGAGATGCAGGGCTGTGTACAGAGTTCTCGTGGCGGGACTTTTGAAACCCCCAAGCGAAAGAAGATGGCAAGAACAACCCCCAAACGAGGATTTTGATTGGAAAAAGGAAATAAAATAATGATAGACAGTAACACAAATGCTTCCAAAGCATCACAGTCAAACCTTAGATGCCTCTTTCTCAGCCAACTGCCGGCATTCAACTACGATGTGGCTTTCGCCGCCGGTCAAGCTGAGAGTGCTGAAATGGCGTAAGATTCCAGCTTGCTATTCGCGATCAGTCACCGCTCCCCTGCAATGGCGCAGATCAGGAGTTCACGCTGCGTTTGTGGAGGGGGGAGAGGTGTTGTGAGGTTTGTCAAAGTTTATCATTGCTGTTACACAAACAAGCCCAACCGGCGGGGAGCCGTGACGCCAACGAAATGTTTGTTTATCAACAAATGGGAAGAAGAGAACACGAGGGGTCTTCGAGAGAAAGGTGGTCAGATCAGGTCATCACTTGCAGCAGCGCGCATGCGCCGGGCGTCTGCACGCCGGGAAAGGCGCGAACTGATATTTGTAGATCGAAATTTTGATCGTATCTGAACTGAAGTACTCCCGAAATTTTGCCAATGCAATTACAATCGTGTACCAAATTCCATCCTCATATCGTACATCATAACGAAGCCCAAGGTGTCCTGCCTTGTTACATGCTATCACAAACGCCTGGTATCAACACAAGGAAGAAGTCATATCGTCAGTCGACGCCCGAAGAGCAACCCCTCTTCCTCAACGTCGATCCCTCCAGGTTTTTCAGGGGAATCCCAAAATCATCCTCCGACCATTCATCATCATCACTACTCTCCCAGGAACAAGGTATCTTTGTCCCATGCTGTCGAACTCGATACGTGGTGAAGCCGAAAGCGCCGTTCTTGATCTTGGCGGCAATCCTGAGCATGAGAGTGACTAGATGCGCGGGAGGGCCGAGCACGAGTTCGTAGGTCTTGCGAATCAAAGCAGCCGTGAACTGCTTTCTGGGCCCTTGGGGAGTGGTGGGCAAGAACAGATTGTGCGGATGAGGCATGGGGGAGAAGGCACGTCTTTGGGACGCCCCGGTAAGTTTCTTCAGCCTTACATACTCCGGTGGTGTAGGCACGTCCAAGAAGGGGGGGCTGTCCTCCTCTGAATCGCTAACCAGCGGTGGTGTTGACGGCGCAGACGAGGGCTGGAAATCGATCATGGGTGTCGAGGAGGGGCGGACATCGGTAGCTGGAGTCGCCAGGGGAAGCTCCCCAGTGCGATCTGAGGAGGGAGCCCTCACGGTGGCTTCAGAGACCTGGCGACGATGACGACTACGGCCTCGCTTGTGCTCCTCTTTTCGACTTTTTCGAGGGCTATGCTCATCCTCCCACGGGTTGAACAGATTGACCTCGGCGTCCATATAGGGAGGAGAGGGGCTAGGCTGGGCAGCGGTGTAGAACGAGTCTGTGCTGGACATCAAACTGACATTGCCAGTAGATTGGTTGCGCTCGTCGTCCTTGTCGCCCAGCTGCTCCAGCCCTTGCCGTACCTTGGAAAAGTCCATACCCATCCCTAGCGGCATCGTCATTGATCGCATGCCCTGGAACTTTTTTGCCCTCTCTGAAAGGGAAGGCAGTCGCTGCGGCTTTGGCTTCAGTGGGGTAACGTCGAGGACCGTTTCCGGGGAGGACTCAGGTACTGCTTCATTCCTATCAGTATTGATGCTAGAACGATCATCCTCTTCATGGGATGAGGTGCTTCCCGAGTCAGAACCTCCCACCACAGGCGTTGAAGGCCGTAGACCTTGATCTGGCATCCACGTCTTGTCGAAGAGCCATTTCTTTGCCTTCTCCGGGGGCCGCTGGGGCCGCCTTCGAGGCGGCGGTGTCTTGGTACGCTCGGGTAGCTGCACGACAAATCCTCTCATGAAGGGGCACGGCGTCTTCTCATACTGCAGAACTTGGTCCAAAACGGCTCTGAATTCGCCGAGCTTCTCTCTATCTTCCTCTGATTCGCAGGGCAGTTCTATACGGTAGTAGGAGTCTTGCCGGATGCGCAAAACGAACTTGGACTCTGCATCCACGCACCAGCATTGGGATTTGGGGAATATGGTGTGCAGAAGGCTGCCCGAGTTGAGGAAGGATACGTTGGACGAAGTCACGCGATATATCCGGAGGGGACCTATGCATGGCGTCAGTATTTCTATGGCCCCATAGATGTAGTGCAAACGCACCGGCAGCCAGTGTGCGCTCTGTGGTGGACTTCCACGGGAGGGAGCCCGTCTTGTCGCTGTCCACATCCACGCTGTGGCGCCGCGATGTGATGGGCTGGGTACGAGGCCCGACGACGGTGAAGGAGACAATTTTGTTGCAAGTGTGCGTGAACAAGGTTTCGATGCCATCTGCGCTCGCTGGGGATGGCGAGGTGGTAGAAGCTCGAGGACGAAGGGTGCGGGTGGGCAAGGTGAAGGCGCGACGCAGGTTCGGGTTCGAGGCGGCGGGAGCCAGGGTATGCTCTGGCGTGGTAGCGGCTGGCGACGACATGGCGGAAGGCTCAGGAGCACATCTCGGTCGCGCAGCGGTCGAGTAGCGGGCGGAGGTGTGGTTCGCCTTGGAGCTTCGAGGCGGGCGTATGGTCTGGAGAGGGCACGGCCACAAACGGCTAACAGGTGTGGTCTGTGGACGCCAAGTCAGGACCGATCCTTGCACGTCGAGGTGGATCTGCATGTGAAACGAGATCTGAAGCTTGGAATAAGCTTGTCGAAGGCATTACTATAGCTTTAGCCAGAGGGTAGCAAAGGAATGCGCTGCGGGACGGTGTTTAAGGCCCAAGATTGTGCGTTCTTCAGGGCTAGCAAGAGACGGGCGCGTGTAGAGAGCAACAAGTATCTCCCTCCTAGCCTGACTCTCTATTAGAGCAAGAGAATGGATGTAGCTCTATACTACCCCGCCGTAACTGCTTGTGACATGTACGCACAGTTAGACTCGACACTCCTCGAGCATTTGTAGCCAGCAGAGGGTGCTCTCTAGTTGGGAGAGGCGTGCCAGACCACCAGATCGAGCTAGTTATCGCTTCCCCAGGCCCTGCGTACGTCATTGGTCGTCTACATGTTCGGACAGGCATCAAAGTGTCAGCTTCTTTTCGTCCACCGTGAAGTCTTCCGCACAATACTCTCCACCATGTCCAACTTCGACCCCAATGCGATCCTCCGGGGTGCCCAGCTGACTTTGGTCGGAGGTGCGTTCCCAAAGCTGCCAGAATGAGGAGCCACTTGCTGATGTTGCATTTTCAGTGCACCGCGCTCTCCAAAATCCAGACCTCTTCACCTCCACCCACTACCGACAAGCCGCAATAGCGGTCGCTGCGGGAATCGCAATCCGCATCATCGTTGGCATTCCTGTGCGTCTCCTCCGCATAAAGCCCTACCACTACCCTCGTGGCCTGAGGAAGATTGGGGGTCAACGAACGAGCTGGGTCGGGGACAAGCTGACACGGCATGCAGATTGTCGGCGTCAGGATCCTGCTATGGCTTCTGTCTCTTTTCATGAATATGGACCATGCGCAGTGGGACAACAGCGTAGTGAACGGCCTGCATTTTCTCGAGCACTCGGTGCTGCAGGTTCCCTTCTTCATGATGACGCTCATGCGCTACGTTACGCCTACCCTCGATGATATGTATGACAGGCTTGTCCATGCGCGTGTAGGATACTGATGCTCGGTGCCAGGTTCATGAACTCGCTCCGGTGGGTAGACACGACCTATGTCATCAAGCATAAAACCGAGGACCCTCACAACCTCCGTGCCATGTACTATCCAAACTTGCAAATGTACTCGGACCACGAACCAAAGGGAGAAAAGAAAAAAGTTGCATTGCAGAAGACCCTGACCCTCTTCTTTGTCCGATACGGCCGGAAGGCGGCCATTTCTTTGGCTGTGGTAGGGCTGTCCTACGTGCCCTACATTGGCCGCTTCGTGCTTCCCGCAGCCAGTTTCTACACCTTCAGTAGCTCCGTCGGACCGCAGCCGGCACTCGTCATTTTCTGCGGCTCTCTTTTGCTGCCCCGGCGGTATCTTGTCACCTTCCTCCAGTCCTATTTTTCTTCCCGGACCCTTATGCGCGAGCTGGTACGTGACCCCACTACGTCGCCCTATGTATATGCTAAGGACATATAGCTCGAGCCGTACTTTGCTCGCATCCGATACTCCAAGGAGCAGAAGAAAATGTGGTTCAAGGACCGTGCTGGGGTTCTCTTCGGCTTCGGTCTGGGATTCTTCGTCTTTGTCAAAATTCCGCTCGTGGGAGTCTTGATCTACGGCATCGCAGAAGCATCAACAGCATATCTCATCACAAAAATCACAGACCCGCCTCCTCCCCCGTCCGAGGCCGAAGCGTTTAAGCAAGAGTCGATACGCTGGAAGAATAAGCATGAGTTTCTCAGCCTCCCGTGGGGGAAGTTGGACGCCTATAACATTGAGATGCATAATCCCAGGCCTCAATCTGAAGTTCGGCAGACACCGCGCAAGCAATTTAGTTGAACAATTGGCTGGCGGCGAATGTGCACGCCATGTTGGGTTCGTTGTAGGAGATACGAGACGCATATAATGAACTCCTTCCGACCCATTCACTCTACTCTTGACCAAACATCACATTCCAGTCAGCCCCAGAACGAACAAGGAGCACGCGTAGACGGCCCTTCGACGCGTTGATGCTGCACGATGATGGTGGTATTCATTTTCGCATGTCTGTACCCCGCAGCGATAGCGGGGCAGCACTCCCCCCCATTTGCAGTAGGAAGGCATATCCGACATGGAAGCTGCCGCTACGTAACAACGACCGCTCTATCTCCAGCTTATCACTCTCCCCGTATCTCTGTTTGCCTAGTTGGGGTAGCCAGCATTGATGGCTCCGCGTGAACAAAATATGTCATTATCAATACTAGCGAGACCCTTGGTTGCCCCGCGCGGTGGACCATATATGTACTGGTGCTTCCCCGGGACTGTAGGAGTGGATTCCAGTTCATTGTTCATTGTCCCTTCTCCTTGTTTTTCCAGACTGCTTACTTGATTGTTCACCATGGGCAAAGAAGGTATTCGCTACGCTGCGAAGGTATCCTTTGACAAACCTGCTGCTGAGCAAGCTGTCCTCCATGTAAGTTGGCCCCATCCAAAGCTTGTACTTCTTACTGACACTTACGAAGAATCGTTGGCACCCAGACGGTGTGTATACCCAAGAGTCAAGACATAGGTTGTCCATCACTGAACCGCAGACTAGTTCCGTTTGTTGGCACCATCAAAAATGAGGAAGTGGTTAAAATCGAATGCGTCGACTGGACGGGCGGTCAGATAGGTAACAACGACTCAGCAGACGACGTCCGCGACGTAGACCTAACGAAGATCCACTATCTCACCGGCCCGTTCGAGATCGAGACTGCCGAACCCGGGGATATCCTTCTTGTGGAGATCCAAGACGTGCAGCCACTGGAGGACCAGCCATGGGGCTTCACTGGCATCTTTACGAGGGAGAACGGGGGAGGTTTCTTGGATGAGATCTACCCAAAAGCGTGCGATCGCTCTTGCCCTGCGTGAATAATGCAAGCTAGTAAGCTAATAAATGATGGCAGGGCGAAGGCAATATGGGACTTCGAAGGCATCTTCTGCTCATCCCGACACATCCCCGGCGTGCGCTTCGCTGGCTTGATCCACCCAGGTATTCTGGGCTGTGCACCCTCGCCCGAAGTTCTCGCTACATGGAACAAACGCGAGGGCGAGCTCATCGAGGCTTGCTCCCATATGGACCGCATTGTCGCTCAGCCGCCTAACGCAACAAATGTGCACGCCGGAAGTGCGTCATCGGAGATCAAGGAAAAGGTTGGCAAAGAAGGCGCGAGGACCATTCCCGGACGCCCAGAACACGGAGGGAACTGTGACATCAAGAATTTGTCCCGGGGAAGCAAAGTGTATCTTCCAGTACACGTCAAGGGGGCCAAGTTCAGCGTCGGCGACTTGCACTTCTCCCAGGGTGATGGCGAGATCTCGTTCTGCGGTGCCATCGAGATGGCTGGCGTGATTACGCTGAAATTCACCGTCATGAAGGGCGGGATGAAGGAGCTTGACATGAAGTCGCCAATCTACATCCCAGGTCCGGTGGAGCCTCAATTCGGGCCTGGGAGGTACATATACTTTGAAGGTTTCTCGGTTGACGAGAATGGAAAGCAGCATTACATGGATGCCACTGTGGCCTATCGCCAGACTTGTCTGCGCGCCATTGAGTATCTCAGGAGATTCGGTACGTTCTTCCTCGGCCACAAAACCACACGCTTCTGTTTTAGGATCATTTCATAGCGTGTACTAACCCTTGACAGGGTATAACGATTATCAGATCTACCTGCTCCTCTCATGCGCACCGGTCCAGGGCCATCTCGCAGGGCTTGTCGACATCCCTAATGCGTGCACAACTATGGGAGTCCCTATGGACATTTTCAATTTTGACATCTCTCCGCATGTCAAGGCGGAAAAGAAGGATTTGGGATCTTGTGCTTTTGCTAGCAGTTAGCGGGTGTTTGGGGAAGTTTCCTACTAACGTCAAAGCATATGAACCTAGGTAGTTCTCCAAGTGAAAATTGTAAGCAGGATACCACTGTAGTGCTTACTCATGTACTGTACTATGCAGCTGGCTCAGCTGATCGCACCCCGCCAAGGACGCACACACATACATACACATGCAATGCACATATTCGTAACCTTTCTGATCTATACCCTGCTTACAGAAATAGGTCGAATCTTGTGTTCCTGTTACGGTGATATCACGTGCATTACTATATCACGTGGCATTGTACTAGCCATATATAGGGGTCCTCTCGCCCAACCTTCTCTGACACACAGAGAGCTCAATTCACCTCATTTAAACCCCAACAGTTCTATATCATGTTGATGTTGACGTGCCCTTCGTATTTCGTACTTCGTTGGCCGAATGGGGCAAGTCTAGCCGGGGTATTATCCATGGAATCTGGCAGGGCGCGACTTATACGGCTGCCCGTACCCATCATTCATGATCCTCTCGCATCCAAACTTTCTTGACTTCTCTCCGCCTGTGCCCATATATCTTTGACTGCACTCTCTGACGTCATGTTTGACTGCAATATTTGTGGCTGTATCGCGGGAAGCTTTGACTTCGGTTTTGGTTTTGTTTCGGGTCGATGGATGAACGTTATCCAAGCCGTATTTATCGAAGGTCCTCACTGGTTGAGTCCGACCTTGTCTGGGATTGGATATATGGACCACCCATTCGGCGACATATATCTTCCCCGGAGGAGCGACTTGTCGACCATGGACCCACAATATGACCACTTGTCTCAGAGCGTCTCCTTTGACAAAATGGCAGATGGATCAGCAGATGCTGCGACCTCCAGAACGGGCTTTATCTTTCATGGAAACTGCTACAAATTATTGGAGTGGGCTTGTTATCCGCATATCATCAACGTGGAAACTTTGAACCTTTTCCTGCGCTCCTTTGGAATGGTCCCCGGTGAGAGTGCTGTCAACTGGGGCCACACATATGGCGGGCTGTACACTAGCGACGACGGACAAATCCGGAACATACATATCCGTTTAAACTATGATCATCCTCCCGGAATGACGATACATGATCAGGATCCTATCTTTCAAAACTCATTTCTCGGCTTACTTCATCAAGCGCATGTAACGAGGGCGCTTCAAGTGAACCAGAGCCATAATTCCTCTCAGCTCCAGCCTTCACGCACGGCCACGAATGATTGCTTCAGAAACCTCCCCTTGGAACTCTTGGAGCTCATCCTGCGCCAACTGTCGTCATCGCAAGACGTGCTGCACGCGCGCATCGCATCTCGAATCCTCGCCGATGTTCCACTCAGCCAGGCGTTCTGGCGCTCCCGGTTCGCCTTGGGGAGTGAATTCGATTTCATCATCGAGCCGTGGCTATTCAAGGACCAGGTCATCCAAGACGTTCAGTTCTCAGATGCCAGGTTAATCTACGAAGTTGCAAAAAGCGAGGCAGGGTCTAGCTCGCTTGCGAATCGAAGACGAGTTTGGGAGCTCGTCCTCCCCCTATCTGATGCGCTGAGATCATTTGCTCTTCATCAGAAATCGGCCGAGAGCGTGGAACCTTGTGGGGGTCCTATTGCTTCGCTTTGGCAGCCTGAGCTCGAACCGGAAGATAGGTTTAGGTGGGACTGCGCGCATGGCGAGTTGCTAGATAGCGTAGTTCTGCCTTTCCACTTTGGGTGTCGGCCGCTGTTTAAGCGGTCGGTGGAGCTCTCCTCGAGAGTCAAGGCAGTCAAAGTATCTGTTCTCCCCTTCCACGGCACGACATACATTACAGGCTTCAGGTTCTGTCTTGTAGATGGGAAGACTACTTCGTTGGGATATGTGCTCGCTGACAGAGAAGTTGTGCTGGATACGCACGGAGGACTTCGAGGGTTTGAAGTGGCGATTGGGGACCGAGGCATCCATGCACTATGCGTCGTGACAGAACATTCCAAGACGACTTCTGTGGTTGGAGAGAAATCCGATTTCAAGGTCAGGCATATTGGTCAGGGCAACGAAATCAGCACGATCAAAGCTTATTTCGATGTAAGCGATTCCACCCAGTTTTTCAGTTTTTTTCCCCCTACTTCCCAAGTCACTGACGACGAATGCTGCAGGGAATGAAAATGGTGTACCTTGCAGTGCCTGCATATATTCATAACCCGATGGGGCCTTACTCGTTATGGCCCCAAGCTCGTGGATACCTTGAGATGTCGAGTGCGCAATAACACACAGACATCTAGGCAATTGCAAATAGGGGGCATAGAGACCAGCAAGGGTGGCTAAGAAAATGGAAAGAGTTGGTGAAAGTCCTGCTGGTCGATACTGAAGGACTTCACGGGGGCTAACGTCATCCTGTGGCCTTCTGCCTAAATATGCTGGATTGTCCCGCGGTTTCGCGCTGGAGGGAGCCACGTATGGTATTCGATGGCAACCTGGTGGATGCTCAATGGAAGCGAGCATGCTCGAAATGCCTGCCACGACGAGTGCTAGAGCGGGTGTGCCGAGGTGCGATTAGAGGGGATCTTGGAGGCTTGAATTCAAGCTTTGCCAAGCCAGATAGATGAGCCGCTGGCATTCATATCCAGGTTGAATCCACCCACTATCAAAATGCAATCTGGTGTTCGTGTTTGGCTGCCCGAATTTAAGGTTGAAATGCTAGCGTACAAGATGAAACCCGGACCCCGAGCCCGCGCGCGGGCACATCCTCCACCCTGTTCCGCCCCAACACACCATTGTTTCTCTGCGTCGAGCGTGTGCCAAAGCTGCCTTTCTCCTTCCCAAAGCCAGCAATGCTCACACCCTTCCCCACATCCGATACACGGCCTTGAGAGTCCTTCCACGGCGCCGCAATCATGCTCGCCGGCCCTCCGCGCCTCCTCTCTCTCATCACCATCGTGCTGCTCCTTTGCTTGGCATGGTGGTATCTGAGGCTTGTTCAGACGCCCGTGGTCCCGGGCCTCAAAACCGACACGTCGCCCCCCCCGAAGGTCCCTTCCCGCGCGGGTGCGCCAGACTTCGGCATTCCCTTGCGATTCACAGACGGCGCCGCCAAACCGCCTGGCTCCAACTACACACACGTTCTCATCGTACCCAAGACGTCCAAGGAAGACATACGATGGATGGAGAGGGAGATACCGGACATCCCGCGGATGGTGTATGAAGTGGACAATCCCAATGCAGAGAACAAGATCCCCAAGAACAAGGGCCGGGAAGCTATGGTATGCGCTTGGGAGAAGGACCGCCTTCCACACTGGACAAGCTCGCTAACGTTGGTGATGTAGGTGTATCTCACATACATAATCGATCACTACGATAAGCTTCCCGACACGGTACTCTTCATGCACGCCCACCGCCACGCGTGGCACAACAACCAGCTCCTCGGCCTGGACCAGGCGCAAATGATCCGGCGCCTCAACCACGACCGCGTGGCTCGCCTGGGCTACATGAACGTCCGCTGCCACCACGATCCCGGATGCCCGGACTGGATACACATGGACCGGCCAGGCGGCGACTTTGACTTCTTCCACAAGCCGGAGGAGATCTACTGGCGGAGAAACATCTGGGAGGAGATCCACCCCGGCGCGCCCGTCCCGCCGTCGATATCGGCCATATGCTGCGCGCAGTTTGCCGTCAGCAGGGAGAGGATACGCCAGGTTCCTCTGGAGAGATTCGTTCACTATCGGAAGTGGCTGCTGGAGACGACCATGGATGACCAGTTTTCCGGGCGAATCTTCGAATACATATGGCACTACATCTTCACAGGCCACGAGATCTACTGTCCTGCAGAGAACACATGCTACTGCGACGGATACGGAATCTGCTTTGGAGGCCGCCAGAAGTTCGCAGACTATTTTGCGAAACAGAACAAGCGGAATACGCTGTTCAACGAGCTCGATGGGTACACCAAGGAGCAGGACAAGGCGAAGGAAGAGGGCAGGACATTGGAACGGAACGAGGCGCAACTGGCGAGGATACAACAATTGCAGAAGGATATCTCCAAGATGGACACGGAGTTGGAGCAAGAGCGGAAAGACGCGTTGAAGAGAGGCGAGGATCCCAAGAATAGGAAAGAGGAAACAGAAAGCTGGGACTCGAGCCATATATGGGATTATGCCCCCAAAAATGACTAATGCGTAGCTTTGGGAAAGTGGAGAGTTGGAGTAGACGGCGTTGGCGCCTTGGATAAGGCTGGCTGGAAAGCATTTTGGGTCTGAGACCAAAGATCTACGTATTCGATCTTGTACATAGCTCTTGACATAAATCAAGTCCTACTACAATACAAAGCTTTCTGCTAGCAACCTCTAACTTCGGTCTCCAAAAGACCTTTCACCGGCATTCCTGTTTCCCCAAATGGGAGTACGTGTCACCGATTTGGTAAGCTCTGGTTGCCAACCACAAGCGGACCAGCATTCGCTCCTCCGCCTCGGTCACTCTTTCACCTCTCCCGCCTCAACTTCACGTCTACTCCCAAAATCATATTCATATTTACGCGTCAATTTCACCGTTTCTTTGCTGCCTAGCCATCTGTGTGGAAAAGGGTGCCACTTTTTCGCCGCGTCGCGACCGGATTGGAGAAAGGCAAGGGAGGCTCGCAGTCCGTTGTTATTATGTATGCGGAATTTCGTGGGAGAAGGTGAAACTGGGCTTTGATCTGTTTTCCCCTTTACCCGGGGGTTTGCTAGGGCCAAGGAAGAGGTGGATCTTGTTTCAAGGGAGAGGGTTGCGCGCCTTCAATACCTCTCCACTTACAACAGCAACGACGCCTTGATGATGAAGAGCCAGAACGGTTCTAGCTCTTCTCTAGGTCCAGTATGATCCGGATTATACCACCTTTCCTTCGATCCAAATGGTGTTGGATTCACTAACCACTTTTCAGGCCCGTAAAGACTATGACCGACAAGGATTATGTCCAGGTCAAGCCGTTGCCTTCGGACGCTCCCAGATGCTCTGCAGTAAACTGGGTACCTCCTCAGCCAACTGTGCCAGAGCCTGTGGCCCTCCAGGAGTTGAAAGTAAGCACACCAAAGCGTGGTCGCATCGCTGTTGACTAACTTGCATTTGAAGAAAGAGTGGAAGCGAAAACTCAACAGCGATGCTAATCACAGCGACACCCATCACAAGAAAGTCTTAGTCGCTGACCTGGACGACTTCGAAATATATGGAACGCCTGGATCAAGACGTGAAAATGAACTGGTTCCGCTCCATCTCCTAGACCCGGAGATAAAGAACCTCTCCCTGAATGGCTTCATTTCTTACGGAAAATTTCGGAGATACATTAAGGGTGTTCCCATATCTTCTTACTCGATTGAGGGGTACGACGGCGATCGTGGAACAGTCACCATCTTCTTGCAAACGAAAGATGCCCGCAGAGACTGTGACTACGATATTTGGTATCGTCTCACAAATGCAACAGCCACGGTATACAAACGATTCCACAACGCCTTCGTGTGGATCGCCACTTTTGGCAAACACTTCCTCGACTACTTGGGTTCGCATGTGCACTCCAAAGTCGGCCTCTACCATTTCAAATCTCAGTTTTACGTATGGCTAAAGGCACGATATAAGCAAGACGCAAACTTCCGCGACTGGCACGAGAAATTCGGAAAGACTGATTATCGTGGGCATGCTAACGCCTACATTCGCTATCTTTACAACCAAGCCTGGAATCTCTCAAACAGCGAGGCGCTTCTCCGCCACTCTGTATGGGCGGATTGTATGGCAGGCGGCCTCCTAGGCGTTGAGAAGCAACCCATGCTATGCGATAGGACAATCACCACACCCTTCGTTTACCAATCTTTCAAGCACATGTATTTTGGATACTGTCTGGAAGAGACATCGCCAACCGAGACCGTACGCAAAAAGCAGATCCAGCGAAAGCGGTTGCTCGGCTTTCCCAAGGGCCTGTCTGAGTCGTGCCCTCAACCAGATACAAATCAAGCACCTCTCCTAGTGCAATCGCGCACCATCCCTCGTTTCAAAGTAGGAGATGTTGTTGGGGTTCCACGAGACACGGATGGGCGGTGGGAGACCATTGATGAAGAGTGGGTGGCCTATATTCAAAGGATTGAAGCCCTGGACAACAGCGTGCAGCGACTCTTCGTCTTGTGGCTGTATCGGCCTTCTGACACGATCATCGCGAAAATGTTCTATCCAATCAGCAAAGAGCTTTTTCTTGTAAGTTTCTGGATTGGTGTCATGGCAAAGCTGACCTCAACAAGAGCGATAACTGCAATTGTAATGTAGAAGCAGAGGCCCCCTTACTCTCCACGGACGTGGTGCGGAAATATTCGGTCGATTGGTGGCCAAAGGACCTGAACACGAAACACGACATCTTGGTTCGGCAAAAGTACATCACCCAAGAGGAGTCTTTCGTGGCCCTCAAACATTCGGACTTGACCTGTGAATGCAATAAAGTCGCAGAGAACCACTGCCACCAGCCTGGAGACACCATTTATATTAAGTCTAGATCGTTCCGCGGTTCGAAGGTGCTAGAACCCGTGATCATCTCCAAAGTGAAGGCGGACAACTTGGTAATTGTCCGGCGTCTACGACGGCTGAGAAGAGATTGTATGGACAACCCAGGCAACACACGCCGACGCGGTATTGCCGATAACGAGCTTGCTTGGACCAACGACCTCCAGGAAGTCTCCATCAAGACTTTGGATCGCCGATGTCATATTCGATATCTCGCAAAGGAAGACGTCCTTTCCGGAAAGATTCCAGTTCCGTACAATCGAAGAGGAAATGGAGATTTCTGGTTCCTTTCGACCAGATTGATCATGGCGGACGGAAAACCTGCGCTGGTCGAGTTTCTCAATGGCGTTCCGAGTCCCTTGAACCAAGGGCCTGAGCTGGAGTCCGACCCATTACCGGAGAAACTCATTGGTTTGAGCATTTTCAGTGGTAGTGGGAATTTCGATCGAGGCTTGGAAGAAGGAGGGGCGGTTGACTTTCACATTGCAGTCGACTTTAGCCCTGAGGCAATACATACACAGAAAGCAAACTCTCGACATCCAGAAGCTCTCTGTTTGTACTGCGGATCCGTTGACGATAATCTCAAAGAGACGCTTGCTGGGAAGCGGCATAAGTTGATTGCACGCATCGGCGAGGTTCATTTCATAGCAGGTGGATCACCATGTCCAGGGTTCTCTGCTTTACAACCGGATCCGTTTAGTGAGAGGTCATGTCGGAATGCATCGCACATCACCACGATCTGTTCATATGTTGATCTCTTTTGTCCACAATACGCCATTTTTGAGAACGTCATCACCATGGCAGCTACAAGAAAAGGGTATGAAAATCAAAACGTCCTATCACAGGTCGTTGCCTGCTTCGTGGCTCTGGGGTATCAAGTTCAAAGCTTCATTATGGACGCTTGGAATTATTCTAGCGCGCAAAATCGGGAACGATTGTGTATCGCGATTGCCGCCCCCACAGTGACACCAATTAAGCGCCCCTGGCATACGCACTGCCATCCCGAGAGGGTAAGAGGGAGGAGGTTAGGTAAACAGCCGAATGGAGTATCTTTCGGGGAGCGGGAAGAGCATGCCACTTCTTTTCAATTCACTACAGCAGGAGAAGCAACTGCAGACCTCCCGAACATCGGGACCGGTACCATCCAAGCCTGTATTCCATTCCCTGACCATAGGATGGCAGCGCCTATGAGCATGATAGACCGTACCATAAGCAAGCGAATTCCAACACATCCACCAGGGCAAGGATATTCCGAGGCTCTAAAGCTTGGGTTGATTCCACAGACTGCAATGAGAAACATGGTAGAGGTCGGGAGGTCGTTCCGCCGCATTAAGAAAGACGGGCTTTTCCCGACCATCACAACGACCATGGGCGTCCAAAATTCAAGGGCAAACGGGGTATTGCACTGGGAGCAACCACGGTGTATCACGGTCCAAGAGGCTCGTCGAGCACAGGGCTTCCCAGATGATGAAGTAATCATTGGAACTCCTGCTCAACAGTTGGCACAGATCGGAAATGCTGTTGACCGTAATGTTGCTCTAGCGTTGGGACTTGCTTTGCGTCAGGCTTGGGAGAACAGCTATACCATCGACCAGCGTCCTGTCCGGCCTCGTCCAGGACGTATTCCCACCTCCGAAAGCAGACAGACGTCTCTTACCAAGGTCCCGAATACCAACTAGCAACACTTTAACGGCGTTAGACTTGTCAAGGAATCCCCTTTCGTAAAACATCTCGAGGATCTTTAGAGATGGAAGTGCGAAGCCATGCCCGTCCGCCATGCCAATAACAGCCCGAGCGTCTCTACTGCCGGTACTCACAAACCACCTTAGGGACGAAGTTTGTAGCGAATGTGTACTAGGCTTCTACAGATCTGGTAGATGGATGGAAAAGGAAGATGTCCACCTAATTGGTAGTAGGCGTCAATTCTGCGTCAGGGAGCAAGGTGGTGGGGGAGGTACCAAACGGGCATACCATCTCAGGCAACGAAATAACACAATCAACTGGGCAGGGCACTGTTGCGAACACATCGAGACCTCGGCAGTTGACCGAGAAAAATGGGGGTTCAAATAAGAGCCCGTAAGTCACAGAGAAGAACGCGAGGGATCAGAATCGCAGAAGAAAACAAGACATTCTGGGCATCAATTGGAGTTTACGCCAGTAGCGTGGAATAAGAAGCCGGGGAGTATGGTGAAAAAGGAGGCGAAAAGCATCATCTAGAGCGCAATGGTGGATATTGTCAGGATAGTGGATCGAGCGCATAGTCGAATATTTCAATGTATGTTCAGTTCACCTAAATACCATCTGGGTAGAGTCAATTAAATCCATACTTTTCAGTGTTGATTCACATTCCCTTGTGTAGAGAAATGCTCTTCAAGATCATGGGCTTCGAGAGTCAAAACTAAGCCCCTACTGCGCCCTCCACTGCTGGACCTCTGCCTCACTGATCCTCCTCAGCTTGTTGACATTCGCAGTCTCGCCCGTAACCACACCCTTCGCGACTTCAATCGCACTTCCAATCGCCGTCTTCTTCGAGATCGCGTACTGGGCCGTGGCCGCCTTGACGCGAATGACGCCGATACGAGGATCATCTGGGCCACCGTCATGTGTACCATCACCGAGATCTCCAAACCAGGGCTTCAACCCTGGCGAATAGTACTTTTTGACGATAGCGCGGTCGGTCTCGATGCTCGCGTGTCCGGAGATGGACGCCCATTCGCCGGAGTTATTAACGAAGGCGATGTTGACCGAGGAGTGTGCGGCGAGGTCGTCGGTCTTGCCGGACTCGGTGTTGGTGTGAAAGAGGAGATCGAGGCCATTTGCCTCCTACACTCATGTCGTTATTAGCAAAGATGTGGGATTGTGTTAGGGCAGAGAGAGAGAGGACGCACCTTCGCAGCCAATGCCATACACCGCGACGCCAGCAGATCACTGTCTGACGTCTGTGTCGTCATCATGCTGAACTTGGTCTTGTCCATGAAGGCCATCAGGTCCTCGACTTTTTCCTTGAGAGAGGGTTCCTGAAGGTTCTTGTCGGTGTATGGGTCTGCGGGCTTGTTGCCTGTTTGGGCGTTACTGAAGGATGCCATTGTTTTTGATATGTGTAGGGAGATCGGATTGGTGGTTCTGAAGTGTTTGGATGCTATAAGAGAGCGTTAGCGTTTAGTGTTTTCGGGAGTAAAGGGATGTCCGTTGCAGTTGGATTGTCCAATGAGGACTATTCTCGACACGCGACAGTTCGAGTGCTTCGTGCACAGATCGTGCCAACGCGGAGAGGAAGCATCAATAGAGAACAACACGTACCTGGATTATGAAATTGGAGTTTCTACGATTGTAAAGAGGCTCCCATCGCAGCGAATTTATTTGTGATGAAAGTCCATGACGTCAAGTCCTCGTCTGCCACCCGTTACACAATGAAGACCGCGACCCCACCATCGCCATCCGGGGAAATCGATCGGGGTCCATCGCCGCTTACATGGTCCGAGAGGGGTCAATCATGATTGATTTGCTGCTTGCTTGCGCCATCCATGGCTACGCGTATCCATAATACTCCGTCATCTTTACGGGTTGACATGCACCAAGCCTAGGCAGGCGTAGCTCTTCAAAGCGGGCATCACGAAAGGAAAGAAGCAGCAACTGAACATGACATGAATTAGATTGAGACAGGCATAGGTATCCAGCGGCTCTACAGCGTAAAAATAATAACGTGTAGAAATACACAGCTCATGGAACCTCCCAAAAATGCCTCTCTTAATCATATCAGTAGACAGGTAGACAGGAAAGGCCGTTGTGTTAAGTTACCAAATCCAAATGACGGGAGATCCTGATAAATGTGCAAACTTTTAGATGCTGGCAACAATCGGGGAAATTGCGGCATCGTCTATGCCTCGGCAGCTGCATCCTCCTTATCTTCGAGGCTGGCCTTCTTCAACTCCTGGGCCGCATCATCTTCCGCGTCTTTCTCTTGCTCTAGCTCGGCGGCCGCAGAAACGTGGCCGCCGTTCACGGCCTGATTCTTTTGAGCAGGTTTTCTTGCAGTGTCTTTGGCGCCATGGCTCTCCTCTGCGCCCTCGGCCTCCAGACGATCGATTTCCTTTTGCGCCTTGGCAATGTTCTGTGGTATCATGAGTGACAGTTCAAAGTGTGTGCAGCCTACAACTCACCTCCTTCGTCTTACGGTCTTGGTCTTTCTTCCAGTCAGCAAGCTTCTCCTTCAGCTTCTCGACCACAGCGGGAACGTCCGCCTGACTCGAGGGAGCATCAACGCCAACCTTGGACAACTGCTCGATGACGCCAATGCTGAGGCTGAACTTGCCCTCAGCAGGGGCGGAAGCTGCGGCGTTCCCGCCCTTCTTGCCTTTCTTCCCCTTCTTTCCGCCCGAGCCCGCAAAGTAGTGCTCCTCGGGCTCATCCTTCTTGGAGACGCGGGTGCCCTTGAAACCGGAATCGTCGACTGTGCGTTGTGCGGCGGCACTAAACTTGCTCGGGCCCGTTGTTTCCTTGGCCGGTAGCGCGGAGGGATCAAAGTACCGGATGAGGCCTTCCGAAATAAGGATTTCGTCCTGGTAGGCCGGGGCGCTGGCTTCTTCTAGGTGCTTGGCGGCAGTTTCTTTCCGCTTCGCAGCTTGCCAATCCAGCTGCTCCTGGCGTTTGCGCTCTTGTCGGGCCTTCCGAGCTTGGTAGTCGTACTCAGCAAAAGCGCGCTTCTGCTGGTAGTATGTGTCCTTGATCTGCTTCATGGCGGTATACTTTTCCTGTTGTTCAGCGCGCGCCTTATCGGTCTGGTCCCTCAGGGCCTTCATGCTCTTGAAGGCGTCGTCCTGTTCGGCCTTCAGAGCATCCAGCTCCGTTTGCAGCTCGGTGTATTTCTGGCCGAGTGCTTTCTGCTCCGGGTCGTCCAACAGCTTCTTCTGTTCTGCAATCTGTGCTTTGACGTCGTCGATGGCCGCCTGTTGCGCGTCAAAGCCAGAGAAATTCTTGCGGGCCTTGTTCAAGCTTGAAATCTCGGCGAGAGCCTTCCTTTCGTCCACGAGCTTCATCGCGCCCGTATCGACCTGCTTCTGCAGGCGCGCAATCTCGTTGTCGACATCCTCGACGGTCCTGAAGTTGACGCGACCTTTTGCAGTCTTGAGCTCGTTCAGGCGCGACTTGAGCTGCTCGTCGAGCTTCTTGATTTTCTCGTGGACAGCGTTGCGGGATGACTTGTTACCCTGCTGCGTTGACCGAATCCCGTTCAGTTCGTTCTTCAGCTCTTGCTGGCGCTTCGCATTCGGAGAATCCTTGTTGTTCGGTCGCGCGAGATCGAATTTCGCTCGGACTGTGTTCTGCGCGCTCAAGTCAGCAACCATGTGTGGGTCCTCAATGCTGAAGGTGCGGGCAGCCAGGAGTGGCTGGCGGCCAGCACCGCGAGTGGTTACAGGTAGGAGTACACCACCGGCATCAGTCATGGCATGCGGAATGAGCTTGCGGTGACCTGCGGAGAGACACCGGCGGAGATACTCGAAACTGGCGGGCGAAATGAGCACGTGCGCAGGAAATACGTACAAACTTCTCCTGTGCGGCGGCGTGGGCCTTCTCTGCCTCGGCAAGCTCTTTTTTGTAGAGCTCCTCGTCGGGCTTCTCTGGCCTGACGATCTGCTGCTTCTCGGGGACGGCATCGGAGGTGGCCACCTTGGCGGCGGAGGGTGCTTCGACGTCGGCCATGGTCACGCTCAATTGTGTGCAGCTGCAAACGACGTTGGGCCTGCAATTGAGGGATGGGTTGTGGTCGCGGACAAGGCAAGTTGGTGGGGAGCGTGTGGAGCAGAGGCGACGGTGATGGTGGAATATATAGAACCGAGTGCGACGTTTTCCCTAAATCTGACTTCGGCAACTTTACCCTAGTGGCTTGGCGGCTGCGAAATCTCGCTTATCGGACTCGACTCAGCATTCACATCTTGCCCTGGCTCATTCACCCACATGGCCGAGGATACGCGGGGCAAGATCCCTCTCTTGTTGCTGAAAACCAAATCGCTACCCGCTGATGGGTACGCCGAGTTCTTCTCTACCTTTGATAACCGCCGGTATGAGCCCGTCTTCGTGCCCGTTCTGGAGCATAGATTCAAGCAGGATGCTCTGGACCAGGTTCGACACGACATCACGAGTGGGGGCTTTGTCTCGAGTCCGGAGCCAGAAAAGGCAAAATATGGTGCCATAATATTCACTTCTCAGCGCGCCGTGGAAGCTATCACCCAGGTCATCGAGGATATCCGGAGGGAAGGGATTCATTCTCTGCACGATCTACTTCCTCAAAGGGTCCCCTTCTATGTCGTCGGGCCTGCGACGGCGCGCGGGGTGAGGGCGCTGGGCCTTCTCTGCCCTATCCTGGGCGAAGAAACCGGCAACGGAGAGGCTCTCTCCCTATACATTCTCGAGCATTACAACAGCCTTCACCAAGGCCCCTCAAAGCCTCCCATCTTGTTTCTTGTGGGCGACAAAAGACGAGATATTATTCCAAAGACACTCTATTCGGGTGACCTTGAGCCGGAGAGGAGATCAAAAGTAGATGAAGTAGTGGTCTACGAAACCGGGGAGATGCACTCTTTCAAAGCCAATTTTTCGTCGATATGGCGGGAAAATAGGGAACTAAAAGTACAAAAGCAGTGGGTTGTTGTCTTTTCTCCCACCGGGTGTAAAGCTATGCTAGAAAGCCTGGATCTTCTGGATGAGGATACCGGAAGAGCCAGATCCAATGCGGAGACGAGAGACACGCTTGTTGCGACGATTGGTCCAACTACTCGCGACTACCTGGTCAAGGAGTTTGGATTCTCGCCAGACGTTTGTGCCGAGAAACCTAGTCCAGAAGGAATCGCAGAGGGCATCAAGTCGTTCGTACAGATGTCTTTGTAGCACATCCGCAAGCGAATATGCTGTGCCATATTCCGTGTAGTAAGATGCAATATGTACTTTATTTTATGCCCTTCAGAGGAGCTGAACAGATGTTGCATGTGTAGGAAGCGGTGCGCGACCAATCCCTTGACACAAGAGAGGTGCAAGCAATAGCCATGTATATATTGCAAAAGAGATACGAGAAGGGGCCTAGGGGAAAACATATACTCAATGACACTGCTATCAACAAGGTCATAAGTGGACACAAACTTAGGATAGTCTCATGAGGCTTTCATGTGGTACGGTTACGCATGGGGCAGATTGCTTGTGCCATTGACGTCATGCTTATATAGCGCGACAAGACGCGTTGAACGGGACACTCCGAGCATCGTTCTTCCATCTGCTTCTAACAAGCTTAAACGACGACGTTGGTAAACAATTGTTCCACCTGTGTACTATCTCACTAAAAGTGAGCAGAAAAAATGGTAACTACACGTTCCACACGCAATACTAGTCATGTCTGCTCCACCCCAATGCAGGATGAGAAAGCCGCAGCGGGAGCCAAGAGAAAGGCCGATGATGCAACTCCTCCGGACTTGAAGCGTAAACGCAAAGCTCTGAAGAAGCAAACGACTATTGAGGAGACAATTGGCGGCGACAAGGACAAAGGTGCCACCCGCAACAATGGGATGGAGGACCCTCCCAACGAAACCGCAGCCCAGTCTTCTGGTGAGGATCAAGCCAAGGCCAACGAAAACAGCGAGGGCGCGCCTGCAAAGATTAAGAATTTCAACGGCAGCACAGTTCAAGAGACCGAGACAGTGAAAGAATCCTCCGAACGAGCCAGCAAAATGCCGTCCAATATCCTGGAGAAAGGCGTGATCTACTTCTTCACGCGCAACCGAGTGGGAATTGAGGAAGCAGAGAGTATCGGCGACCTTCAAAGAACGTACTTCGCACTTTTACCGTTGCCAGACGCAGCCCAATTGGGCCATGGCGCCCTGCCGGACTTGGGAAACATCCGTCTATTTGCCTTGCCAAAGAAATCTTTTCCTAAGAGCCATAAAGACCGTTTCATGGCTTTCGTGGAAAAGGCGAATACCACCATCCAGGATCTGAAGGACACTTTCTTCAAGGGAAGAGACTATGAGACGAAGACCATGGGCACGCGCCACACAGAACCAATCAACACGGTTGGGGAGGGCGTCTACGCTATTATACGCACAGAAAATGGCAGTACTCATCTAGCCTATTCCCTCACCATTCCATCTGAGCTTGGCGAAGTCCAGGAGGACCTAGGATTAAGATCTCAGGGTAGCTTCCACATCAGCGTCAAGAATCCCGAGCGGCCTGGCCCGGCAGGTGCCAGACTCCCAGAGCCTCCGCAGTTTCCCAAAGAGTGAGTTGGTCCAGCCGCCATGTTGAACCCCATCTGACAATCTGTGACAGAATCATCGAAGAGTTCCGTGGCTTGTCGTGGAGCGAGGTGAAGCCTAAGTACCTTGACTATACCAACTGCCAGATCCTTCTGATTGGAGAGAAGTTGGAGAGCGCTACAAAACCGACGGCCAAAGACAAGAAGCGCAATAAGGAGACACCGAAGGAGGAGCTGGAACAGCTTGAGCAGGAGGATGAGCTTCGTGTGCAACATCTGAATGGTAAGGAGAAGTATCCAAGCATTTTTGACGGCATACTAATTCCTCTGTGCAGGCGATGACTCCATCTTTGACGATCTCAACATCAGCAAGAAGGAATACTCCAAAGTACCCACTATGTGGTAGATTCCAGGTAGGGAACAGACCGCCTAGGGAAGATGCATCGTCTCGGTTTCCTCTGTTTCCTTCGTTTTCTTCGTTTTCCACGATTTCAGCCGTGCATCGGTGGCTAGCTCTACTACCTAAGGGACATTTATCACAGTACAATATGCACGCATCTCTGCTCAATCATCAAACCATCGATGTAGTCCACGGCATGTGTAGCGTTTTGGTAAAATCTGTCGGTAGTCAATCGAGATAAATTCATAGGTCTTGCGGGGGCACCTAAGGGGATAATCTTCAGTACGAAGACTGAAAGAAACCTTGTTAACCACTCCATCTACATTCTTGACAGCCATCAGCCTCTTGCGTATTCCTACATCCAGAGATCATGACAGGTGTACTATACGAAGACAGGTAGACAACTAGAGGATTACCTTTGCCTAGATAAAGCCTACTATACCTACCAGCAGTAATTATACTTGCCCGCATAGACCCTCCTGCTCCTCTTCTCGGAGGTGAGAACATGCAGTTCGTTATGGCTGTAGCTGTGCGAGTCATGTGTGGTGTGGAACGCTCAACGCCACAGCGACCGGGGTCCTAAGCGAGACTTTGGGCCAGCCATGATGCAACCCATTTCTTGACTCCAGCTTGCCCTGATTGCTGCTTGCTGCCTGGTCCCGTATCTCTCCCTCTCCCTCTCTTGATGGGCGCTCCACGTGCGACTTAAACTCTGCCACCCTCCCGTCAGCCTCACCCTGACCTTGACGCGATCCGTATCTCTCCACGTCATGTTTATGCTCCGAAACCGTTTGTCTGCCCCTCCCCCGCTCTTGGCACAAAAGCGGCTCTGACCTGTGTACCTAGTCAATAAACTTGTCTTTGGTGACAGTTCCAAAGAGTCCATCGTCGAGATCTCACAAGGCCAGCTGTACCTCGTCCGTCCGCGGTCTGTCAAGGGCTACTCGGAGCTTATCTTCAAAGACGCCGCCGCTACAATCCGCCGAACAGGACAAGAGTTCCAATACCAACTGGTTGTTCAGAGGGCATACGAGGAAGGCGAGGAGGATCTTCTGGCCGAGGAAGCTGGTGAAGACGGCGGCATCGAAGGCCTAGGCGGAGAGAAGGACGAGAAGACGTTTCTCCTCGACGAGGGCCTCCAATTCCGCACAGACGTTCGCCAGACCGGCGAGAAGATATTCGCGTGGCGAGACCTGAGCGGCGACGTGGACGATCTATGGGAATTTGTGTGTGACGCATCCGTCAAGCCAGAAACCGCTGCCTTATTCGAGCGCGTTGCCCTTCAGTGCCAATACGAGCGAAAATTTCGAAGAAGCCACGACCACGCGACCGACGAAGATCTTGAGGCGCTTTCGTACTTCGAAGAGCCCATTCCAGAAGCAAGCCCCATCGCCAGTCCGACCAGCAAGTCTCCCACCATCACCGCGGCGCCAGACGCAGCCCAGCTCTTTCCAAATACGACAAAAGCGAACATGGCGAGGAAGGCAGCAGGCAAGGCCCCAGTCCCTCAATTAACGGAGGATCCTACTGAGGCCCCGCCATCTGCCTCTCAGCCAGCTGTCTTAGGAACACTCGCAGAGGCTGTCGCTGAGCTTCATCTGTTTGACTTCCCGACGGGCACTTTTGTTCTGCAGGATGCAAAAGTACATGCCACAGTTACCGAGATTGGCAATTGGGAATATTGGCTACATGTAGTTGGTGAGGCCCGCGAGTGGCTAGGACAGCCCATTTTCGAGGATATCAACCCAGTCTTCAACTACGAGTATCGGTCATTCATCTTTAATCATTACCTAGACGATGGTTCCGCCTACTCATGGCTTATCCGCTTCAAGGACCAGGATGATCTGGAACGCTTCCAGACCGGCGTCATGCAAGCTCAATGGGAGCATTCGAACCAAATGAAGTGGCAGAAGGCAAAAGATACCGATCGGGAGTATGTCATGGAGGCCTTCCAGGACCTCACCATGGAAGATGCGCCCGAGGAAGAAGAAGAGGACGAGGAGGAAGAAGAGGAAGAAGAGGAAGAGGAAGACTATGAGGATGCAGACGACGGACAGCGGAGCGAACGCTACGACGATGACGAGTCCGAAGATGATGTCGAGACGGACGAACAGGATGGCGGCGTCAACTCTCAACTCGCCGTTGGCTACAAGCACGATCGTTCTTTTGTCGTGCGCGGGAACAAGATTGGTGTCTTCAAGCACACGGCCGACAACCAGCTGCAATTCTCAACCACCATTTCGAACGTCAAAACACCAAAGGGCAAAGCTTTCAACCCTAACAAGGTCATGCTCCATGCAGAAGATGCGAACATGATCTTGCAAAACTTGGACAATCCTAACGCTTTGTACCGCATGGACTTGGAGACTGGAAAGGTTGTCGATGAATGGAACGTTCACGATGACATCCCCGTGAAAGTGTTCGCACCAGATAAGGTAAGCTCTCGTGAGGTGCGCGTAGGTTGAGGTGGTTGCTGACCAGCTCCCCCAGAAATTTGCTCAGATGAGTGGCGAACAGACCTTCTTGGGTCTGTCTGGCAACGCCTTGTACCGCATCGACCCCCGCCTGTCCGGCAACAAGCTCGTGGAAGATCAACTTAAGCAATACGTCACAAAGAACGCCTTCTCGGCTGCAGCCACTACGGAGAAAGGCCAAATCGCTGTTGCTTCCGAGAAGGGCGACATTCGACTATTTGACAGGCTTGGAATCAATGCTAAGACTCTCATTCCGGCACTCGGCGATCCCATCATCGGAATGGACGTGTCTGCAGACGGCAGATGGGTCTTAGCCACTACCCGAACCTATCTGCTTCTCATCGATGCACTGCAGAAGGGAGGAAAGAACGACGGGAAGCTCGGTTTCGACAAGTCCTTTGCAAAGGACGATAAGCCAGTGCCCAGGCGGCTTGCTCTCACCCCAAGTCACGTCGCCCAATTCCAGCACGAGACCAAAGTTCCGATATCGTTCACGCCAGCTCGTTTCAACATGGCTCCGGATGATAAGGAGACGACTATCATCACTGCAACTGGCCCGTTCATTGTCACTTGGAGCATGAAGAAGATCATGGCCAATCGCAAAGATCCATACAGCATCAAACGATACGCCGAAGAGGTCAAGGCAGACAACTTCAAGTTTGGCTCTGACAAGAATCTCATCGTTGCACTTCCGAATGAGGTCGACATGGTGGCCAAGAGAGCGTTGCAAAGACCAACTCGTGATAGTATTGCCACGCCATCGAGGGTTGGTGCTGGTCGGCGGAGCGGTGCCAGAGGGAGCTATCTAGGCCGCAACGACATTGTGAATAGTCCTTATTGAGAAGCTTTCCCAAGCGAGGGTACGTTTTCAAATCCTTGGGGTTAAGGTAAAGACTTTACCGCCAGAGGACACGGAGATCGATGCAGGCGTTGATTTAGCAGTTTCAAGGTTAGTTCGAGGTGTAACGGTACATGATTCCCCCCGATCGAATGGAATTCCATCACCAAGATGATATATTTTTACGATCTCATTCTTTCCATGTGTCATGTTAGCCTTTCAGTGCTGTTGACCTGGATATGCTGTAGCCTACCAATACTTACTCGCATGTGCTTGCATGATGCTTTGCCAGCCGTGATCTCACAACCTACTGCAGCCCATTCTGCAAGACAGAGATGACTCAAGTTAGGCCCTCTATCTCTTTAAGACGTGGACCCCTCTGATTATACAGCAGCACTACAGCGCATGCTAATATCAGCCCTTTGCGTCATAGGCAATCAACGGACAGTGCCAGCAAATTGCGGCAACAACGTGTGTGGTGCAATATCAAACTTGCTTGAAGCTGTTTGGCCGCCTTATTCTCACCTGTCGTTACACGACATGATCAGATGTCTTCCCGCACCTGTCACTTTGGTGATCCGTTTTACCGATCAGACGCAGACTAAGGCATCGAAGGGTTTGTTCCTCGAAGTATTTATACTTGACCCACCCAAGCACTTTTGCGACCAGGGGGTTGGATGCGACGCACAGCTTTGATTGGCCACAGATTGGTATCCTGGTACACTGGTACGCTAGGCCGATTCTGGATAGAACGGGACCTCGGGACCACAACGGCGGGGTCATTTTATCACGAAACACGCAGGCGTCGTCGTTGGCTTCGTCATTTCTTTTTGACTTTTGTCGATCTGGGAACATCCTCAGCGCCGAAAGCAGGGGAAACATCAGGACTCGTAACAGCGCAGTCCTTCATTATATCGAGTCAGGTGAGCTGACTGCGAATGGATCGTACGGTTCGTGATTGCAGGTGGTCATCAATATACCCAGGTTACGGAGTACGGCTTCCATCATTCTACCGGTATTCCGTACATCCCCAAAGGCGCACACGTGCTTGGGGAGCATGGTAGCGCTCGTTTATTCTCGGTCACGCAGATCTCGTCGATTTTTGAACGCGCTCTGGGCCAATGGAGCCTTCTTCGGCGCGCCTCTAAATTAATATGACGGCAAATAATATGGGGCGTTCGTGTATCGGGGGCTTTTGCATGGTACCTTGCGAACCTAGAACCAGAAGGTGATGCCGACTTCAACTCGCTCGACGGGATCAATTGGGCAGAACGGCCGAGACGGACAGAAGAGCCGCGGTACGTCCACCGCTCTTTGGAAAATTTCCAAAGGCTATCACCATGGCTAGTTAATCAAAAGCTAAAGGAAGGTTTAGATTCTCTGTGACCTTGGAAGCGTGTCTGGGCTTACCAAGGAACGCGCAGTGTCATATGGCTTCGTGCATACCAACCACGTCCTGGACTGGCGCGCGGAGCCTGCTTCACCGCGTCAGATGGCGAATGGACAGCTCGTCCCCCGCCATGGAATTGGGGTTGGAGTTCAGTGGGCAGGACATTTGTCCAGTTCCAGACATAGGACAAAACCCGGCAGTTCGGCGAGAAAAAAGCAACGCACTAGGCGTGACCTCTGCGAATATCACTGCAGCCTTTTTACTGGTTTAGGGTAGCACCCCCATTGGCCGTTAGCGTGCGGCACGTTGCCGTCGCCGGGCATTGCATGTGCGGCGGTACGAATGCTTCCTGTGGTGAGGTGTCGGTTGTGCTGGCTCGCTTGTTCATGTACATATCTTGACACGGCCGCGGGATTCTGCGATAAGCTGGTGGGATATCGTAACCCCGATGAGTTGTTGTCCTAGGAGGGGGGCGCTCTTGGGCTGAAATCGAAGATATTCATAGTCCGGCCAACTTCGGAAGTATACCCTGTCTCAAGGCCAATTGGAAACTCTGTTGCCACACCGCCTGAAGGATTATCTGCGGCAAGGGAGAGTGTCCTACGGTTGGCTTCCGACGCAGCTATGCCGCAAGCAAAAGCACGATCACATCTAATCAATCTGAGCAGAGCTCCATGGCCGTGCTCTCGATTCGCCGGCATCATTGTTTCGAAGGTTTTAGAAAAAAAATTTCCCCAGGCGAAACGAGATGACGGTGGAGGGCGGCGAACGTGTTCAAACGAGTGTTGTTGGTACTTAAACGAAGGCGTGCGAAGCCCAAGACCGCGGCTTCTGGGCGTTTTACTAACTCAAAAGTATGCCTTTGTTGGGCCTAAGGGCTCGCTTCCACACTGGTAAACACAGACGTTTCAGCGCAATCATGAGGGTTGTCCCTGGCACATCTAGACCCGTCAATTTGGTACGCCGACCGGTTTTTTGTAGCACGGCAACGTGCTCTCCACCCGATCCTCCTGTCATCCCACAAATGGCCAGCCTCGAGTAGCAGCACGCACTCTTCACCACCATCTGCCGTCTCTCTTCACGGCGGCCGTACCCCCGACTGATCAGACCGCATTCATTTGCTACTCGAGCTTCGTCTGCTCCCCCCCACATCAGCTACCGGTTTCACTCGCTCATTCCCCAGTACGATGCTGCCGTGGCACGTGTCAGTTATGGCCTAGAGCTCATTACCCTAGGAGAAGGTGAGGTGAGTTGGGTGTTGTCAATTTGGTACTACTGGAAAGGCTTGTGCTGCTGGACAAGGCAGGGTGCCAATCAGCCAGAAGTTATAATAGAAATTACATATACACCTTCCCGTCCCCTCTCATCATTTATTTACCCTCCGATCTTGTCTCTTTCTTCCTCTTTGATCAGCAAGATTTTCCGGGTTCTCCAGTAGCGTGGCCGACGCTACCACGGTTCCATTCCTATTGTCCTTTCTCCACCCCACACCCCACTAACGGCCATCTTCTTCATTTCTCTGTCCCTTCTCTCCTTTCATCTTTCCGTCCATGTCATATTGAACACCATTGACCATGGACGTTACAACTTCAGACTCGAAGAAGAGCTCAGAGCCAAGTGAGCGTCAAGTACACATAAATACAATACAACCGACCATCTCAAACACCTCCAAAGCCGCAGAGGCGTCGAGCCATCGACATAATCAAACCGGGATGGCAACCATCGAAGACGATGATGATCGCCTGCTTGTGCGCATAGGTTATACGCCTGTAAGTTACTGAACTGAAGTCAACTGCATTGCGAACTCAGGTTAACGGTTTACAGGTGCTGCAACGACATTTCTCGAGATGGTCCACCGTGTCTTACGCCATTTCAATTCTCGGCGTGCTCGGTTCCGTTCCAGCAACCTTTGGCAGCCCGATGAGCGCTGGAGGGCCGGCAACTGCAGTATGGGCATGGTTTATTGGCAGCATCATGGCATACTGTATAGCAAGTTCTGGTAAGTTCCTCGCCCCGTCGCTTCATTGTCATACTGACCGCCTCAGTGGCGGAATTAGTCAGCGCATATCCAACAGCCGGGGGAATGTATTATGTCACGAAGCATGTCGTTCCCCCAGAGCATGTCGCAGCCTGGGCCTGGGTTATTGGGTGGTGCAATTTCCTTGGACAGGCCGCCGGTGTTGCTAGTCTAGCGTACACCATCTCTCAAATGATACTCGCGACAGCGGTTATGCATTCCACGTTTCTGGACGGAGTGCCATCATTTGCCCCGTAAGAGCTGGTTATTTGTTTTAAACGTTGAGGGAGCTAACTTCTCTATGCTAGCACGGCACTGCAAACGGTTTTACTCGCTATTCTCGTTCTATGCTTGTTCGGTGCCATCTGCTCCTTTCCCACAGAGTGGCTGCACAGGATCATTTTATGGTTCGCCCCGATCAACAGTCAGTACTTGTTAAGCTTCCGGGGAAATGAATCACGCACTAACACATTTGGTAGTTATTGCTTCCATTTGCATTTGTATCGCTCTTTTGATTCTCACACCAAACAAACAGAGTGCCAAATGGGTATTCACTGAAGTTACAGATGGCTCGGGCTGGGGTAGCCAGGGCTTCTCCTTCCTTCTTGGGTTTGTTAGGTCTATATTTCCACACAAGCGCCCCTTCTAACATGATCAGCTTTCTTTCTGTTGCGTGGACGATGACGGACTATGATGGTACTACCCAGTAAGTCTGCTTGTTTCCAAGTATGTCAGCCAATTTAATCAAGTTACACAGCATGTCAGAGGAAACGCACGATGCTGCCATTCGAGGCCCCGTTGCAATCAGAATGGCAATCCTGGTGTCCGGGGTTGTAGGCTGGATGCTAACCGTTACATTCTGCTTCTGCATGTCAGACATTGAGGGAATCATGGGAACGCCGTCTGGACTTCCCGTTGCGCAGATATTCTTCAACGCTGGCGGCAAGACCGGAGGGACTGTCATGTGGTTCTTCGTCATCTTAGTTCAGTTCTTTACCGGTTGCTCTGCTATGCTGGCAAATGCAAGAATGGCTTGGGCATTTTCGCGTGATGCGGCATTCCCATTTTCTGAGTGAGTTGATACAACGGGTGGTCATTGGTCGCGAAGCAAGACTAATACGATTACAGCTTCTGGAGCAAGGTCAACTCCGTCTCAAACACTCCGATCAACGCAGTCTGGCTCGTTGTGGCCTTCTGCAGCTGTCTCGACCTCATTGGTATTGGAAGCACCTTGACCATCGTTGCTATTTTCAACATCACGGCGCCTGCACTCGACATAAGCTACATTGCGGTCATCATTGCGCACAGGTGGTACGAAGGTCGCGTAGTGTTCCACCCAGGACCTTTTACGATGGGCAAGTGGAGCAAACCCGTGAACGCCATAGCAGTCACATGGGTGTGCTTCATCAGCGCTGTTTTGTTCTTCCCGACAGTAAAGCCAGTCACATTCACCAACATGAACTACGCCATTTGTGTCGCAGCCTTCATTGGATTTTTCAGCATGGTTTGGTGGTATGCTGGAGCGCGAAAGTAAGCGCGATTCCTTTCTCACGCAATGGCGGAAAGACCTTGCTAATGCTTTTTGCACAATCTAGAACCTACATTGGCCCCCGCACAAACGACACAATCGATATGCTTCCTCCAGAGGACCCGGAAGCTATCCTAAGTGACTATGATATTCCGTAAGAGTCAGCAATCTCTCACATCCAGTTGTATCATGCAATAGCATAACGACAGCGCATCAGCAAAACGCGACCTCCCACCGAGACTATTGGTAGTCTTCAACTAAGCGGTGCAATCAGGAGTTAAGGCGCAAGCCACCACGGATCTTGCATATGTTTTTTTCTTTTCTTTTCTATTTGCATGGGACAAAGAGGGGGATTTAGATGGGAATATATAGCGGCAATCGCGTTGACATGATGATACTTATAGACTTAGAGAAGATACCCAAGACAGAATCATGCAAGTCAAGCTTGTTAGTACGTATCGTTTCTATTTTCTTTTTCTGTTCCATGTGCGCAGGTTCCAATCGTACCCTGGTTCGCCAACGCAGTCTCTGCTGCAGAGTCTCAGAAACTCTGGATGGGGGTAGATCCAGCCAAGCCAAACGGAAACATTACTCAATCCGGCACGCATATACGGTGGCAATGCCCCAAGGAATACCTCAACAGCACGCAAGTGCTTTCGAAAATGCCGGGGTTTGAAAGGCTTGCAAGTGCCGAAGGTATAGCAAGTACATCCCTCTTGCGCCCTTTCTGATAGCTGATGTCGATATTTAAAGTTTCCTAGTTCTCACTTTCCCATCCCATATCGACGAATGGCATGGTGCTCGACTCTGCCTTCCAACATGCCGCTATCGTCCTGTTGGACCGACGCGTTGGGCGGCAAGCAGTTATGCACGCCATTGCATGTGCCTGCACCCTGCATATCAACCGATCATGCTTTTTCTGCATACAACATGTCATGCGGTACCTCGCGGATGCTGGATTTCACCCTCCTGGATCAAAATCAGGCCAACGTCTTCCACTATCTCCCATCCTGGATATTGGCCTTCGAACGGCCTCCTTCCATATATCTTGATAAGGCGGCCCGAGCCGAGACCCCCGCCACATGTCCTTGGTTCGGCCTTCTGGGCCGCGGAATGCACGCCCTGGAACTTCGGCTTTGGTCGTGGCTATTCAAGGCTGAGCGGTAGCAGCACAGAGGCATCACGCCGTTGACGTCATTCGATTGTCGACGTGGTGTTTGCACTGAGAGGGTGGAAGGGCAGGAAGAGAACGCGTGGGCCGGTGAGCCGGCGGTGGCCGCAAGACGTGGCCACGAGGATGAGCATGCATATTCCCCGCAAGCGAGTACTCTTCAACGGATTGGGGGTAGCTGTATCCACGCACTTTCTTCTTCGTGGATGCGAAGATTGCTGTGGGTGCGCTCATTCCTACGTGGTTGCCAACAGTTGACGTGATCCGCCCAACTCCACGGTACTTTTCCTCCTTCTTCGACGATGGCGTGACTCCATTTGGGCTGCTCGCGCCATGAACTCTTGTCGGCAGTGCCAAGAGTATATTATATACAGTTCCTCGGATGGACCCTTCCTCCTATTCCTCACTTTTCACCCGTGGCGGCACACGCCCAACCACCAGGTCTGTAAAAACCAGTTCCATAGTCAATCCTCTCGCTCGCAGATATTCCCTAGATTCGCCCGTTGTGGTGTATGCTTGACCGCACCATGCGTTACGCTGTTCTTCTGGCATCGGCATCAGCATCCGTGCAGTCCCTCTAGCTGTCTATGAGACATAGCAACAGAGAGACTTCTATCTAGCGTATTCCGGAGTGCCACTGCATGCGTTCCTCTTTTGTGAGCTGACGGGTGCAACTTCCACGCATAAAACGGTGGTCCTAGGGCTGCTTGCAAAGCCTGTAACCCTTTTAAGACACTGTTATAGGTATTAATGCGCTGTGCATGCACGGGAGTTTCTGAGGATATTATCTTCGTAATAGCATGTTTGTAGGTATGGAGCTGCTCCGAACTCGTGTTTCTCTGTCTCCCTCTGTCACAAAATGACAGTATGCGATCGACAAAAGCGCTAGCAACCTCAACTAAACACTCGCAGTAACAAGTAAAGATACATCATGTTCAATCAACTATTCGGGCATCTACCCTACCACGGTACTTTCATGTCGCGGAGATAAGGGAAGGGGCATACGGGGTTAAGACGAACCAGGACAGGATTTAGGGCCTAAGTCCTGCATCCGAAAAACTTCATGTCGACGACTGGTCTTCGCAGGGATTCCTTGACGTCTCTGGTTAGAGGTTACATCATCTCCATTCCCTTTGTCGGCTTTTGAGTCGGACATCACTTTCATTTCGCATTTTGTATTCGGATATCATTAGTATCTCTCGGATGTGTCGAGGATATGTTTTCTGCTGTGAGCGTGGGCAGAGATATAAGGGCATAGTACCATCACTGCCAGTTGATTCTTACTGACAGCTCTGAGCGGCATTGTCCTATTCCTCTCCCTCCTTCTCTGGCGGATTGACGCAACCGAACTACCACAGCGATGAGCAATGCAACTAAGCTCCGGGTGATCATTGTTGGCTCAGGCTTGGCTGGACTGACTGCAGCACGCATTCTCCGGGAGTATCACCACGTCACCGTGTACGAACGCGGCGACGCGGCGATTGCAACCGGCGGGCAAGGCATCATCATTGCACCAAATGGAGTCAAGATCCTCGAGGCTATTGGGTATGAGCGTGACCGCACTGGAGCAGTTCCTATCTACGGTATACGGATCTACGACAAAGAGGGAAACGCACAAGAAGATGTCGATATGGATCTTAAGCCTCGGTTTGGAGCAGATTGCTTGGCTCTTAAGCGCTCAGACTTCGTCGAGGAGCTTGGGAGACTTGCAACTGCGCCATCAGCTGAGCTTGGTATTGAGGGGGATCCGTCGATGATTGCGTATGGAAATGCGGTAGTGGACTTGGATCCTGAGGGGGGTGTTGTTACGTTGAGTGATGGGTCGACGGTGACTGCGGATGTCGTAGTTGGTATGTCCAACCGAGTCACCCCATTTCAACTTACGGTACTGAAGGATATGAACGCAGTTGCTGATGGCATACACTCACGCCTCCGCTGTCTCATTACCGGCGACGACAGCCATATAGCCAAGAAGACAGGACTCACATGCTACAGAGTCGCTATCTCCACTGAAGATGCCAGGAAGGCACTCGGCGACCGTGCTCTACCTCACTGGTGGGAACCCACTACCTGCCAGAACCGCTCATCTATCATAAATGCCGCCGACGGAACTGCCCGCATGGTGACGGCGTATCCGCTCCGCAACCAAACGTACTTCAATCTTTCATGTATCGTTCGTACTCAAGCGTCAACAAAGAGCACCACGGATTCATGGAATGTAGATGGCGATCGAGAAAAGATGTTGGAGACGTTTGGTGACTTCCACGAGTCGCTCCGTTTGATCCTCAGGTACGCAAATCTCCCAAGCCAGCCCTAGTCACGCTCCCAACAAACTAATGGCTACAGTGCCGCTACTGAAGTCAAAGTCTGGGAACTACAAGACCTGGAGCCTCTCCCTACGTGGACACGTGGCCGTGCAATCCTCATTGGTGATGCCGCCCATGCAATGACTCCCATGCAAGGCCAGGGCGCAAACATGAGCATTGAAGACGCTGAGAGCCTTCACCTACTAGCTCCAGGGACACGTCGTGAGGACGTTCCTGAGATCCTCAAGTTGGCAGAGAGTTTTCGAAGACCTCGCGTGGCTCAGGTGCTGGGCGAGACGCGCAAATCCCACTCTACTATTGGGGTGGCGGAAAGAGTGAATAGGAATTTGGAGTTTAATTGCAGTTATAATGGGATATGGGATGCTCTTCGGGCCCGAAGAGAGACAGAGCCATGAAGGAGAAGTAGACAGACTAACTTCGTGTACGAGGGATATGACGCCTCTCTCCACTCTGTAACAAAGCCAAGATGCTTGGTCTCGACCATTGAAATCCCATCGTGACTTCCCCATCCACAACTCCTCGCCTCGAGGGTAGGAATCGCGAACCCCAGCCATCCACCTCCCCACAATATTTGCCATCACAGGATAGAATATGGACCCCCCACCCCCACTCTGGCGCAAGCTGAGCTGCTTGACCTCGATCGTCGATTTCATATCGTGGCTTTCTATTCACAATGCCTCGCCAACCCCCATCGTGAAAATGCCGCAAAAGCCAGCCACCCAACCAACTCGCGCACCATCCGGCACCTCAACCATGAAGCGGCGAGAGTGATCCCTTTTGCTCGCGACACCTCTTTCACATGTCTTCTCTACATTAAAGCATCGAGTCGGCTCCGAACTCCGCCAACCAGCGTCCCCACAGCCTCACCAGCACATCCCTAACAGTCACGACTCCTGCTGCCGTGACTCCTATCCATCCCGCGCCCAAACAAACAAACAAACAAACAATTAACGCCAAGCCGGTGAAGGGGAGGTGAAAACCCGATAGCGCCCTGTCTTCCCAGCCGTTGCACCATCTCCATTCCATCACATTCCTCGATCCGCGTATATAAACCACATCCGCACTCTCGCAAATTCAACTGTTCTATCCTCACACACACCTCGCTCGCTCATGGCGGGTTCATCTCTGACTGAAAATCCGAGACGAGCTCAGTGATGAGTGGATTCGTAGGTTGAGGCTAGGGAGTGAAAAGCCGATATGCCTGGTTACTATGGCTGAGACTTAAAAGGTCTTTTTTTGTTTTGCCATGTGGGGTTGGAGTTGGCGGGCTAAAATCATTGTCCTCTGTTTTCCATGGCTGGGGTTGAGGTTGGAATTTTTGGGTTTGGATAAGATGTGGTGAATTGTGTAGGCCACGAGGTGGGGGACAGAGAGTGGTGATGATGATGAGCACCTTACCAAGGAATTGGTGCTGCTTGCGTGATCAAGGTGGACAACTGGAAGGGGCTTCATATGATGGCCAGCGGGTCTGAAGTGCCTGAGTTGTGGGCCGAGAGGTGCTAGATCACCGGCCAGGAGTGCTTACGGTGGTCGGTGGACCGCTGAATCGAGCTCGAGCTCTGCACACAGCCACAGGTTGGATTGGGCGACTTCGTGAGCAACGACTCATTGGCTTGGCAGATCAGAAAACATGTCTGTTCAAGATATTGCGATTCACGTGACGGGGAACCAGACTTTGGACACATGGTTGATTCTTCCGGCCCTCCAACAATTTCCCACTGTAGGTCTTTTCCCTCGGCCCATGATTGACCCAAAACAAGAGCTGTAACATAAAATGATGCCCTTCCCATTTCTAGATAGACGCCATCATGGGTATATTTGTCCCTGATTTGCAGCCTTCGATTTCGAATCCCCCGCCCCCTGTTGATCCAAAAACCAGCGTAAAAATATAAACAATAGGATATCTTCTTCAAAATTGCGCTGTAATCCGCCCATGTTTCCAAGATTCGAAATGTAAGTCAGGGTATAAGAAGTTCGCCACAAGGCTTCAGACTGTACAGAGATCAGTGTAGGTGAAAAGGTATTTAAGAGACAAATGAGGAGGCTTCGGCTCCGAATCATGTACGCAGAAGTGCCCCAACACCAGTGGCCAAGCAAAAGTAGCAGTGTGTTATGCTGGGAGGACCGTTTTCTCTATGGATCCGCTGCTGCGGAGAATGGGCCCGCTGTGCGAGGACTGTGTGTCGCCGTACGCCCATTTGGTGAACGTGTTGACGATTTTGGCGCATACGGGGTCGATGTACTCGACCCAAAGGGATGCGAGGCGATAAAGAATGTAGTAGAAAAGAGCCACGGCAACGAAGATGTGTACTGTGGAGCCGCGCTGCAGATCCATCTGCTCTCCCTTCTCGTTCCTTGGAGGATTCATGGCCGAGGGTAAATAGACCATCCAAGTCAGGACGGTCTTAATCATTGTGTTGTGCATGAGGTATACCGGGAAACTGACACGGCCGACGAAGTTGAAAATGGGCGAGGTGAGGACTCGGCGTGCGTTCCGGGAGAAGAAAATACCCAGAAGAACGGTCGAAGCGCCCAGGTGGTCCCAATAACGTCGAACGTCCGAGTCCTTCACGGTGACGGAATGCATAAACTTCTGCATCGTATGCGACCAACGGGCATTCTGCGCGGCATCCTGGGGATATCCAGCCATGAACATGCCCACCAATATCATGATACCGGGCATTGGAGCGGGGAGGACCGATGTGGCTGAGTCTTTGTAGTGGTTGTGCAGTTCAGCCACGAACATGCCAAATACAATGTTCAATCCCTTCAAGGCACCGATAGCGAGATCTGGGCAAGTTAGCGCGCGCATTCATGCTAGACTGCAGAACGGAAGCCTTACTCTCGCCGAGTTGCCAAAAGTACAGATAGAGCACGGCGTAAATCAGAAACCTCGCTTTGGGCTTAACCAGGACCGTTGCGAACATGGTCATGTACACCAGCATGCTGCCCTCGAGGAACAGATGCAACGTCCACTGTGTGCCGTCATAGTCGTCCCAGCCAATCGTCCACGTCTCAACCTCGGCTCTTACGAGGGACTTGAAGGCCATCCACATAGTAGGCTCCTGTCGATGCCAGCCCTGGCGAATCCATGTCGAGTCTACATGCTTGGTCATGTGGTATGCGTTGGTCTGCGCGAGGAACCAGCTAAGCATCGTTGCGATCATGGTGGGGAGAATCAACCTCCCAGACCGAGCGAGGGCGCTGCGAGCAATTCCGTTGAACGCAGCATCCGTATTCCCTGCACGCGACTTCCCAATTGGCCCAATCGCGTTCACATAGCCCGTTATGAGGAAGAAGAGGGCGACAGCGCTGCGGCCGCCCACGGCGAGGCGGAAGAAGGGTAGCTGGAAGAGATGCGGGGCGGACTTGGGATCGTGTGCAGGCGAATGTAGCCATGGCACAAAAGCGGTGCACAAGTGGCCGCACACCACCATAAACGACGCTATGCCTCGGAGGCCCTGTATAGAAACCCAGGTATCAGCACGGGTTGCACGGTGGAGAGTTGGGGCGCAGAATGTGAGCTACTCACATCGATCCAGTTGGCGTCTCGAGGAGCCATGTTGGACGGAGGTAAAGAAAGTCGGGCGCGGTTGTTGAGTGCGGTCAAGAAAAAACTGCTGGGTTTAAATAGAAACGAGCGTTGTCATAGGCATTGCCCTGCGTCAAAATCCCCAGACAACCATGGAACGGGTTGGTATGAAGTGGCTTCAGACGGGACCTCAGGAGGGAGTAGCGGAATGAGACAGTGAGGGAAGAGAGGAGGAAGTGAGCGCAAGCAGGAAAGGAGGTTCGTTATAGGGAGATTGTGGAGAGCAGCGAGTTAGTCGTTGGACGACACGCCCGTAACCCTGCCGCCGCCATCCCTAAACTCGGATATGCGGTTGGCCGCCAAGAAGATTAGCAAGCTTTGTGCGGACAGCCCTGAGCCCACGGTTTTGCGACGGGCTGAGGTGGAGGAAGACTTCGGAGGTTTTCCTGTATCGGAAGCAGGCACGCCGCTAGCCCGGTCATCTCGCACAACGTCGCCTATATAACGTTAAAATCACAGTACAAACACTTCAGATGTCCCTGCTGCGCTGTGCAAGTCCATCTCGACGTTTTTCCCTCTTTCTCCTGAGTGCAAAAGCAAGCGTTTTTGATCTAACGGGCGGTCAAGACTAAGGCCTCCGCTGAGGATACTGATTGGTCCTATGCTCTCCCATTTGCATTGTGGCGGAAGATCGCATTTCCCCTTTAGAACGCCTGATGATCTCGGCGAGGTCTTGGCGAGGTCTTGGTAAGGTCTTGGCGTTACGCGTGGAGGACGGTTTCTTCGTTTATGTCCGGGCTTGACCAGGGGTCTTCTCTGCTTCGTACATGGAAATCACCAGGCTGCGCTGTCTCCTTGTTGGGAGGCATCGAAGGAATCCCTACGAAACGGTAGAAGGAAGCTCTTCAGCAGACTCGAGACCGCCAAGACATCACTCAGCATTCCTTTGATGCCCCCGGCTGAAAGCTGCACCTTACGGCAAACTGGCCTGAAACCGTCAGCTTTCTTCTCGCCGCACTGGTGCGCTGCATGTCAGAGCAAAGGAAGAGTCAGCTTGAAGTTTTTGATTTTCTATTTCGAAGAGCCGGAGCGGGAAAATCGTTGTTCCTATGCATTGGTTGTCCGTCAGGGGCAAGTCCTCGTCCGGAGATCCATTTAAGACCATGAAAGAAGCGTCTTTATGCCAGTCCCTATGCCCATATGGATTGATAAACATGGTCATGTAGTATTTCGAAATGCTCAGACCTGAACTTGCCGTTTTACGGAGTCATGCCATGATATTGCGGCCCCCAAGGCTGTGGGTACAAGTCGTACAACTAGCCTCCCGCCGTCTGTTTTGATAGCCTCGTGGAACCCAATGACCCGACGCCGAACACGAGGCCCCTTAAGTTTACACGCGATAAACTAGAGGTGTCAGAACGGGATCTTGTTCTGATGGTTACCTCACCGGAACTCCAACCTTGAATGCAAGCACTGACTCTACCTCCGGTGAGAGTCTGAAACAAACTACCAGTACGTAAGTGGACGCGAACTGCCCAGTAGCTTGCTTGCTTCCTCTTCTGCCGCATTCAGACAAATAATTAGATCCTCAGCGAGTGTTCAAGAGTTGGAAGCGCTGGGTTACTCAGAGACGCTCCTACTATTGTTTTGAGTATACCAACTCAGAGTGCGCAAGAACATTGCTGGCATGGGCCTATGGTGTAGAGATGTTTCTGGAAGATAGCTAAGGACTGTGTTACACAAGTCCTTGCCACCTCTCGTGAGAATTGCGCGGCTGCCATTTGAATTTACCTGACAAATCGTGGAAGTGGGTCACTCCACATTCATACTTGGACGAAAGGGCAGTTCCGATGAAGTAGCCTGATGAATGAAAAGGTACCACATGTCCTGTACGTGAGAGTACCAGTAGCGGCGTGATGCAACATTCGCTTCCAATCCCACGTATCTGGCAACAACAAGTTCCGCCACAAACTATGTTCGCAAAAGAGCATAGCAATCGAGCTAAGGAAGTGGTCTCGCGAAGATCTGACCCAACCGCCTGGAGACTCACGCACATGTCAGCTCGCAGTGGGAAAGACATCTGCATTTCCTAGCCTCATTTTTTGAACCTTAACATCGACAAGCGTCTCAGCCTTGGCTATCTCTGCCATGGCGAAGAAGTTTCCCAGGGCAATCGCCAGGCAAAGACTCCCCAGAGACATCATGTATCCTATCCTGCAGCCCACATCGCAGGCGGCAGTATTTTGGAGGCAAGCATGCCCAAAGGCGAACAGACCAGCCGTTCGCGTTGTGGCAGAACGATGAGCACATAAGTTTCAGATTAAGAATGTCGATATATGCAGGGATATTTGAAACTAGCAAGGAAAAAACTGGGGCGGGAAGTGCGAACAGAATACGTGATCTGATAAGCTGCAGCCAAATATTGGACTGGAAATCGGATCCTTCCTTCCCTTGGGAAAGACAGCTGAGGAGAGAAACCGCTTGGGAGAGTGGACGTGGAGCCTTTGTGCAGCCAGAGGCTCTGCCGGCCAGATGCGCATCTGACACGACAACTGTACTTTTGACTCCGTCATAAGTGCTAGCGTGTCGAGAAATGTGCATGTTGTATGCAACGCGTGGCATGGTATTCCCAGACACGATGGGCTCCAAAGCCTTGTGATCATTCCGGTGTCTGCCCCGTCCAAGGCTGGGGGGGCCCGATCACGCATAGCATGCGCGGTCGGCAACACGGTGGTTGAAGAGCGCGCGCAGTTTCTGTTGGTCAGAAGGTGAACAGCCCTGGAGGCAGCACTCTGTTGACTCTTGAACTGCTCAGTAGCCCCGGATCCTGCATCAGCCACTGGCCGGTCTGCGGCCGCTTTCCTCACCGTATCAGGGCTATGCAAAGGCAACCGCTCGTAGTAATAACCTGCTACGGTCCGGTGTGAAGGGTGTTGAGAAAGAGAGGTGAAAGGAGAAGCGCTGCTTGTGCCATGACAGCAGCGACCCGACTCCTCGTGTGTCGTGTGTCCAAGCGGCCGCGGCGCAGACAGGACGGCGCGAACAGGAAACGGTGGCATTCAGCGAGCAGGGCAGGGCAACGGGCGACATGCCGTGGCCTTAACCGCGCGCGAAGTATTTAGAGACAGGCGGGCTGTCCTCGCGCTCAGGGGCCAGTTGTTCCCGTTGTCCCTGTTGTCCCTGTTGTCCCTGTTGTTCCAGTTGGGCGTTTTGACAGTTCGGTGGCAGATTTGGTAGTGTGTTGAGTCCCAGGTGGTGCCGTCATACGTCATCACCAGACTTCCTCTCTCCACAACTGGGAAGCACCCGGCCAGCCTCGCAAGTTGCAGGTTGCGGCGCCTGATCCCGCCCTCTTATTTTGGCCTGCCCGCCGCCGTGCCTCCGCACTCCCTAATTCTTCCCCACTTCAACACTATCGCCGCCAACAACAGCAACAACAGCAACCACCACCACTACCACCTTCAGCGCACTGCGCGCACCCTCCTCCTTCCCGTTCGCTCAGTGCATTGATTAACGAGCCGACCCCGCCAACCACCACTCGGGCAGTCGACACCACTCCGAACTTCTGCCATTCACCACAGCCGCCATAAACAACAGACGAGCGCTGCAACCCGCCTTGATTTGCCAGTAGCACGCACCTCGAGCGCGACTACATACCCGTACCACTTTGCGCCGGCTGCAGAGCCCGACCCCGCCATTCCGCGCCTACCCGCCATGTCGACTATTTACAGAACTGAGCGGGACTGGGAGGCGGGCTCGTCCCGCGGCCCAGGACGCAGCTACACCACAGTCAAGCGCTACAAAATCCCCGATCGAACCCTGGAGGAAGACAGGTACGAATCTGAGATGACCCTCGTGCGCCACGACCGCGAGCCAATTCAAGAGCGCCGGGAGATCAGGGAGTATGTCGTTGAACGCTCGCCCTCGCCACCCCGCCGCGAGGTTCGGGAGTACGTCATTGAGCGCGAGGTAGAGCGGTCCCCGTCGCCCGTGAGGAGGGAGATCCGCTTGGAACGCGAGTACGAACTCGAGTCCCCAAGGCACTCCCCGTTCGAGCTGGAGAGATACTCCAAGTCCACGGAATTTTACCGCCCCGAGGCCCCCCAACTGCAGCCCATCATCATCCGGCAGGAGGCGCTCCAGCCCATTATTGTCCAGGAGCCCGTCCGCCAGCAGATTATCATACGGCGTGAAGAGCCCCAGCTTGAGCTCGTTGAGCGTGCTGAGGTCGCCGAAGAGAGACAAGTGGTACGCCGAGAACCCCCTCCTCGCAGGGAAGAAGACTACTATTACGAACGCAAAGTCAAGGAGATCGATCGAGGAGGTCGCCGGGAAGAGGCTTACTACGACGAACGCGAATACAGCCGTGACCGCTACGGCCACCGGGATGCCTACAGCGACGACGATATCGTTTTCGTACACAAAGAGAAGGACACCTGGGGCCGAGACACGAGCCCGCACCACCGTCGACATCTTGCCGAAGGTGTTCTCGGCGGCGTCGCTGCAGCGGAGCTGGTGAGGCATCATCGGAGGCGCCAGGGCGAAGATCCAGGCCCTCATGTTCGTCAGGCCCTTGGATATGGAGCACTGGGCGCCGTGGGTGCCGAAGCTATCAGCCGACTCAGGAGGGACCGCTCCAGGTCTAGCTCTCCAGAGGGGCGCGGACGCAAACATCACCGAAGCCGATCAAGGTCCAGAGCAAAGAAGCTCGGAACGGTTGCCGCACTGGCAAGTATTGGTGCCATCGCCTATGCAGCAGGACGGAACAAGAAGGGCAACAATACCACCATCATTGAGGACCGGCGAAGCAGATCAAGGCGTAGGAGATCTTCCGTGCCCATCGCCATTGAAAGTGATAGGGGCAGGTCCAAGAGCAGACACATGGATCCGGAACACCGCAAGCACAAAGTGGCACAGGCCGGTCTTGCCAGTGCTGCTATTGCGGGCATTGTCGAGCACGCCCGAAGCAAGTCACGTAAACGCGAAGGCAAACGAAGCCACAGCCGCATTCGACAAGGTGCGGAAATTGCTGCTGCCGGAGCGACTGGGGCCGCCGTGACTGGATTGTACGAGAAGCATAAGGCCAAGAAGGAGGCTAAGGAATTGTCGAGGTCAAGGTCGAGGTCGAGGTCGAGAGGATCGAGGTCTAGGTCGGTACCCTCAGGCACCCGGCGGCGTAGCACAGCAAGTGACACACCCTTTGTAGAGTACGGTGGTGATCCTATCTATACCGATCCGGTTGTGAGCCGCAATGGTCGTCGGCACAGGCGCCGCACTTCATCATCATCTTCGGACGATCGACGTCGACATCATTCGAGCCGCAGCCGGAGCAAGAGTCGCGCTCGAGCCGCCGCAGAAGGAGCTGCAATCGCTGGCGTAGCTGGTTTGGCTGCCCACGAAGCCGCGAAGAGGCGAGATCGGAAGAAGGCTGAAAAGGAACGGCAGAGTGAGTTTATCGCTTGACTATAGACTTGAAGGGTTTACTGAGACGCAACAGGACAAGAAGACGCAGCCTACTCCACCAGCAGCTACAGCCCTACCCAAACTCCTAATCCAGAAGGCCGATACTTCCCTGAAACCAACTATTTCCCCCCTCCCCCAACGCAGCCCGTAGACCACAACTATCCCCCATACAGCCCATATAATCCAGCAGACTATCCTCCACCCCCCCTTAACAACGGCCCTGCGTCCGAATATCGCCCTAACGGATACACGCCACCTCCGGTCCAGGAGCCCGGCAATCCTTACGCCCAAGACCACAGACGGCGTCCGGATGACAATGTGAGTGCTCCATCTAATCCTGAGCACATCAATCGTGGTGCGTCTAGGCTTTCGCCAGACCGCGGAGTTCGCATAGCTAACACATCCCCCAACACAGGTGGTATAAACAGTCCGATTGCGCCAGCCCCAGTCCAATCCACCAAATCTGTCCAATTCGATCTCAATCCGCAAGAACAGTCTTCCGAACGGAGGAGGGACGAACGACATGGAGAGGACAGAGATGTTAAAGAGAGGGAGAGACACCGCGGCTCTGGCAACCACCGTCACCATCGCGATGACTCCCCTGATTCTATATCTTCGGGCTCTACCATTGAGCTTCCACCGCGCTTTGACGACCACGGGCGGCGGAGGGATGATGATCCTTTGGCTGACACACTGGAAAGTGTTCTCACGGGGTTATTTGGCGGTTAGATGTTTTTTTCTTTTTCTTTTTTTCTTTTCCCTGTTTATGTCACCTGCTTTCTTTTGGGCTTTCGATATCCAATGCGCCCTTTGCCAGAGCTGGTCTTGTGCAGCCAGCCGCTTTCCTCGGCTCCAGTGCTCTTGATCTGCTCTTGGTAGAGGCATACAGGTGTAGAAGGTCTATTTGGGTATTTTCTCCGTTTTTACCTTCTCTTTTCAGGTTTCTTCTCTTTCAGCAGGTTACGAGGCTATAATGAACGGACGATGAAATGGGACAGATGGATGCTGCTATGATTTTCAATGACATCAATGATTAGACATTTCCTAGTCAATTCAACCCTTTCCTTGCAGCCGTGTCTCCACACGCCATTTTCGGTAATCATGTTAGTAGTATTTATATCCACAATTGTCACTCTCTTGGCAAGCGAACCGAGTGTGTAGTCGAAGTGAATACAATCATCACGTGACATAAAGAATACCACATCATACAATGCAATCTTGAATAACACAATGAGCTGAAAGGTATCGAGCGAGCAGCAAGCTATTAGGGAAGATGCCAGGAACAGGACTGGACTGAACCCAGCATGGAAAAAACAAACTATCCCAACACCATGATTGACCAGAACGCGCAAAGTCCGTACCCGACCCCTAAAACCGCCCAAGATCACCAACCCCCGCCCGTTTTGATGTTGTTTTGGCTCCAAATGACACCGACCCGCGATTTGCAGATATTGCATGTATACACACCTCCAGAAAAAAAGGCCCTATTGGCTGCTCTATGTCGTGTTGTGTTGTAACCCAAAATAATTATAGAAATACAATATTGGCGAACTGGCAGATTTCACGCGTGGCGAATGGTTTGCTGTGGAAACATTAGAATTGCTGCGGTTTGATATTGTTGTTCATATTTTGCATATTCTGCTGCATTCCTGTGCTATTGAGCGGCTGCATGTGGTTCTGTAAGCCGGCACTGTTCGGCGGATTCATGTTGTTCTGCAACCCGGCGCTGTTAGGCGGCTGTGACGTAGATCCCATACGTTGTTGTGGTCCCGGTGAAGCTTTCATTTGTGTAGCCTGGCCTTTCCATCCGGGGTAGAGTTCTTGAAGTTTCGTGTATAATTCGACGAGTTCGGGAGGCGCAGATGGGATGGCCATTATGGCGGGCCCGGGCTGTATGGCTTGGTTGGGCTTGTGATGCTTTTCTGCGTTCTGGGCGAGGAAAGAGAGGTTGGATTGCAGTCGGCGCATGCAGCTGCATGTGTGATTAGTGTGTGAAGGGAAGAGAGACAGGGCGGACTCACTCGACGTATTCCTTTGCAGGGGGTTGTTGCTTGTCTCCCTCTGGCCTCCCTTCTGGGGTGGGCCCAATGTGCCCCGCCCTCCCCTGGCTTTGCAGCTCTACGACTTCTTGGATTAGCAAGTTGTTGATCTCCAGCAACGTGGTCATCCGGTCCTTTTCTCGGGCCTGCGCAACGGGCGACAGGGGCGACGGCGGCGTGGCCTTCACGGGCGTCTGTACCTGTGCCATGGACTGCGATGGCAACTGAGCTTGGGATGTCGGGGGCTGGCTCGAGGGCAGGTTCATGGGCTGTTGCTGGGTGTTCGCGTTGGACGGCACGAGGCTAGGCGACGGCTGCTGGGCGCGGGATGTGGCATACGACGTTGCGTTGTTGCTCGCGCTCGAGGGTGAGGCTGTCTGGCGGTTCTGCACGAACTGCTGGTGGGCGGGCGACGCGAGGGCCTGCGCGTAGGGAGCAGTTGAGTACGGGCTCGGCGACGATTGCAGTTGGTGTTGTTGTTGTTGTTGTTGTTGCTGCTGTTGCTGCGCCTGCTGTTGCTGGTGTTGTTGTTGCTGCTGCTGTTGCTGGTGGTGGAGAGCGGCTGCTCCATGGCGACTCGTCAGCACCGCTCTGGGGAAGCAGGACGGCGGGGGGACGGCGCTCATCACTTGGGCTTACCTCGTGCCTGGTGAAGCTGGTTCTGGTTATGCGACAGGCCAGGCTGCATTATGGCGCTGGCCGCAACGCCACCCACGGGGGGCATCCCAATCCCACCGGCTTGGCCATTGGGCGTGAACTGCTGCTGGGCGTAGGGGAACGGCGACGGGGTCGACTGCTGGAGCCGGGCTTGTGGATCCGCGTACAGCTGTTGATGTTGCGGGGAATGTGTGGTGGGCTGGGCGAGATGTGCTGCAGAGGCGGTGGAGAACGGACCGCTGAACGAAGGGGGCAGGTGCTGTTGGCTATTGAAAGTTTGGTAATCCATCGGACGCACTGGAAACCATTGGTACGTCGTACAGCTCGCTTTAGATTGATGGGATGGGATGATCAAAGGAATAACGTGCGAGTGTGATAAGGTTGGGTCGTCGAGTCGGTCAGCCCCTGCGCGCACGACCAGCGTGGCGCCGGGCGAAACGCTGTGCCGCCTGGAGGCATGGGCTGTGTGTGTGCTGTGTGGAAGACCACAGCTACTGTGTATACGTTCACACCACAGGACTCAAAACTTAGGACAGCAGCAAGCAGCACGCAGCAGCCGTCAGGAGGGGCAGGCCTCGGGAACACGCTTGTTTGGACAGGCGTCTGCCCGCCGTTTCTCTCATTGCGCCCTCGACAAAGCAATGCCCACCGCCATCCCTGTCGCGCTTGGCCCGCTACGGAGAATATACGTAGTCGAACGGAGCGCAGGTGGACGAGATGCATCCAGATCGGGACGCACGCTGCAGTGCCGCGAATCTGGCTGGATGGGGGTGGGCCCAGCGACAGACTTGTCGCCGTTGAGGAGTGTGCCGTGCTCGGGGACCCAGCCCAGCCAGCCAAACTACTGTCCCACCCTCATCTACCCAAAGCACAGCGTATGTAAGAGAACCCTCGCTATTATACAGAAGAGCAGGCGGCGTGTAACTGTCTCGGAGCCTGTCCTCTTGACACGGTAAGCGACCTGGACGGCGCTAGCTCTGTGACATGACGCGGATGCGGCGGATTTGATACAGCACACTTCAGCCTGCCTGCTGAGACTCAGACAGCATTCCACTGGTCAAATGGTGAGGGCGAAGAGGCCAATTCAGCCAGGCCGCCGCCACGCCTGTGAGTACTATAGCCAACATCTTAAGACACATATCATGGCATACATGGGCCGTTACCGGAACACCTCCTCTCTAGTCGGACTCTCCTTTCGACGCAGGGCTACAAAGTATCCCTCTTTAGACTCCTGCAAAGCATGTCAGCGGCTAGAGAGTGACGATAGGAAGGCCGGGGAACGGTACACTTCTTGATGAATCAGGTTTCTCCCGATGCACCTTCGCAAACAGCCGCTTCAACTTGGTCTCCAAAGCCTTGTCCTCGGAGCCCTGATAAAACTTACACAGGAAGTGGCCGCCAGTGCGGAGTGTGTCGAAGGAAAACGTGAACGCTGCCATACATAGATCCTGCATCCACTTTAGCGCCTACTGTTGCTTTGACAGGGTAGCAATAACCGCGAGCTTACCATGCTGCCCACATGGTCTTTGAATGCAATGCCGCTTGTGTTCATCATCCTGGAGTACGGGTCACTAAGACTCTTTTTATGAAACCCAGTCGTCTGGTCCCAGGGTTCGGACATGTCACTAAGCACCACATCGACAACCCTCCCGTGCAACTTGTCCCTTTCCTTCAGCGATAGCTTTATCGCTGGAGTCCCCACGTCTTGTTTGATTTCTGGTTGAACTATCGGTTCTGCCTCGGCCCCCTCCAAATTGGCGTGTCGCTCAATATCAATGTATCCTCGTTCGACTTCTTCCAGCTCTTCTTCGCTGAGTCCCGCACTATCCGCCGCTGATGACACTTCTCTGCGAGGCCGACCAAGGTCAGGATCCTGGACGTATGCTCGTACTTCAGCTTGAATAGTAGGGGACAGAAAGTTGCCTTGGATTGTAGAGACGCCTTTTGGAGGCTGTGTGGGTATTATGTCGATGCCCACGACGCGACCATTCGGGGATGTGCGACTGGCTGCGACCTAGAGACTGTTAGACATGGTAAGATACCCGAGATTAAGAGGACCTGGCGGACCTGTGACCATGATCCTGGAGCGAAGCCCTTAGGGAGAGTTTAGCACTATTTTTCCACACATGCACACACACGGCTCAGGACTCCATACTAAATCAACCACTGTCTGGCCAGGCTTGAAGAGTTTATACTTCTCGTTCATCTAGTGGAGCGGATTAGCGACTGGTCAAGGCCATTGCGCGGTCCTGAGCACCTCTAGGAGCTTGAATGCGGCACGACTCTTAAGGCCTTGCACCTTGGCCTCCCGGGCGAAGAAGTCGTTCCCTTGGCGTGACTTCCATCTCGTCGAGGATGAGGAGGACGCCTGTTTCACGGTAGCGGCGGTGGGACCATTGCAGGCGCGAAAAGAGGCACATTTGGCAGCAACACAGAATTGGACAGCGGGCCGGAGCTGGCGACCCAAAAGCAGGCTGTCGGTCAGCTGCTGGAAGATGCGGCGCGAGAGCATAGAGGAGATGTGGGCGGGAGCACATCATAAGTGGGAGCGTTTAGAAACACTGACTTGCTGTGGCTGTGGATCGGCGTGCAGCCTGTGCCACATATGTCGGTAGCGTCGCTTTGACGACCCGGCAGCCAGGGCGCTTCAACCTTTCCATCTCAACTTCGATATCGGAGAAGATAAGTCTGTGAAAAGGCCGGGATGTCTTCCTGATGTCTCCACCTTATCAGGCCATATGGAGAACCTTCTACAAGCATCCTATCTGCTCGCGAGAGGCAGTCGGCTCCGACTTATTCTCGTCTTAGGCCTCGGCCATCCATCCGTTCCATCCCTTTGCTTCTTCGACGGCGGCGCGCATGCACCCCACTTCGTTACTGATGCATAGCGGACCCAGGTCGAGGAAGGACTGTCCGCAATGGGCTAGCATACTGCGTTTGCGCCATAGAGAGCAGCTTCATCTGCTCGCCGCGGGAGGTTTCCGTGCGCGGCAGATCACTTCCGCGGGCCAGGCGCTGCCTGTCGTGCCGTACACAGTGCAAGGCCTCAACGCAGCCATCTGCTCTGCTCGAGCAGCGAAGTTGGCAAAGATTGAAGCTTACTGTGTGGCCGTGACTGGTTGGGTGACGGGGTCACATTGTATTCACCATGGTCTTGTGTCCCAATGGCAGAGTAAGGCGCATACGCTGCACCATGATTCGCGATGGGAGTGAAACCATCGTGAACTCGGCGCCCCTGGAGTTGATGCCATGCAGACGCCGCTCAGGTCAGGCCAGGCGCAAGTGCGTGACAGACTGGAAGCCGCCAGGAAGAATGCTTAAGAGAGGCAGCGCTGCTATGGACTGACCAGAACTGCAACCGGTCATTTGTTCGGTTTGTCGTCGCGCTAAAATCTCTCAAGCCTTGCCTTTCCTCTCTCCCGTAGCTTCAAAACACACACCACACATTCTTTGACAGGACGCTGCTGCTGCCAATTCCCAATTCACCTCCGCTCGCCCTTATTTCTGTCGATTCTGTGGATGGCCGACGCAGCGGCCTCTTCCATTTTTTCGTTGCCCGCGGCCCGTCTAGTCCCATCTCACCTCCGCAGCGACGGCGACGACCGATGAGCTCCCTATCGCGCCTTACAGCCTCTCTTTCCCTTCGTTAAGTGCGGATCCGTCCTAGCTGTGCATCGCTTGCCGTCACTGGGGCTCTCCTGCTCTTGGCGCTCCCAGCGGCCACGATGAGCACATCACAGTCATCGGCGACACAGCCATCGCCGGTGAGCACAGGCAGCGCAGCACCAGGCGCGCGTAGCAACGTAGGTTGAGGCCTGCGGTCTAACAGACCCGAATTGAATTGACGCTTTCTCTAGTCTGCATCCCTCACGCCCCCTGCCGGCGATTATGGCCTCGAGCGCTTCAAGGAAATTGTTGCGCAGCCCTTCCTTGCATCCTTCATCGCCGGCGGAGTGGCCGGTGCTGTCTCGCGGACAGTCGTGTCTCCTCTGGAGCGATTGAAGATTTTGTTCCAAGTACAAAGCGTTGGGCGGAATGAGTACAAAATGTCGGTGCCGAAGGCACTGGCAAAGATGTGGCGCGAGGAGGGCTGGCGAGGCTTCATGGCTGGCAATGGCACCAATTGCATACGGATAGTGCCCTACTCGGCGGTGCAATTCGGCGCGTACAATCTTTACAAGAGGGTGAGTGGCTCTTTTCGAACTAGGGTGGCCAGGTTATATTATGGGGAAGCCGAGGTCGAATGCCACTATGCAAAGCTTGCTAACTGATCAAATGCAGTTCTTCGAGAGCGAGACGGGAAGTCCACTAGGTCCCTACCAGCGACTTTTATGTGGTGGCCTTGCCGGAATTACCTCGGTCACCTTCACGTATCCTCTCGACATTGTACGCACACGCTTATCCATCCAATCCGCATCGTTCGATAGTCTCAAGAAAGAGGCTGGAGAGAAGCTGCCCGGGATGTGGGGTGTCTTGAAAAATATGTACAAGCATGAGGGGGGGTTCACTGCCCTTTATCGCGGCATTATCCCCACTGTGGCCGGCGTAGCTCCCTATGTCGGGCTCAACTTCATGACGTACGAGATCATGCGGACACATTTCACCGCAGAGGGGCAAAAGGACCCGACTGCGGTAGGGAAACTAGCAGCCGGCGCTGTTTCTGGAGCCGTCGCGCAGACATGCACATATCCTTTCGACGTTCTTCGCCGTAGATTCCAGATCAACACCATGTCAGGAATGGGATTTCAATACAGCAGCATATGGCACGCAGTCGGCTCCATCGTCAAGACCGAAGGGCTTAGGGGCTTGTACAAAGGCATCATCCCCAATTTGCTCAAAGTAGCGCCCAGCATGGCCAGCAACTGGCTCAGCTTTGAACTCACGCGAGACTTTTTACAAGGAAAGCACAAAACCGGATACCTATAGATACCCGTCATCAACATCAATATTAACATCAACATGCCAGAAATGGTGAGAACGCGACTGCACCGTGTCTCCAGTGTTTTTTGCATCCACCTGGGTACGGGAAGATAGCTCGAATGCATTGGCAGTCTGGATACATCACGCTTGCATTGCATCGAAGCATTCTCCCCACTAGCAAGAAAAAAAACTCTCGCCAGTAGTCGTATCTGGGACCCAACACGACCGTCAGCGTCCACCTTGTACACTTGCCGACTTCCTTTCCTATTACTGCATTGGGGCCCAGGGTCGGGTATCATGGCTGGTTGGCGGAGGAAATCAAAGATCCGGAGTACCCCTCTTCCCTACACTGGAATGCTCTAGCGACGGCGTTACATATTACTTTGACCTGCCCATTGGGGGGAGAACCTTCCTTTGATAGTGCGAATAACATCCTATTCTTTCTTCTTGGTTCTTGGGTTGGCATCTTTTTCTTGTTTGTAGAAAAAATATCCTAGAAGGAAATATAGGAAGGAAAAGATAGAACGTTGCGGAGGCTGAGTACGTACAAGATCTATTGTTTATTGTCAACCTTATGTGTACCAGTCTTAGAAGTTGATTACCAATCTGATGTATATGCTACAATGAGCCACAGATTTGGTTCCCGAAAAGACCCAGTATCTTTGGACCCTCAACATGTAGCTGTGTCAGTGTTGAGGCCTCTTGAACAACTCCATTGAGAAGCAGCGTATCGCCTACAATACAACCTCGCATACAACCTCTGCCTCCACCCCGAGGTTCTGCAGTTTCCACCACACCCCCAGCACACCCCGTAACAATACCTATAACCATACCCCGAAAGCCCATCGACCTACACGTGGAACTCCCTCCAACACCTATCCCAGGTACTACTGCTTCTACTACTGCTGTTGTTACCTCTTGATCTGTCTCGAGCACCATGACATGGAACGCAATCGTTTAATCTCCGATCGGCGTCGCTCCAGTCCCATGACCATTTTCTCTTTCTGTTAACCGCGCAGCAAATCCCGAACCGGCACGCAAGAAGCCACGATTGTCAAACTCAAACTCAAACTCAAACTTAAACGTGGATCCATAGAGAGATTGTCAAAGCTCTAATACCGGTTTAAGTTTGCGAAACAAATACCCAACAGCTACGACAACGGTGTCGGTGCCAGTGTATCCAGTTGCCAGGTCTACCAGAAACGACAGTATATTCTCCTAAGAACAAAGTAAGGTCCCTCACTACGTCGCGAAACACACACCGTACTGAGACAAATCACAGGTACTTTGGAGTCAGAAGACTCTAAAAAACTTCAAGCATATGTAATGCCTTATTTTGTTTACTGTAATAATGTTGTATGCCTACTTAAGAACACTTCTTGCATAAGTAACTCTAAAATTACACATACGTTGTTGCCTTTGCGCCTAGTTGCAGAGAAGTTTATTTCATGTCGCAAACAGACTTAGTACACTATCTATATATTGGGTTGATATAGCATCTAGAGCCTTGCTATAATGCTAAGTAACTTTATCAGGTGATGTACAAGGTCATAAGACATTGGTCCCCCGGTCAGTACCTCCAACCAGATCCAGCCAGGATCCCCAGTCATGACAAAGATAATAAGTGGATGTATTGTAACTGAGACAATAACTTACCTTTGTCATACAGGTCAACATCGGTAGCTACGTCAGGAAAAGTACGTAGCGCCAAGACCAAGATGTGTATAAGTTAGCGCAGGCCGTGCTGGCTGCTGTACACGGCCCTCCCATAAATGAATGGCTAGCGCGAGCCACCACACAGACAGAATTTGTATGGAAGACTAAGGATTTGTATAGAAAGACGCACGGATAGCGCTAGCCATTCATTCATGGAAGGGCCGTGTAGACTTTGAAAATAAGCGAACTGTCAAACGAACTGTATGACCATCCACACGTGATATTTACTAAACAACTTGCGCGAACAATACCAGCGTTGCATTTATAAACAGGGTGCTCGTCTCGTCTCAATGTTCTAACTTAGGTATATTGACGTTTGTCAGCAACCGAAGGCAATCGTCATGAAGTCATGCGAGTCTATAAGGTTCCAAGCTGTTCCATGCTGTTCCACGAGCTTCTATGAGCCGCGTTCCTATGTGGCAAATACTGTGATATAAAGTCACTCGCATCCCCGTACCCCTCATGAAGCAAAGTTATGAAATATAAAGGGAGTGTTACTCAACTCTAAGCTGAACCAGACGACCAGATGGAAGACCTAGACAAACCATGTCCTTGCGTATTGCTGTACAGTTTGGTCGATACTCAGGCGGAAGCCATAGAAAGCGATGCTGGTTGCGCAATATCCACTGACCCTGCAATAGGATGTAGGTGGACTGCCTTTGTTGCAAAGAAGGCAATGGTGCAATGGAGCAAAAAGGGATAGGAATATCGCCTGCATCAGTGTGAAGCATCTGCCCATCTGGCGAGAAGGCCACCACCGTGACATAGTCGGAATGGCCCTCCAGCGTGCTGCGACACGTCCCTGTCGCCGCCTCCCATAGCCGTACTGTGTAGTCCCTGGATGCCGACGCGACCAGCTGCCCGTCTGGCGAGAAGGCCACCGCCGTGACATAGTTGGAATGGCCCTCTAGCGTGCTGCGACACGAATCCCAATCCACCTCCCTTATTGACAGCATCTTTACCTGCTGTGGCACTTGTTCCGCAAAAGTCTGCCGTATCAAACTAATCTCGGGGGCAAATACAAGTGCAGACCAATAGATCTGCAGTGGAGCATCTGCGAGTATAGACTGAAACCGCAGCACAAATCGCTTGGCGTCGTGAAGAAAACTTAGAACAATGCTTGCAGATAGCTAGTTACATATTAGCACGGCACCAAGAAACAACGTTGCAAAGATCTTACGCCTACAAGTGCCTAAAGGCTGTCAAGCAAGTAAACACATCTATTGGACTCTCTCATAAGACTCATAGCCTCGAACCAATAGAGAAGGTGCTTCTGGAGAAAGACGTGTGTAGCGTCTCCGTCTATAATTTTCTGCTAGCTCTGCTTAAGATGAGCAACCCAGTAGCGACACGCATACTGCAGGTCAGGTGACAGACTGCTAGCAACTGTCGCCTCATTAATTTTGCTTCTCAGCACCCCGGGTCCTGAGAGGCTGCACATGTCCTGACGTAGGCCGCTTTGTCTAGACATAAGCTCAAGGCAGCGAGATGTGAGCTTCTTGTGTGTGCTTTTCTCATCTACCCAAAAGAGGCTCTGTCCCTGTTTCTTTGGGTCAACTAGGAATTCGCGAAAGGACAAATGTAGCAGTCTAATAGGAGCGTTCTCGTTGTCAGGAATACTAAGAACAGAATGCAAAGAGTCTAGCCAACACTTAACCTCCTCTTGTGGAACTTGAAGAAGATATGCAAGGGACACAACAGAAAGTGGGCTCTCTAACACAACAATGCTACCTACAAGTTCTCAGAACCCGTGAAGCCACGTTTCCCTCTCGTCTTCCTCCTGCTCAATAAACAGCTGATCTAAAATAGGAAGGTAGGTCCGCTCTAGTTGTGAAAAGGTTGACTTTTAATATTCCAAAACTTTGCTTAAGTATTCCTTAGGATTGCTTCCTTTTGTGCTAATATATCAGCACACTGTAGCGGCATAGATAAACAGCGGCATGGCTAGCTCAACTAGAGCCTGAATCTGGTGTGCCGCTGGCCAGTCTGAGGACAACATACGCGCTTTTTGTATTATACTAAGCTCATGCTCTAGGAAGAGACGTATGTCGTGTTCAATTGTGCTCCTTTGTACTTCGTAGAGGACTAGGTCTTGGTATGTGCCATTAGGCATCTCTTTAAAGCCAAGGCGAATGTGGAGCTCTGGCCTGCTAGTTACTATGATCCGTAAGGGCACCGGCCTAATGTCCTTTGTCTAAGCAAGCAGCTGAAGAATCACTCAAATGTCTCGCTCTTGCTCACATTCGTCCAACGCGTCTATTACAACAACATGTGCTGAGGCCTGCAAACAAGCCTGCTTTATTCCTAAGAGCGGCTGCAGGATTAGCTTCTCAAACTGGTCTTTTAGGGATTTGTCAGAAATAGTTGAGTCCTTTCAAGCGCCTTCCTTATACTAGGTAGCATGCCTGGCTCACAGGCCACCAAGTCTTTAGCGATGGTGGTAAAGAACCGTGAGGCGTTGCCGCGGTCACCTTCGCCTCTCTTGAAGAAGAAGCTTGCTCCTAGCTGACCGTGGCTAGCAAATGACTGCGCAATTGTCCGCGCAATCATAGATTTTCCTGTACCAGCCATCCCGCTCAGCCAGAATATAGGTTTGCCATCCTTATCCTGCGCCCAATTTGCAATGTCCTGCAGCAGTGCAGTGCGTGTATTTGGTAGGCATTGTGCATTGTGCTCTTTCGTGTAGGAGTTGTATGATGCTCCTGTCGCGGTAGGTAGCTGGACATGGTGAGTCACTTGGTCTAGCTTCTTGTCAAAGTCAAGCATCAGACCCCTGGAGGAAATGGTCAGCTACTTTTGCGCTAAAATGAAGTGACAAAGACTTGCGTGTGATCAACCTGAAGCGCTAGCGTAAAGATATGTTCGTAACCTTCCATGTTAGAAACAATCTTCTCTACCTGCTTGCTGGTGAACAGCCACTTGAGAGCTCGCGCTCCAAACCAGCTCATAACCTTGCGAGCCTTTCCTGGCTCCAGCTCCTCCTTCAGCTCCTTCAGCTCCTGCAAGCATTGCTTGAGTGACTTGAACAAGCCATAAGTAGTGGAAAGTTGTGCTTTGTGTGGTCCGCCTAATAGCTTGTTGATGCTTTCTAGGATGCGCTTGATGTTGCTAACTTTATTCTCAATGCGTTGGATGTCGTTCTTTGCGTCTTTGACAGCGATGGAGTACTGGATGCAGAGTGTGGCAATCTTGGCGGATATGTCGATTACAGCGATGACGCTTGCTGCGCCCGAAAGGCCATCCATGATGTGATGCCTGTAACAGGGGGGAGATGTGCTGATAGATAACGAACCGTACTGATGTAGGTTGACAGGCCAGCGAGGCCGCTGTCAGGTTGTAAGAAGCGCTGCGATCCATCATTTGCTGCATATGGCTGAGAGCAGGCACAGCTAAGCGCTGCAGCATCACAGGCAGCGGTCCGAAAGGCTTCGGAAATACGTTCTCCCGAGGTCTGCTTATCGGGAGGGATACAACATTATTACAGCAAATAAAATAAGGCATTGCATATGCTTAAAGTTTTAGAGTCTTTTAACTCCATAGTACCTGTAATTTGTCTCGGCACGGTGTGTGTCTCGCGACGCAGTGAGGGACCTTACGACTTTGTAGAGCTGGCTCGACCCCTTTAACATTTTGACATGAAGATTCTACCTGTCGGTATACCTTCCTAGACGCTGATTTCTTCATTCATTTATGTTGTTCACGAGCGCAGTGGAGGTTTTTAATTATGTGATTGGCGTTCATTACATTATCATGGATGCGTATGTATATACTGAAAGCGAGTGTCTGGGTAATAAGACGCCAATTGGGTATCATGGAAGTCAATGCTGAACAAGAGACCCAAAAAACAAAAAACAAAACCAAAACGACACCCATCCTGAACCTAAACACATCAAGCACGTTTTGTGGAGAATAGAGGTAGAAATACAAAGACCATAAGATGACGAGAGTTTTCCTCACACTGCGCGTTTACATGTTCTCAATTACGTGAGCGTTGATGGCGCTCTGGAATCCGGCGTTGTTGTGGCCATACTCTTGCTCTGCGCTGACAGGGTGACTCGAGCTGGGACCAGCGCCGTACTTGCTGGGCCCCTCGCCGTGCATCTCGGCCTGTGCGAGCTGAGATTGCACGGTTTGGTTCTGGGCTGGCAGGAAGATGACTTTTGAGTTTGCGCTCTTAGCCATCGATTGCATAGCCTCCAGATACCTGATCTGCATAGCGGGAGCACTGCTCAGGATATCGGCGGCCTGGCGCATCAACTTGGCGCTCTCGACCTCTGCGCGGGCGGCGATGACCTTGGCCTCGCCGGTCCTCTTGGACTGCGCGGCCATGGAGAGAGACTCCTGCAGGTCTTGCGAGAAGATGATGTCTTTGATGAGCATCGACTCGACTTCGCAGCCCCAGCCGTGGGCGATGCTCTCGATGATTTCGCGGATGGACTGGGCGATCTCCTCGCGGCGCTCGATCACGTCCTGGAGGACGCGGGCGCCGATGACATGGCGGAGGGTGGTCTGCGTGCGCTCGACCAGGGCTTGGCGGATGTTGGAGATGCCGAAGGCGGCCTTGTGGGGGGACGTGATACGGTAGTAGATGACCGAGGTGAGGTGGAGGGAGACGTTGTCCTTTGTCATGCAGACTTGCTTAGGGACCTCGACGATCTAGTGGCAGTGCTGTTAGCAACGTGTTGTCGATGCTGTGTCTTGGGGACGTACCTGAATTTTGACGTCTACCTGGATCAATTGCTCGGACAGCGGGTTGACCTTGACCAGACCGGGATCGACCGCGCGAGAAAAGCGTCCGAATTTGGTGATCAACCCCACATTTCCCTGGTTGACGGGCTTGTATGGGTTCGGGCAAACGATGCAGCAGGGAATGGCGCCGAGGGTTCCAATGCATGAACCGAGCGTAGTGATCATTCCACCATACCACCCGTTCATGTCTTCGTCGGCATCGTCTGCTTTGATGACGCGCGCATACGACGGCTGCAGGTCTTCACGGCGCGGAGGCTGGACTTTGACGATGGGGTCCTCGAGGCGGCTTGCGCCTGCGCCCGCGCCGTTAACTGGTGCTTTTCCGTTGTCGCTCATGGTTGCCGTGTTGATGGTTGAGGAATCTCCGAGAATGGCGCGTGAGGAAGACGTCTTGGCGGCTGTTGGTCACGTTGGGTGTGTGTGTGTGTGTGGATGCGTGGTACGGCTGTAGCGGTAGCTGTGGTGCTGGAATGTGTATGCAGCAATGGGTAAGTGGGGTGGGCAGTGGTTGTGGAGGTGATTGTACTTTATAGCTTGGTATGCCAAAGCGGGGAACCCAGGGGTCCAAACGCGACACACCCTGGCAACGGCGCTAGCACCTGCCTTGCCGGGGCTTGGAACGGGGCCAAGGGGGCTGTGCTCCATCATCCCACCGTTGACAGCAGCACGCACCTCCAGGCGAAGGGAGGAGCAGTTGAGCCATTATTCCCGCAGCAGCGCACAGTCTGGACACGGGCAGTTGCATTGCGGCATTTGAAGAGCTGGATGCAGCACCGTCGACTTCTGGATACTGGGCGCATCCGAGACGTCCCGTGAGTACAGGGCTCTCCATCGTATTCATTGCATCGAAGCATCGTTCGATGCTCTGCCAATGCACGTCAAAGAGGTTACAGAAGCTCGGCCATGCGCCACGTGGATCGACAGGCGGCAAAGTCGGCCGGCGAAGCGAACCACAGGCCGGTTGGGCCACACCGGTGAGTGTCACGAGATGGCTAAACATCATCGACTTTCCACAAGGCAGAATTGAGCCGTCGCATCCTTTCTCTCCTTGGGCTTGTCTGTTATCGACGACGTCAAGACCGCGGCACTAACGACACCATCAAGCGCTCATGCGCCGCATCGTAGAACTGAAGTGCAAAGTCCACGTTGAGCTCAGCCCTGCATTCAGAGGCACGGGAGCGTCAGGATGAGGCTGGGAAGAGAGACCGTACGCCTCTCCAAGGCACCCGCTCACTCGGACATGCTGAAGAACCAGCAACATGGCGCAGGCGGCTCTTGCCACCAAACTGCGTTTCCTGAGGCAACATTTCTACATCATCTTCACTTCATTCTCTCAAGATGTGTGCTAGCCGCATTCAGAAAACTGGCGAATATTGAATTGGCAAGGGCTGCCTCGTAATTCATCATGGCCCTTTTTGTTCCGCTACTGAATCGTTATTTCCTCCAATGCACCAGCGGGACTGCGCCCTCTGCATGCGAATCTGCCCGCAATGCGAAGATCGCGAAGAATAGTCGTATTCACCGGCCGGTCCGGATTTGTAGATTGTGCTTCGTTACGTTGAGGGTAATCTTTGCTGTCAGCACCGATCTGGCACTGCCCCTTTGCTGCATTGTGGCCTCTTTCAAGTGCCTCACAGCGGATCGTTTGTTCTCACTCAGCACTCCCTGGTCCTCGTGTGAGTTGTTTGAAATCGAAGCGCTTGTTCGCCACTGTCTAACGGAGGTACGGAACCGTGCTGTGCACAAACGCGGCAACGCCGACATGCTCAAAATAATTCGTCTAGAAAGTTACCCATTGAGAGGAGAAAATGCTCGTCTGTGCCGTGTGGAAGGATGTACCCGCGCGGTATGAACCTCGTCTGTCTTGGTTGTCCCTCCTTGCTCCGTGGGGCTTCACTCATTTCTTCTCTGGCAGGGGAAATGCAAGGCAGACTACACTTCTGTGCCGATGAATCCAATTTGCTGAATCCCCATTCAACTCACATCTATTGGTGCTGGTCCCCTGTCTGAAGAAAGTGACAAGGGCAATAGATAGGAGGATCTTTAGGAGACTTGACAACGTCTGCTGGCAGATGCGGTAGGGTTTACTGAGAAGAGGCCAATCCTCTTGCCCTCTGCCTGAATTCGTTTGCCGCCCCCTTGGACGTTTGAACTTGTATATCTTGGAGCACTCCATTCTTAAAACGATCACGGGGGTGAAGGCTTAGCTTTCCAGACTGACAACAATCACAAACAAATTGAATACAGTTCTGACCAAGCAACTGCTGCATCATCACATCGAAGTTTCCTGTCCCATTCGCCCACCCTCTACTGCACCTTCGGCTCAAACGTCCGAATCCTTCCATCCTTCCATCAAACCGGTGAAGGGCCTCCCATTACCATCCCCTAGGCAACCCGCTCTCCCCTCTCCAGTGTCTACTTCGTCCAACTATAGCAATACCCAAGAGCCCGCAATCTTTTCTTAAGGGTGGATCGTAGGGGCAACTGCCAAATGCATCGATAGCCTACCTTAGGCGACCTACAGTGTCTCTTATCTCGTGTTACCAACCCAGCTCGCCAATCCATCGACCCTCGCAAGGCCAGAGAAGAGTCCGCCTTGCAGTTATCCTACAGTTAGAAATATAGAGGGGTTACGTATCAATTATCCCCCCTTCCCAATGCACAGGACATGTCTTCGATTCGAGGGAGGCGCCGAGTGGGAGCTGCAGCGCAGCACCCAGAGGAATGTCTTAGGCGTACCGCCGAGTGAGGCGTGCGTTGTAGATGATATTGATGAAGGAGGGCAGTGCAGCGAGAAAATACCTCAATGGAAACGAACGAACGGGAATGTTGGCTTCATGATTGTTTTCTGTACCTGCGTAACGCATGCTGAGCTTTTTTCTCTTGCAATGATCGTGTCCAGCACTTTCGAATTCACATCGTTCTCTTCTTTGTGATCCAGCCGGGAAGTGTAAGGCTTTTTGGCATTCAAGATTGGAGTGATGCCACCGTTCGAGATTCCTGGGACTCCGCACAAGTAAATACGTTACATGTCAGTGACGAAACCTTCATCGTGACCACCCCGTGCAACATAAAGGCAGGAATCAAGCATGAAATGAAGGAAGCTCGGTATTAAAACCTTATTACACAGCTCCATCTACCCATAACCCCAAGATGACATGACCATAAGACGCCCGGAGATGCAACCCTCGTACCGATCGTAACAGCAATGCAACAAATACCCAGACCCATAGCAAACGCCGGCTTTGATCAACAAATACAGATGGAGAAGGTAGCCCGCGAACATGTCTCAATTCTTCAGAATGCTGTTCGCATTCCTTCTGTCCTTCTTCAAAGGCGAGAACGTAAAGTGTTCCTCGGACATCATGTTATATCCGCCACTAATCGGCCGTTGTGTGCCTTTGCCTAGGACACTTTTTCCCAATGCACGCGCAGCGAATATGCCTTTGCTCGTCATCGGTTTCGGGGGCGCGACATCCTCATCAGCATCGAACAACGTCTTGCCCAGGCCACTGCTTGCACCGAGCTTGCGTTTCTTCTTCTTTTCGGCCACTGGCTCTTCTGTGAAGTTGGCAAAGGACAAGAGAGACTTGCGGGCTTTGACCTTGCGGGCGAGGGACTTGTCCTTTGAGGGACCATCGTCCGCGTCCTTGAGGGGAACTGTGGTCGAGGCGTTCTCTGAACTGTCCTTGTCTGTGGAGTGTTCGGGTACTTCTTCAACGACCTGTTCTAGTATGGGAGCTGCAGCTTTCTTCCGGCGTGGGACAGGCTTTGCGTTGGCCTTGTTCGATGCGGAGGGAGCGAGGGGTTTGGACTTGGGTTCGGCCGCCTTCTTTGGAGCTTTCTTAGGCAGTGCCGTGGGAGTGGCTTCGTGCTCGGCAGCTTCCTCTTCTTCCTCGATCGCACCGCCAGGTACGACGCTTCCAGTGCGATTCAAGAAAGGTGTGAGTGAGAATGTAGATGTGTCACCGACCGCGGATACTGAAGTAGCTCGTTTGAACTTCTTTGCAGGAAATCCGTTTCCAGGCGTCCCCAAGTTGGTCTCTGGCTCAACGGTAGTTGCCATGCGCTTGCGAGCATTCTTGGTTGCCTTCTCTACTAGCTCAATCGAAGGCTTGACAGTGATCCTACCAGTTGGGGCAGTACTTTGAGCCCTCTCAAGCTTCCCTTCCGTCTCCTTGAGCCGCTCCTTGGTTGATCGAAGTTTGTCTCTGAACATGCCCAATTTGACGTCAAGTTCGGCGTTGCGGGTTTGAAGCTCGGCTAACGATTTGGAATGTTCTTTCTCTGACTTCTTGCGCTCACGCCTCTCTTCATCGAGTTCTTTCCGAATCGCTTCGATTTCAGGATCAGTCTGCTTGCCAGTCTTCTTGACAGCATTCTCAGCCTTCTGGCGCTCACGTTTCTCCTGTTCAAGTTCTTGCCGAAGCTCTTCGAACTCAGCATCACGATGGCCTCCTTTTTGACCTGCCTTCTCGGCTTCCTGGCGCAGGCTCTTCTCCTGTTCTAGTTCCCGACATAGCTCCTCTAGTTCGGCTTCCCGCTGGGCTTCCCGCTCGGCATCACGCTTGCTTCCTTTGTTGGCTTCTTTCGAGTTGGCCTTGTCGAGCTTGGCCTGTACTTGGGCTGTTGCTTGTCGCTGTGCGTCGAGCTCGGCCTGTACTTGGGCTGTTGCTTGTCGCTGTGCGTCGAGCTCGGCATGTACTTGCGCTGTTGCCTGTCGCTGTGCATCGAGCTCGGCATGAACTTTACCCGTTGCTTGCTGCTGAGCGTCAAGCTCGGCTTGAACCTTCTCGGCTGCCTCCTCCGCCTTTGCAATGGCCGTCTCTGCCTTCAGTCTGTCTTTCTTCTCCTTTGCCAACTCTTTGCGCAGCTCCTCCAATTCCCCTCGGAGTTCCTCGTCCTGCTCAGCCTTTTTTCCTTGCTTTGTGAAAGCACGAGCGGCCGTCCGCTTCTCGTTCTCGAGTTCGACTTGAAGAGTGGTTAATTGGCGCTGTAGCGATAGTTTCTCGGCCAAGAGCCCTTGGTTGGCTTCAACTTGAGCACGTAGGTGCTCCACCTCGGGTCGTAGGGATGACATTTCGCGGTTGAGTGCAAGCTTCTCGGAAAGAAGTTTATTTGAGTCGGAAGTGACATTCTCCATCGCTCGTAACTCGGCCTGGGGGTGATGTTAGCACGGAAACGCACTGTAAAATACAACGGGCTTGCTTACCTTCAGGTTTGCGACTTCCCGAGACTGGGTTCGGAGCTGGTTCTGCAGTAGCTCGTCTTCGGCTTTGTGTTGATCCAGCTGCAACATCATCTCATCCAAAGCCTCTTCTAGTACGTCTGCGCGTGCCTGTTCTTCCTCCAGTTGTTCGTGCAGGTCGCTGATCTCGTCTTGCAGCAGGCATTTGTTGACTCGCATTTTCCGGAGTTCTTCATTGTTGGCGACTATCTCGACAGAGTTCTTGCTCCTTTCAAGGCTAAGCTCATGGCTCGCTGTCCGCAGCGAGTGTTGAAGCTGCATGCGAAGCATTAGCCATATTGATGAGCCATGTTTTGCGACCATTCATGAAGCACTTACGTCTTTTATTTCATGGTCATTGCCTGGCTCCATGGTGGGAGGCATTGTGTGAATGATATACGCCGAATGTTGCGCAAACAGCAGGGTAAAGTGATAGAAGTAGAGGGGCAGCAATCGGTTGACGCGTTGTTTGTTTACCAGGTTGTGGCGTGCCAAGCCCGCGATTTTTGCTGAGGTAATACCAGCAAAAAGATGGTGAAAGAGAAGCAAAGTAAAACTTGTAGAACGAGATAGCCAGCAGGATATTCTTAGAGAAATAGCACTCTGTGGATGCCCTCGTGTGGATAGGAAGGCTATTCCGTCAACCCTCATCACGTTTTCTCAAGTTCCAGCACCCCTGCAAAACAGTTCGCTTGGCATGATTACGTTGTTCGATCTCAAGGCCACGTTCATTCAAACCGCCAGACTTCAGAGCTTTGTCCTTCCCCACTACCACATCCTACATCCACAATGCGGTGGTTCCAGCTCCTCGCGGCCTCTGTCCTTCCCTTTGCTGCTCTGGCAGCCAAGAAGCCCACCGGCAACCGATACGACGACTTCCGCACCAAATCGCTGTCATCGGGGCCGCTGAAGCTCGACGACGCGAGCTACGCCCAATTGACCAAGGCACCGAGGGACTATTCCGTTGCCGTGCTGCTCACTGCTTTGGAGACACGATTCGGATGTGTTCTTTGCAGAGAATTCCAGCCCGAGTGGGATTTGCTGGCCAAGACCTGGGTGAAGGGTGACAAGAATGGCGCAAGTCGTCTGCTGTATGGAACACTGGACTTTGTCGATGGAAAGAATACGTTCCAATCGGTATGATGATGCACTGCATTGGATAGGAAAACATGACTGCTCACATTTGCTGCCAGTTGATGCTCCAAACCGCCCCGGTTCTTCTCTTCTTCCATCCTACCGTTGGCCCGAATGCGAAAATTGATGCGCAACCTGTTCGATTCGACTTCACGGCTGGGTAAGTCCTCCCGTATGTCTGTAGTTGAAACCATGGAGTGTCTGACAGCTTCCAGTCCCCAATCTGCCGAGCAGATCCACGCTTGGGTCTCCCGCCAACTGCCTGGCGACGTCCCCAAGCCCGTCATCCGCCGACCCATCAACTACGTAAAGATTGTTTCTGTTACCACCGCGATTCTCGGTGTAATCACCTTCTTCGCCGTCGCCTCTCCTTATATCGTCCCGGTTCTGCAGAACCGCAATCTGTGGGCTGCCTTCAGCCTGATTGCCGTTCTCCTGTTCACTAGCGGACATATGTTCAATCACATCAGGAAGGTTCAGTACGCGGGTGGGGATGGAAAGGGAGGAATCAGCTACTTCGCTGGTGGCTTCAGCAACCAATTTGGCTTAGAGTCACAGATCATTGCCGCTATTTGTAAGTGACAGCAAGCTTTATAGGTACAAAGCTTTGGCTAATTACTTCAATTCCAGATGGTGTCCTCTCCTTCGCTACTATCTCTCTTGCGCTCAAAGTGCCCCGAATTGCCGACGCACGCGCCCAACAATTCGCCGTTTTTCTTTGGAGCGGCGTGCTCTTCTGCATGTACAGCTTCCTGCTGAGCGTCTTCCGGATGAAGAACGGAGGATACACATTCTGGCTTCCTCCATTCTGAGGTAGATGAGGGAAATGGAGGGGCTGGTGGAGAAACAGCACTCCTTCTGTGTCGTAAGCTCAAGTCACAATTAGAGCAAGTATCCCAGTTCGAAGTTGTGTTGGTGTATTTTGTAGGACGTTGGACGTGGAATCGGAAGGACTGAATGGCATGGATTGTATCATAGAGCTGCGGGTACCATATACCTTAGTCTTAGGCGTTCAAAAGGAAAGATGAAAATTAAGGATCTTTTGCACAGCTATTACCTTTTCCATTACACGCAACCTTGCCGCGCTTCTTATCTTTACGGTGGCTTACTTTCACAACGCCTCACTTTACAGTTCTCATCGTAACTCTCCTCTCAGCTCTTGAATTCGGTGGTACCCTTGGCCTGACATTACTGTATATTCCCAAGCGGATCCTATTAACATGAGAAGTGGTAAATTGCAGTATTACCACAAAACAATCTGCTGCGTCTGTTTCGTCGCATATTCTTATCGTTAATGCTCAAGTCTATTGGGATTTCTGAATGTGAAGGCTCTCCAACGTCGTTTAGATTGATATTCAGTCTAGCAGGTTTTTTCCTCAATGTTGCGCGCGGAACTTGCGGTTTTCTGGCTAATGCTCAGGATGTGTGCTTCGGGTCGTCAATCAATTCTATGCGCACGGCTTGCAAATGTTGACGCGCATTATGATCATCTTCCGGTCTTCAGAGAAGAAGCGCCTTATGTTCAGCATTAGAATACCTACACAAAGATTGCGGTATTTGCTGGCCGTTGGGGCGGGAAGTCCTAAGGGCGGAAAAAATATCAGACGCAAACTTAACTCAAGTCTGTTTCCTAAACCTCGAAATAAGGGATCCTGATTACGTGCATAGCATGCATAAATGCAGCAGATATAATAGGATAATGTAGTAATGTAGAATTATGTTCATCCTGCTCTTCTCATTCAAGATAAGAGGGGGGGGTAAAAACAAGACCAGCCGCGCTCTCCACAACCCCCCACCCCCCCTTTCTTTCAACACAGACACAAACCAACCTTTCAACATGCAAAAACGAAGACAAAAACAAACGCTGGACTTGCTGGGAATCGAACCCAGGACCTTTCCCATGCTAAGGGAAAATTATACCACTAAACCACAAGCCCATTGACGGCGCTGAGCCGCTATTGAATCATGCAAGTTTTTCACATAAGTAAATATATATCTATACCGGCTTACGGTATCGCCTAATGGCAGATCAAAGAGAAGATTCTGAAGGTTTTGGTCTTGATTTGGTTGGCAGGGTATAGTAGGTCTAGAACGTGAAGAGATTTTACCCAAGGCGGTGAGTTAGTGCGCGGGGTCTCTTGAGTTTTGACAGGTGGCACCAAAGCTCTCTACCACAGAGTGAATACGGATTTCAACATTATATTGAGCAAGCTAGAAGCTAACCATCCAAGCCACGCTTCCAACTCTGAGCACAGCTTTTCTTACTAAAGAGAGTGTAAATTTCTTCCCCTCGTCGCCATGGTGTGTCACTGTTACCCCTACCCTTCATTTTCACTATCTCTACATTATTGACCTGCTCATTGTTCAATTGTCCCCGTAAGCCATACAGAGGAAAGCCCATAGCATCTAAGAAGGTACCAGTATCTTGTGAGGAATATTCAGATTGCTGCTAGAACAGTAAACCAATACTAGTTAATACGGGGGTTGCAGATTCATATTGATCCTTCCGTTCTGTACTAAAATTATGCAAAGTCTAATATTCCATAATAAATACCAACTCATTCGTGAGTCTTTCTACAACCAGTGTTATGCTTGGCAGGTAATTGGAAAACTGTGCCTACCAAATGATGCAGATATATATCGACAATATTTAATGCTTCATCTATTCCATGTTGCTCCGCACCTCCATCTCGGAAACTCAAATTGGAAGCTGTCTTCATTTACTCAGAAGCATCACCTTGTAGTCAGGATCGATTCCCTCACATTTGCGACGTTGATACCAAACCTATGCATATTTGTCGTCCGGGCGGGTACCATTCTGTCCGTTTAGGAGACGTTCTAAATGATGGAAGATACAAATTCACACACGTACTAGGTCAGGGTAGCTATTCCACAGTGTGGGCTGCAAGAGATCAAAGGTCTCGCCAATCTCTTCATATTCACGGAACAGAGTTGATGGGCTTTCTAGGGAACACCAAAATGTTGCCATAAAGATCACTGTCTCTGAGATGGAACAGGAAAGTCGAGATCTTCGTATCCTACGCGCTTTGGTAGCTCTACAGTTTGATCACCTTGGCTCTTAATCCATCATCCCAATGGTGGTCCAATTCCGACTCGATGGTCTGAATAGGGCCCACAACTATCTTGTACTTGAACTATTAGCACCCAACATCCCCGAATTAATCGAAAGGTGTTATCAAGCCGAGCAACTTCTAGGACTAATTGCAAAATTCGTTGCGAAGCAGACTCTTCTCGGCCTTGATTATTTGCACGAACACAATGTTGTACATGGAAGTGAGTGAACATACTACATGTCATCACATCAAGCCAGTCCAACCTGTTCAGTTGAAGAAGCAAGCTTCCAGGTTGGTCGTCTCGCAGTGCAAGTGATATTACACATCTCTCTTCCTCTCGTTCGGGAGAGATGGACACGCGTCCACACCGCTGTGCGCTTAGAAGTTCATCAAACAGTAACAGCTGCGACGCTGTGGCTCCGCTCCTAGTCTGCACCGAGCGTGTCGCTGTAGTTAATTTATTGATTGATTCCTACTCGGTTTCAGCCACGATTTCTCCGCAGCTATGCCCGGATCAGCTAACGTAGCAGACAGCCGACGGGGAAGTCTAGCTTGTATATATAGAAGTTGACAGAGTTACAAATTTCTATTATGTAACCTCCTTAAACAATCAGACGGCGTTTTGGCTGCTGATTTTGGAGGACTGTGACGCCGTTTTCTGACGCTGACTTGCCACTAAACCACCCTAAACCTACCCGAATCGAAGTCTCCAATGTGATGTACCTTGGGCAGGGGTCGAAACTGAACCCGAGCATAGGCGCAAAGTAACAACCTCCTTATACTGTCGCCTTCCTGCCATCAAAAACTAAGAGTGACCCTCTTGGCCATTCTACCTTTTCAATCTTCTTGGCGCCTCTACGAGATGAGGTTCTTCGGCCAACTCTCCTTTCTCATTCATATCCCACAACAGGATATGGCGAGATCCGACAATGATAACAAAATGTGCCTGCAGCCCAAGCTTATCTTTCTCTATCATCTTTTGCACCTTATTGCTCATGACGTAATTTCTTAGCTGCGGGGCTTCATGGTTCATAACCCATGACCGAATATTATGATTACTGCGGTGCTCGTCCCCAATTTTAATTTGGTCATTGGTCTTAAACCCAAGTTGAAGGATTTGGGAGAGTTCCATGTCGCGCACGGCGTCTGCCATGGTAGGATAATTCTTCTTGTCATATATGCCCAGGTATTGTACTCGGTAAAACTTCCATTCAGTCACAATCAACCATCCAGGAACCTTGATGACAAGGTCGACTAAACCGTTTGTTCCGTCTGGCTACACAAGACGTTAGATATCTTCTAGCTAATAGCAAGTAACAGCTTACTTTTGTTACTGGGAATTCTATTTTTGGAACAAGACGATGGTTTCGCAACAGGCAGAAGTAGAAGGAATCTCGGTGGTTTGCTTCAGTCGTGTCCCGAAGATCCTTTGAGTGGATGTCTCGTTGCGTCATCACTTCTCGATAACAGCCTAGTGTTCTCTTAATATCTCCCTCAGCGATGAGACATTCAAGTGCTCCCGCAAGAGAGTCATGCATGTCATATTTTTCAAGAACCGCGCGAGCGATTCGATCTGCAGCAACCATATTCGGAATCTTGAGGTGCGTCGTCGGCTTTTCTGGGTCAAATGTAAGACCGCCAAAGTAGACCATTAGTGAACGCCACGAAGAATGATCTTTAGTCTCATTCTAGACAAGATTTGCGTTAACGCACATAGGAACAGAAGCTAAGATGTTAACATACCAAGTCTTCAAGCGTAAATCCGAGCCTGAAATGTTCGTACGGGATAGGTATAAAGTCCTCTTTGTCATATACTAGTCCCTTTTCAAAGTCTCTTATCACTGGCGCTGAAGAAGCAAACATCCTAAGAGACGCTTGAGGTACTTCAGAGTTTTCAGGGTCTTTAGTTTCTGGATTTATTCCCTGGATACAACGCTGAAGATATGCCAAACACGTCTCTGTGTTGTGAACTGTTTCGACTGGTGTATCTTGACAGAAATGATATCCGTTGAAACATTTAGTCATTTCTAAAAGAGAACCCTTGCGGGCGTTGGGGACTTTGTCAATGTAAGTTAAGGCCTCTTCTAAGTCTGAAGATGTCAAACCACAAAGCGTGGCTAGGGCCTTATGGAATGACAGATTTGCCGCTATATTGAACCCGCTAGTGAAGCTGGATAGAGAGAGTGGTGAGATGCCCGTGATAAAAATGTTTGTGGAGTCCTCTGCTGACAATGACTTTATTGTACTCCAGAAAGATCTGAAAGTCCGGCCGACTTGTGTATCATCCCAAGCAATTGTGGAATTTTTGTTGGCTGTAGACTGGTTAATGTAGCTATTAGGAAAAGCATCATACTCATCAACAAGTATGTACACCCCTTTACCAACAAGTTGCCCGTTACTCTGAATCGCAGCTTGAACTAACAGAATACACTGCTCAAGACTGTTGGTGGGATTTTGATTGTCAATATTTTGACATAGATCATCATAGGTTCCATTCAAGTACTTAGCGTAATTTGCGTAGAACCTCTTGATGGAATTGTTCAAACACTGGATGAGACACGTATTCGCCCCAGTAAGGTCTAGCATAGGGTTGACTCTGGAAAAATCGAATTTCAAGACGAAGAACTGTCCGGGCTTTACTTTTCCGTTGTCGATATCATTCTGCACCTTAAGACCCTACAGGAATTGAAAGAGAAGTAAGCTCTCACGTCACGGTAATAAATAAGACTGCTGCATACCTGGTACAGTGATTGATGATCACTTGCATACTGAAGACCGTGGAAGTGATTCAGCATGCTTATAGTTAGTGATTTGCCGAACCGACGTGGACGGCAGAAAAGGATGTGAGGATGCATTTCGTGCAACTTGGAGATATAGCCAGTACGATCAAAGTAAGCCTGGCCCTCTTTTCGTAGAAATGCGGAAAAATTCAAATTTCCTCCAGATTGGAAGTGCTTTAGTTCACCGTTAATTACCAGACTACTAGACTTAGATTGAGTTCTCTTTGGTGAAGGCGGTATATTGGCAGGAGGTGGACTCTTTCTCTTTCTCGTCTTAGAGTCTGCGGCGCGCTCTGTCGCCATAATGTAAATTAGTGTAAAGAGAACAAAAAGGTGCGTGGTTGGTGGACTTACCAGTAGAGATATCTTGCTCCTTCAGTTTCTGTACCATACCGACGATCTCCCTTCTCGCAAGCTTTCTTGCTAGGTCCGCGAGTCCTTTGCTAGGCCCAAAAGGCAGATGGCATCCTCTTTCGAAGGCCTCCACCTCACCAGCGAGCGACAAGAAAACGCTCCCTGTGATGGCTGCTTTTTTGAATTGCTTAGCTTGGTCACTATCGAGCAATTTCGGTTTATTTTGTTGGATCCACCCAAACAACTCGTGCTGATCCCACTCTTCTACCTCCTCGGTTGTGGGCTTTGCCTGGCTACCCGGATTGGAGGCCATGGCAGTTGGTAGGACGGCTAGACGTACGCAGGGGCGGGCGCCGGCGGGGATGGGGGCGGTGGCAGGGAATGCGAGTGGAAAGAGGCGCAATGGCGAACGGGTGGGTAAAGGGTCCGAATCCCAAGATAGGAGAGAAGAAAACTCGTTGGTAGGTGGGTTGAGAAATGTTTGTTGTTGGAGATGACTCAAAGCGTGCCAAGACACAGATGTCCGCTAAACCCAAATAGGGCGCACTGGAATTAAAGGATAGAAGTCGGGGCATTGAGCAGATTAGGGTAGAGGCCAGGGGGATCAATATACCTGCGGAGCTCTACTGTATCTGCTAGCGGGCCTTTTACAACCTTCTAAAGGTTCTCTCAGACACAACTTTGCTACTCTCCCCTGAATGCGAAAACGTGTAGGACAACACTCGGCTCCTAGCACTAAGACTTTCGCACCCAAAATCGAGCTTTCGTCGTTCCTAGAATACAATCACTCAGAGAAGAAGAACTTCTGCAGAAGCTGGAAGTCCCCGAGACGGGTGTCATCTACAGAAAAGATGGAAAGCCACTCGAACCAGGAATGCCAAACAATTTAGTCTATTCCGATTCAACGAACTATTAAATATGAGATTAAATATGCTGTCTCTTCAACCACCATGCTACCAGGCTTGGGAAATGGGGATTACAACCTTAGAGGCCAAGAAACGTGGCTTGGTGGTTACCAACCGTTGCATGTAATGATTGATTGATTACAAGTGCTTAGCTAGTGTCTAACTAACTACTATATGCCATCATATTTTTTCACGTGTAGCAGGTGCTCACTATTTTATTTTGTACTTAGTTTCCTTTACTACAGACATATAGAGAGAGAGCCTTACTGAGCCCTCGGCTCGACACGGCTTTCACACTCATTCCATGCACACAATTCTTCAGACCTTGACTTGCCTCTACATTTGCAACAGATGCAGCGGTCCTCAGATTTTAAGTAATTGCAGATTTCCGCTTGCTTTGTTGGTGTGCCGTTCATTGCGCATTCACGATTGCTGTAGCCAAGTTATATTAGCCTAACCCACCCCTCACATCACCATCCAAGCCTAATTGAATTGAACACAACGTTAAATGAGATTACTCTTCTGGCATACTAGTCCCTTGTTGCGAATCATCGAGACCCCTTTGGAAATTGCGATTCCATGTCCGGTAATACTCCAAGATGTCCAAAACCGCCCTTACCCAAACCTGAATGGTTTGATTTTGGACTCTCTTGTTCCTCACCCGTATTCACACCCGTGGACCCACCTGATCTCAGAGAAAGTTTGCTTTGAACACTCTGGACAATTCTGTCGACTGACCGGGTTCGCCGAATTCCGGAGAGAGCAGGAAGACATACAGCCAGAAGTGCAACCTCGGACTCAATAACATACCAAAAGAGTTCGTTTGAGAGCAATGCTGACATCGATTAGTTGACCATGGCCAATGTCGAACTAGGATAGAGAGATGTACTTAGAGGATCTTTGTGCGCGGAAGGGTTTGTGCCAAGGCCCAGCACAGCAGCAATCCCGCCGAGAGCTGCACGGTAGGATTTGAGATCAAGATAAGACGATGGGGACATGTTAGACAGAAGGAGGAGATGATGCGACCGAGATGAGTTGCCTGGAGGATAGGTGACATTTCTCGCAAAGCTACAAGACTACGCCTCTTACGTGAATAAGAATGCTACTTTACGGTCCCCAAAGGTAAGAAGTTAGACACATCCTAGGTGTGCAGCTAGCTTATCGTATGGCATTGGATAAGCTCCCATGTAGTAAGGTAGTATAAGCTAACACCAACACTACTACGTCGGGTGAAAGTTGCAGGCAACCGTAGTGAATATAGTAAGGTAGTATAAGCTAACACCAACACTACTACGCCGGGTGAAAGTTGATTTGTTGTCGGACATATCAAGCAGGCAACCGTAATGAATACAGTAAGGTAGTACAAGCTAACACCAACACTACCACGTCGGGCGAAAGTTGCAGGCAATCGTAATGAACATTGCGTCAGGGCAAGTTCTCGCGGGATCCGCAACCCACCCCATTTCGCGTAGGACTTGTACAAACGAGCGGCGGGAGAGCGTGGGCGTAAAATAACGACGCGCTACTGTTCCGCAACATTGTGTGCAGGTGAATACAAACAACAACAGTCACCTGCTGCCTCGTTCTATGCCCGAAATCCTGTCGTTTACAGCTCGCTCTGAATCCTGTTCTCAGGTTTATGCCACCTCGCAATCAACTTTTTGTTCGTTACATCATGACACTCACCTCCATTCCACTCTCGATCCTTGTCGCCGTGCTCTGCTTCCCTGTGTACCTTTTCTTCTCGAAACTCAACAGGTGGCTCACTCGTCGCACGCTCGCCCACAAATATGGTTGCAAAGAGCCTCCGCAGCTAAACCTCAACCTAGACGAAATCAGTCGCAAACCAGCACAGAATCAAAATTCCCTCGACACGGCGACCCGCCTCTTCGACGAATATGGGAAAACGTACAAAACCAAGCGAGCCAGTAGAGTCCTCATTAGAACAAGCGACCCGGAAGTGTCGAAGGCAGTATTAGCGACCCATTTCGAAAAGTTCGGTATGCAGCCCATACGATATGAGCGTGGGAAAAGTTTCTTCGGCAACGGCATGCTGGTTACAGACGGGCCTCAATGGAAGACAAGTCGAGCGCTCATTCGTCCAACTTTTGATGTTGCGCATATCGCGAATCTTGGTCGCTTAGGCCGTCATGTGGAACAGTTCATGGGCCTTCTTCCACGCGATGGTTCGACGATAGATTTGCTCCCGTTGCTCAAGCGACTGGTAAGTTATGAGCGAGCAATATGCTCTTTACCCGGCTTCTGACGTGGACTAGACTCTCGATATTTCCACTGAGTTTATCTTTGGCCGCTCAATAGACGCTCTCCTATCCCCGGAGTCGGGCAAAGATTTCCTGAGAGCTTTCGAGGCTGCAAAGCGTGATGTTGTGATTCCGGTTGCCCAACGGTCGAAAGACCATTACAAAGGTTGTCAAGAAGTACATGACTACATTGATGCCTGCATTGATGAAGCATTTGGCCGCATTTCGGAAACGGGAGACGGACCCCCAGATACCAAGAAACAGGTGCGAATAGTTGATGAACTTGTAAAGGCTTCGCAGGATAGGCTTAGCTTGCGATATCTCATTCTGAGCATCTTCATGCCCGCCCACGATAATGTAGCTGTTGCGCTCAGCAACGCGTTCTTCCATCTTGCCAGAAACCCCGACTGTTGGGCGAAACTTCGCGCCGAGATTCTTCCCGGAGTCTCTCAGCCTTTGACCTATGAGCTGTTAGGTTCCTTTAACTACCTAAATTGTGTGCTTCGCGAAAGTAAGTTCAACAAGGGAGATCAACAATCCAGCTAAGCTAATCTTTTTTCATAGCTTTCCGCTTGACACCCCTCAACTCAGGGACGCTTCGCGAATGTCTCGAGACAACTGTGCTCCCATCAGGCGGAGGCCCGGATGGTCGCAGCGCCCTACTTGTGGAAAAGGGGGATCTGATCGAGACACATTTCCGATCTCAACTGCGGGACAAATCCTTTTGGGGAGACAACGCTGACGAGTTCCACCCTGAACGGTGGGCTACCATCAAGCCAACATGGGAGTATATACCCTTTTCTGGAGGACCAAGGATCTGTCCTGCAATCAAACTTGTATATACCGAGTGCGAGTACATCATGGCAACGGTAGTAAGACAATTTTCTGGACTTGAGAATAGAGACAGGGTATTGGAGTGGGTGGAAGAACGGAGACTGACATTCCAGAGCCGCAATGGAGCAAAGGTCGGGCTCATTCTTTAGCGAATACATAAAATTTTGCATATATCACACTGCATCGTAAGTGACGTCAAAACCAATGTAATATTCAATTACCGTGTACAAGCTTTGGACAGCCAGCAATGGTCATCACTTCAAGATCTCATTTAGCTACACGATAGAGGCCTCAAGATTACCCTACTATCCGACCCAGAGTCTTGCCTTAATGACCACAGGATGCTTCCACTGCATGCTCTGCTCTTGCGTTTATAGTATCAACCAGCTCTGGACCTTTAAGAGTCATTCAAGCCCATCGACCAAAAACTTCTTGGTATACGCCACTCACCACAAGTCTTATCGTATAGCTCTCCTGCGACATCATCGACTGACAGTGTCGTTAGGGGTACGTATTTTCAATGCACGAGTGCTTAACTTACTACTGACCGAAATTGGAGCGGCGGCCACAAAGGCCATGAAGGTAAAGGTAGCGACCGTCGAAAGTAAACTTTGGATTTGCATACAGTTCGGGTTTTAAGAGAAAAATCAGTGACACATGGCATTTCTTAGCTCATGTATACTCACTTGGATTGTAAAAGCGCGACGATGATCTTGTCAGAAGGCTGGGTGCAACAGACATCACAGATCCCGGGCTACAAGTCCTACTGTCCCAGTTATATTCGATCATTTACACCTTGTTGAGTTGCCTTTTGCCTAATTTAGATACCTAATCAGTCTTGTGTGAGGCATCCTAGAAGCAGTCACACAGGTGAATACTCAAAAAATGAGACAGACAATTCACATTCAGCTACAGCAGCGTGGTAATCCGTACGTACACGGTATATCCGTAGTATTTGAAAAAGCTGTACGGTCCAAATTTGCACCTCTGTACGTACGTACGGCACCTGTAGGATGAGATGAGTTTACGGATCCAAATTTGCACCTCTATACGTACGTACGGAGACCACCGTATACGCCGTATACGGGTGTTTTAGTCTTGGCGCGAAATGTAGGCGCGAAGCTTGATAAGATGACTCTCTACAGCCTTGCTTTGTAGCCAGTTTTTCTGTAGTTGTATTGCTTTGATTGTAGCTCCACCAAAGCAATTTTCCAGGGCGTTTCGAACCCACTGAGTGGTAAGGCAACGCGCTACTTGTGGGGGAAGAGGAGGCTTGCATCGCTAACCGCTTTAGGACTACTCCAAACACAAGCTTTTACAACACCAAACAATCACCTGTGTAGGCGCTTATACGCGAAAACTACAACCATATTTACGGTACCATATACGCGTAGAATTGAAAATCACCTATGGTACGCCCCACAACCATACGTACTCAACTGCCTGTACGTACAAAGCAGCTACGGTGCCGTAACTTACGACCGTACTACGTACTGATTACCACGCTGCAGCTACATTGCTGTGAAGGGGTGCATGTCTGAATTCGTCGTCACTCTTTCCTCGAGCATGGGTCGGTACAACATCTGATTGGACAATACTCAATTCCATGCGGTCAAGGCTTCCTTACATTGTTTAGTTCCCTGCGAACCGTTGCGACCCCGCCGTGCCGCCGAATCCCCTGTTACTGCGTCAGTGACTCACATGCAACGTTGAAACCCGATGGCACAGTAAATCACGTACGCTATCAGCACGCCTGGGATACTCAGCCACTTTTTTTCACAACACTTCAGCTACATCTCCAGCCGTCTAGCAGGCAAGTTGAACACCCTCATCTCATTCCCATCTCGATCGCTTTACGTGTAACGAAGAGCCGAATCACTCTCTTTGATGACTCAATTTGGGTGAGATACCAGAATCTTCTAGCAGAGGATCGCGTACGTAAAATAACCTCAAGGTGTTGAACTAGCGTTAAGCAGGAGGTTTCCAATCACTATTCGTCTCGGTCTCCAGTCTCGCGCCTGAGAAATATCACGAGTCCGGCATACCCCTGAATCCATCGCTATTCGGGCGCCTATCGCCATTATAGCTGGTATATTCTCTGATGGATTCACAACGAAAAGGGCAGGCCAAAATCTTTGGTAAGGGCAATACAGATACCAAGACAGTGGACAACGACGGCCGAACAGTCCTTCACTATGTCGCTCGAAAAAGCCCAGGGAATGTGATGTGGACTATTCACGAGCTTGTCAAGGAAGGTGCAGATGTCAAGGCAGTAGACAACGACGGCCGAACAGCTCTTCACGATGCCATCCGATCCGGCTCAAGGGACACGACATGGACTATTCTCCAGCTTATTAGGGAAGGTGCAGATGTCAAGGCAGTGGATAACGACGGCCGAACAGTCCTTCACGATGTCGCTCGAAATAGCCCAGGGAATGTGATTTGGACTATTCGCGAGCTTGTCAAGGAAGGTGCAGATGTCAAGGCAGTAGACAACGACGGTCGGACAGCTCTTCACGATGCCGCCCGATCCGGCTCAAGGGACGCGATACAGACTATTCGCCAGCTTATCAGGGAAGGTGCAGATGTCAGGGCAGTGGACAACGACGGCCGAACAGTCCTTCACGATGTCGCTCGATCTGGCTCAGGGAATGTGATGTTGACTATTCGCGAGTTTGGTGCAGATTTCAAGGCAGTAGACAACGACGGCCGAACAGCTCTTCACGATGCCGCCCGATCCGGCTCAAGGAACGCGATATGGACTATTCGCAACCTTATTAGGGAAGGTGCAGACATCAAGGCAGTGGATAACGACGGCCGAACAGTCCTTCACTATGTCGCTCGAAATAGCCCAGGGAATGTGATGTGGACTATTCGCGAGCTTGTCAAGGAAGGTGCAGATGTCAAGGCAATAGACAACGACGGTCGAACAGCTCTTCACGATGCCGCCCGATCCGGCTTAAGGAACGCGATATGGACTATTCGCCAGCTTATTAGGGAAGGTGCAGATGTGAAGGCAGTAGACAACGACGGCCGAACAGCTCTTCACGATGCCGCCCGATCCGGCTCAATGAACGCGATACAGACTATTCGCCAGCTTATCAGGGAAGGTGCAGATGTCAGGGCAGTGGACAACGACGGCCGAACAGTCCTTCACGATGTTACTCAATATAGCTCAGAGTATGTGATTTTGACTATTCACGAGCTTATCAAGGAAGGTGCAAATGTCAAGGCAGTGGACAACGACGGCTAAACAGTCCTTCACGATGTCGCTCGATCTAGCTCAAAATACGCAACAGAGGCTATTCGCGAGCTTATCAGAAACGGTGCAGACGCTAAGGCAATGGATAATAACGGTCTAACAGCTCTTCATGGTGCTGCTGAAGTAGGCTTATTGCGTATTATTTGCTTACTAGACTTGGAAAATGAGGCATGTGGTTCTCCCGTGGTAGCCGCCGCGGTTTCGGGTCAGAAAGATGATGCCCTTCTTCTGTTGAAACATGGTGCGGATCCCTCACATGCTAGTAGGTGGTGGCAATCTCAGCAAGGTCCAAGCCAGGGTAGTCAACGTACCGTAGTACGTCGTACAATTACGGGCCGTAATGGTCAATTGCTCCGTACGTACGTAACAGCTATATGAGCCGTACCGTAGCCGTATTTATATATAATTTGACCCGTAATTACGGCTGTACGGCCGCCTTCTTAAGCAGTGTTTTGGCTGTTTTGTGTACTGATTTTGCTTGTTTCAGCGGCAGGTTTTAGTTTAGCACAGCGCTTGGATTGCTAAGCGTCGTAAGCCATAATATTGCGAATCGCCTGGTCGCCCTGGCATACACCTGCTAGACAAATTCCCTGCTATTTTGAGTAGGAATTTTAAAATGTGCTTTTCCTGACAAGCTGCAACTTGCCTAGCTCAAAGACTACTAGAAAAAGCATCCTACATGGCACAAGAAGGCTAAGCAGTTGCTAAGAGGGACGTTTTAAAGCTACGTTGACGCTAAACAAGATACTGAGGAGCTTTCTATAGAGCCCCTGTTGTCACGCAAGGTGTCTAGGGAGTACAAAAGCAACGCTTGTAGGGCACAAAAAATGAGCGTGGATCCTATGCTACTTACTAGCAGGGTATATAAATGATACAAGCGTTTATTGCAGCTTGACAAGTATTTTGACAACCTACAGAAGGACCGCAGCGACCCCAACAATGCCTGTAAACAGCTGCTTGATTACCTGTACCGCTGGTGGGTTATAGCAGGCCAAAAGCAATACCTAATTGTATATAAGATGGCTATAGATTACCTCTTGGTGCCCTGCACGTCATGTGACTGCGAGAGGGTCTTTAGCAGTGGCAGGCGAGCAATTACATGCGATCGCAATTTTCTTATAGGGTGTACTATTGAGGTCCTACAACTACAGAAGTACTGGCTGTGTAGAGGCGCCGTCCGAAGGTATCCCTGTCGACTCACAGCGTTGATTGAGCACAAAGACAAAGCTCAACACCAAGAAAACGATCATCAATTACCCGATTAGGAAGGTTATATACGCTCCGTAAGATGCCCTGGGTGCCTTGCTACGGTTACGGACCGTAATTCACCGTTTTTAACGATCACCGTACGTACGTAACCACCATACAAGCCGTACCGTACTACGCTACGTTGACTACGCTGGTCCAAGCACACCAAAAGAAATGCCTGGCTACTTGAAACTGTGGGAGAATGCTGTGAATGGATACGATTTTGGAACAATCAGTGCCTTGATCGACTCGATATCCTTGGCGGATAGTGATGTAACTTTCGATTCCATCTACTGGGAGTGGGAATTGCCGACTGTCATCGAGTCGAGTAATTGCGCTGAAGGTATAGACCGGGAAGTTCAACGGTTGCATGCTAAAGACAATGTTGTTCTTGTTCGCACGAGCTCAAGCACTGCGATTGAGGGAGCGACGGAACGCATCCAGGCCATGGCCTGCACTCAGTATCTTACAGGGTGTCGGGAGAACAAATGGGCCAGTTTCATCATAGAACTGTTAGACTTGGTAAACGTAGCGGGATTAAACTCAGCATACTCTGGTGCGTCTTTCAACTTCAACTCTAGCGCCTACTGCTACAACCGGGTTCAACTATTAACCAAAAAGCAGGATTTAGCGTGTATGCCATGAAAAATCAATAGATTTCAGTGACATGTTTTGGCGCCAATGTATCGATTAATTTCAGTAAACAAGGAGGGTTTCGAGGCGGCGGTTGATCTCATTAAGGCTTTGGATTGGCTTTGGAAGGCCATGCGCATGCCAATAATTGAGAATAGTCTCAACCTCCCATCAGCCAATTACACGCTCAGACCCACTATAAGCCTAAACACCTCCTCGTTTTCAGACTCGGAATATAACTGCTGGCGAATCCTATTCTCCTGTGTTGTATCCGAATCCCCATTATACACACATCATGATTTCGGGAAGGGCCTCGAGACGTCTTTCGATCTGATGATATCGCTTGCAGCAGCGGAGTTCTGTCTCGACGTCGAAGGTGGCGTGATATTTACTGGATACTAGACTCTGTTATACCCAACAGCGATCCAAGAAGACTGTGCGCAGTTTCATTTAATCACGAGCAATGATGGTCCAATCAATCCATATACGGCGGACCTCCAAGGGAGAGAGCTGACAAATGACCCTTCCCAGTTCAAAAAGATGCGATGCTTTATTGGGTGGTGCGAAACGGCTCATATTAAGCTTGGAACCAAGCAACTAGACTTCACAGTCAAGTACTCCCATGGCAACTCAAAGGAAAAGTCGCTAAGTGCAGACAATTACTCCATGCTGGGACAAGTTGGAGCCTCTGCTCCAATAGCAGCCGTCTTTGGGTTGCAGACCAACTTCAAATATACTTCCCATCGCCTCCACTTTACACCGCTAGGCGGCTACTGCTAGCTTCTTCAGAATACATCACAAGAACTAGCAATCATTTACCGATGATAGCCAACGTCGGTGCTGGTTGGTGCCGAAGTTGAGCCTGCTTCTGCAAATGAGCCGTGTATATGCTTCCAGGTGTGTTGGCGTACCGAATGACCGAGTACCATCTGTCGATACACATGCTGATGCTGTCGAAGTCGTGAAGGTATTGGAGGCCTTGGGTGATACATGCGTCCTTGGAGCACAAAGCGATACGTTCTTATTCCGAATGCTGATGCTGGGGCTCAATATTAATTTACTGAGTACTATGGCTCCGATTAAAAAGGGTAGTGGCGGAAAGCTCTACGGATTCGAATTCATGGACGTCGTTACTGCACCTGGTAGAGGATCGTGCATGAAAGAGCTAAAAATAGCATCCTCAGGGAGGCCCTGGCTTGACATTGCGAATGCAGTGGATCCCATGGTAGTGTGTTCGGACTTGGGTGAAGCCATCACTGCTGCGGGAAGCAACCAAAAAGTACAGAATGCGATCTACTCCCTAAAAGCTTCTAATTGTGCGGACAGAGTGCCATGTGCTCGTAGTAGTTCTTTAGATATCGTTCGGCATCGCCCTGTAAAGTGGCTGCCATATCTAAGAAAACACATCCAAGAGGCCAGATGTCAGAACTGTTATTCTGGTGCTCATATGCGGCTTCTACAGGTGAGCAGTATCGCAGAATGAATGCATCTAACGGTTCAGTTGTTGTACTCCTTCCACTATCTGTCCAGTCGTGTGACTGACCAGAGTCGGTTATGAGAACGTTTCCTTGGTGGATGAGAATATTGTGGGGATTAATTCCCCTATGCCGAATTTCGACTGACGTGTAAATAAGAGAGTCCAGTGGCCAGACATCCAAAAAATGTCTGTATTGTCGTCCATGTAAGGCTAAATGCTTGTGTGACAGATCCTTCATGATGTTTAACTCATTAACAAACATAGCTATGGTTTGCTTATCCCGTTTGGAGGCTCTTCCACAACGTATCTTTTTGAGGGTATATTCTTTGAAGCTGACTTTGCTTCGAATGTTGTGGACTTGGCTAAAGCCATTGCCGCCTAGCGAAGATAGAAACTCAAAGGGCAATAGGTCATTCAAATTCAAATGGCATTATATTCCGTGTTTTCACTCTAAAGATTTGGATATGATGATGTGTTGGTTCTTTTTGATACGTTCTTTATCATGCTGAAAGAAAAGCCGAGAGGAGATCTTGCGATCCTGGAAACCATACGTCGTCGAATTTATCATTCAACAGAGGTTCTAGGACTTCGAGTCTTCCGATGGTTCAAAGTTAAATGTACCAACGAGGACATTTGAACGCACGGTGTCCAGCGATCTTTTTTATTTCAGAATCTGTAAATGCTTCTCGAGGCTGAGCATCGTCGAAAAATTTCGCGATGCGCTTATTAAGCTGACCTGATGACAAGTTGACAAGAGCTTGACTACGCCTGAACCGTGCGAATCCTTAGTGGCGTTCACTAGCAGCTGTACGGCAGCGTCGTCCGTGCAAGACACGATCGGCACCAACTGCATGAACATGCAAGACATGCGAGGCAATCTGCAAAGTACCACCTGTTCATGCCAGTTGTGTACGCCTTGGTAGCATCTGTGCGTGGCTGCTGCATGGTCTGGATATTTATATTTCCTCTCACCTTTTGTATCCTCGGCCCCTTTTCGAACGGGTGGCATCTGGTTCAGGATCTGCACCGCCCAGTAAGCACAACGTGCGCGTTCTTACCGGTAATTTAATTCAACTTGACACCTCTCCTCTCCTGAAATGAAGGTTCGATAATCTCGGCTCGCTCGTAAGCAGCTCTCAGGTGTGCGCGCATGTCCGCATGCTGGCCGATGCGTGAGGGAATGTGGCGTGGCAGCCATTGAAAACGTGAGAATGCCCCGAATCATTCCGCAGTGTTCCATCGCCCAGTCAAGATGTTTCTCAGCGTGAAAGAACGAGCGCGACAGATCGCGAGCGGTCAGTTCCAGGCTTCGCAGACCCCGACGAGCTCGACGAGCGATCAAGTCGCGCCTCTGACAGCCGTTGCGCCCAAAGTCGTGCCCTCGAAGATCGTAACCGCGAAATTTACACCCTCCAAGGTTGCGCTCTCGAAGACCGCGCCCTCACCGACCACCAAGACTGAGTCCCCAAAGATTGCGTCCATAAAGACCTCAACTCCAAAGACCACAACCTCAAAGACTACAACATCAAAGACTACAACATCAAAGACAACAACTTCAAAGACTGCAACTTCAAAGGCTACAACCTCGAAGGCCTCGTCCCCAAAAACCTCATCCTCGAAGAGCTCGTCTCCAAAGATCGCATCCCCAAAAATCGCACCCCCAAAATTCGCATCCCCAAAGATCGCATCCCCAAAGATCGCATCCCCAAAGATCGCATCCCCAAAGATCGCATCCCCAAAGATCACACCCCCCAAAATCGCATCCCCAAAGATCGCGCCCTCAAAATCTGTGCGCTCAAAAGATCCGTCAAAAATCGGAATTGGCTCGTTCGCAGAGGAGCCAACGGAAGATAATACGAAGATATCCGATTTAAAGGCAGCCTGCCTAAAACAAGCGAGCGGCGTGACAGGGTTAGGAGGAAGACGCCTTGCTATCGTTCTGAAACAAACATCATCGGGCGAGTGGTATGCGGCTCTGAAAGACACGAGCTCAGACAAGTATCTGAAGATGTGGATGAACCGTAGCAAGACGTTCCCCGGACAGATCGAAGCTCTTGAAGCGTACCTGGTGTTTGTGAAGAAATCGAAGGTGGATTGCAGACTGTTCCCTATGTCGCCGAAGCTGAGCAAGAGCAAGTCATGATTGAGGGATGGATATGATCAAGAGGCTGGAAACACTAAGCGCCCGTGTGGCAACAGAATAGCAGCAATTGGACAGCTTCTCACTAGTGTATTCAAGAGCGACGAAGGGAATTGCAAAGACGGAAGCGGAAGTACCTGGGCAGGACCGAGGGACTGTGTACTGGGATTTGGGATTTGGAGGGTATTCAGGCGCATGGATTAGAACATTAACTTCTCCTCTCACTCATGGTAGGCGTTGGCATGTGAGCCACTTCAATCGTGGCCAACTCATTTTGGTGGTGGATCTTTCCTCGTGCATTGCAGGTGTTCTGTTTCTGGGACAGGCCATGCGGTTTCTGGAAACTCGATTGCCAGGCATGCGTAAGGAAAAACAAGGCTACTCTCACACGCTGTAACAACAATAATCTGTAAATAATCTCTAATACTGTACTTCAATTTAACAAAAATCTATAGATAGATATGCGCTCCAGGGGAAAGGGTGCGTAGAGGCATCTCAACTTGGCTCTCCTTGCGTAGCGCGAGAGCCATCGATAGATCTTGCCTTCTTTAATACACTTACATCTCTACTACATTACAACTGGCCGTATACTACGTGTTCTCACCACCTGATGGAAATAATAAGCAGAGTGCAGAAGGATCTACATTACCCTACTATGTCTTATTGTATTATCTGTCAGAACAACATTTACCCATTTTTAGAACCCACAAGTATTGTTCATGTTATTATCCTTAGAGGTGAGTACATGCAGGACTCTAACGACCCTTACGACCCTAGGATTGCGTAGGATCACTGCACCAAAGTGAGAAACGTAGAAAAGCTGGACAGATTACCTCTTTTTAATAGCTATGCGTCTACTTCCTGCGTTTTGATAACTCCAAACCATACGGCTCAAAGATGGTAACACATGTTCACCTTGGAGTCGACAGTGGATGATGCAGAGATACTAATTAGACCTAGACCGCTTTTCTGCACCTCGTTTTTCACTATTGGCTAGCTCCCACCTCAAACAAAAATAAGAGCGACAGCACTTGGCACTTTCTTTCCTATTTCACAACTCTCCTCTAGAATGACGCCAGTCCTTCTTTCATTAGCTCTTCTAGCCCTCGTGGTTGGATTTCTAATCCAGCATCTTCGCTGGTCTCGGGAACGACAGGTGAATCTAAACAAAAGGCCTCACCCTCCCCAACGTGAACATACCCTCACATTATCCAGATCGACGAAGCTATCGGAGCTCGTCATGGCTGTCTCCCCGCTCCCCGCCTCTGCAACCAACGGCCATTCGGTATCGACCGCCTGGAACAAATCTTCCGCGCAGATGCTGAATCCCGACTCATGGAGCACTTCCTATTTTACTTCCGCCAAACAGGAAACACCCTAGAACAGAAGTTCCTGGGGACTGTGGCGTTTGGCACGATTGAGCCGGCGAATTTGGAGGCTATGCTTTCTACGAACTTCAAAGGTGAGCCTGCTTTTCCCGAATGTTAGCATGTTTGCACTACATGTTGGTAGTCTGAGGAGGAGAATTGTATGGACCTACGGGTAGATGTCTCGAATCTTGCGGATGCCCTGCTGGTGGGTATAGTAGCATTTTGTGAGGAATAGCCAATCCTAGTGCCTATAGTCTAAATTTGCTTAAGTCCCTGTAGATTTCTTCTCCAACTCGCCAATAGGTAGTGCTGGAGTAATGGTGGATTGAAAACTTGGTATTAATGGACTGCAAGATTTTAGCATCCACCCCCGCCGTCCCATAACCTTTCCCATGTTCGGCGACGGCATATTTACGCAAGAAGGCGCGGCTTGGAAATCCTCCCGCGACATGTTGCGTCCTCAATTGCACCACAAACACTACGAAACGCTGAATCTCTTCCGCCGCTCTGTGGAGGACCTCATTCGTATCCTCGAAGCCAGCACTGGCACCATCGATCTGCAACCTCTCTTCTTCCGCCTCACACTCGACACCACTACCGCTTTTCTATTTGGCGAGTCAGTGCGCAGCCTCATCACCCCTGAGGCTTCTGGAGAGCAAACGTTTGCGAGTGCATTTAATACGGGTCAGAAGTGGGTTACGAAGAGGTTTCGGCTCGCTGATTTGTACTGGCTTGTCAGTGGGAAGGAGTGGAAGCAGGCATGTAAGGATGTGCATGGGTTTGTGGACCAGATCATAAATCGCAATCTTTCCCAGGACAGGACTGCAGAGGACGTAAAGGGTTTTCTTGACGCCGTTGCGCAGCACTCTCCCAACCAGACGGCGTTGAGAGGGCAGATCATCAACCTCCTAGCTGCGGGTAGAGATACGACCGCCTGTCTGCTTTCATGGACGTTGTAGGTCTGGCCCTTTGATCTCTTTGAGGATTTCCTAATACGACGTATAGTTTCCTTCTCGTACGCCACCCTGTAGTCCTCGAGAAGTTGCGTAGAGAAATCGTGTCGACGTGCGGCGGAAATCCAGACATCGGTCGAGCTGATTTGCTGAAGATGCCATATCTTCAAAACGTCCTGAAAGAAAGTCTGTAGCTAGCCTAGTTATATCAGTCGTATACGTATACTGACACTTATAGCCCTCCGCCTCTACCCTCCCGTACCAGTGAACACCCGCACCGCCCTCCGCACCACCGTCCTCCCCACGGGCGGTGGCCTCTCTCGCACTTCCCCCGTCCTCATCCCGGCAGGCAGCTCCGTAGCATTCTGCGTCTACGCCATGCATCGACGACCCGACCTCTACGGCATGGACGCCGAGCTCTTCCGCCCAGAGCGGTGGGACGAAGATATGCCGTTGAAACGCAATCCGAGAGATATGAAGTGGGGTTATATGCCCTTTCACGGAGGGCCACGGACTTGTCTTGGAAGTGAGTTTGCCCTAGGGTCGCGTGGCGTGGTGGTAAGATATATACTAATTTGTCCTACGTGGTTACAGTGGATTTCGCGCTTGCGGAGGCCGGATATACAGTGGTACGACTGCTGCAGAGATTTCAGAGTATCAAGCTTCCGGAGGGCGAGATGGTGGAGTTAGTTGGTGTTGAGAAACAAGTTATGACTCTGGTCGTGTCGATCAAGGATGGGTGCAAGGTTGAGATGCAATAGCGTGGAGAATGGGCCCACTGGGTTTGTAATATCAGAGTAACGGAGATCATTGAATGAAGATAATACTAATACAAAATTCAATCCTCCAATGCCTTATACCCATCGACACGGCGAAATGTATGTGGTATCTTCCGAAATGCTGAGCGAGAGTCCAAAAGTAGAGAAATTATCCCAAACGCGATGCAAACGCCAAATCTTCGCACGCAAGTACGGAACCGGTACACCCATGGTTGCTTGCTCTTCCCAGTCCTTCAAATGTTCTATACAACCAACTTTGACTCCATATCATGAAACAACCAACCCAGTCTCCAGACATTATCTATGCCAACCAAGATCTTGTGAGCAAACTCCGGCTCTTACATTCACCGATATAAGTCATTTCTCGTCTATCGTAACATGCCATCGACTAGGCTTCTCCAGCTAATACGCTTCCACTGCCGACGCTACCGCCCAAATCCCAGTAGTTACGGCTGCTCCCATTACTTCGCTTACTCTTTTTAGTGCTCTGGCTTGCACATGAAGAGCTGCTCCTGAGCACCTGGTTCCGCAAGGACGTCTGGGGGTTGAAATGAGTACGATACACAGCCTCCTTCGGGAGTTCGCGCGCCTTTGAAGACGATGCCGCTACTCTATCGGTAGTCTGATTGACAAGCGGATGGTGTTGTCGGATGATTGCGGCGCGGCGGGCAGACAGGGTTCCGTCGTCCACTCCAGGTGCGCTTAGACTCCTTCGAGTCTGCGATGACGAGCTTGGCCGACGCGAGGAGAACCGCCTGATCAAGAAGTTGAACACCATCTTGACATCGAGTTCGCGCTCCCAGTACTCTCGCTCGCGCGCTGATTCCTCGGCTGCGTTTACAGCCGCTGCTGGCCGTGCTCGAAAGGAATCGAGAGGGTCAACTTCACCTTCTTCCTCGATCCCCCATAACGAAGCTTCACTATATACGTTGGATGAGTGCTGCATAGGAAAGGTAGGTGCAAATTGAGCAGAAGCGGGCGAAGAGGCGGTGTTTTGAGAAGAAGCCAAAGGGAACTGTGGGGGGTTCGAGGTGGATGTCGAAACAGAGGTCGCCAAGGATAAACCCGCGTACTCTGGAGGTTCTTGTGTCCGACGGTAAGTTGAAAAAGCACCAGGGTGCCCTGACAGTTGGTGCACTAGGATCCCAAGCTCTTGGGCGACGCGTTCCAGAAGCCTGTGTTCCCAAGGCTCACCGGGAAATGAGGACACATCTAGAGCTTGGAGTGTAGTGTCGATTGATGGCCCAATATCAGGGTCTCGTTTTGGGGTCATGGTTGCTTCCTCAGGCAGAGCCTCGCCAAAAATGACGGATAGTGTGTCTTCATCGATGCCCATCAGGTCCCGGATCACCCTCCTTGTCAAGCGCTGCCAGAAGGAAAGATTCTCTGGAGTCTCCTCTGACGTCTCGCTCTGGCCATCAGACGCCGCTCTGGGCACGCGCGAGAACGCCCGCTGTTCCTCATAAAGTGCGCTGTCTTTTCGACTCCGTGTGGCGCTCACCACGCTCATCCTCCGCCTACGCCTAGTCTCTCTCTCAATCTCTTCCAGCAGCGCCTTGCTCTGTTCTAACCGCCACTTCTCAATCCTCTGTCGGCGGTCTTGCTCCTGGTTCAGCTCCTCAGCCTCATCCAACGCGTCGAGGCGCCGCTGGACACTGGAGCGCCGTCGGGCATGCCGCCTACGCGGCGCTTGTCGTTCGAAGTGCCACATATTTTCCTGCAGGGTTCCGTCTGGCTGGAAGGTACCCAGCCCATCATGCGTGGGCAGTACGGTATCTCCACTCTGCTGTAACCTGCTTGTAGGCGCTCCATATTCAGAAGGTTCGTGGAAGGCGTGCAGACCGTCATCCAGGCTGTCCAATTCCTCCCCGTCTTCAGTCCCCTGGCAGGTGATGTCATCATCGTCCTGGTCGGAGCGTGCAGCGGTGTCGAGGGAGCCAAAGTCGCTCAAGCGTGACAGGCCGGCGGTGCGTGGGGTGCGCTCGGTCGAGGTAGTATGTGTGCGTGCGGTCGTAGAGGGCGCAACAGGAGAGAAGAGGACCCATTCTTCCGACTCCTCCAAGGGCCGCTTCCGTTGCGGCGACGAGACGGTCTCGGCTTGCGCGGGAGGGTCAGGCGTGTGGAAGGAGAGCTGTCGCGAGGGCTGAGGGCGGTGGTGCTGGCGGAAGGCCATGGCGAGGGAGGTGGTGCGAATAAGGTTCGACGGGGAAGGGAGGCAGGCGTGGGTACTTTTGAAGGTGGTGAGCCGTCAGGGCGCGCGGGGGTCACGCAGGAGGAGCGGGGAGACAGGGCCGCTCTACGCGCAAGGCCTGGCGTCGGGTCGTCAGGGCGGAATGGGCGGGGCGCAATTATGGATCGAGGTGCCTCAAGCCATGCCTCGTTGTGGGATAGGACGTGTGCTCAGCGGTGAATAGGTGTAAGGCGGTCTGGTGATGCGAGTTGTGGTGGCCGAGGGCAAGCTGCGTCAGACCAACCAGCTAGAGCGTCACAAGGGCAGCGGGCGGAAACAAGAAACAATGATAAAACAACAGGATGAGGGCACGCAGGAGCACGCAGAGACCAGATGCCAGAGGCCAGAGTATATATTGGGCGCGACGTTGAGCCACCCGTGAGGGTTGCAGTTGTCACTAAGCGTTGGGAAGACGCGATGCTCCGATAAGCAGCAGATAGGGAAGCTGAGCAGACCGCCAAGCTACGCCCGGGCCTTTCATGAATAAGGTTGATGAGACGACATGAGGCGACTATTGCGCTATTTGCCTTACCGTTTATAGCGCCTGAGATATTCCAAGGGCCTCGAGCAGCCCTCAGGAATTGAGAGAAGCCTCACCTGTTTACCTACCCCGAGCGATGGAGCATTCTTCAGACACACGAATTCATACGTGGTCATTGACGTATGCGCAGCCATATGCATGCTTCCCTGTCCACTGCACCGTCGCGAGACGCCTGATCCGGGTATCTTATATTTGTCGCGCAGACAGAACGCCTTGTCTAGAGCAGTCTATTCAGCCACTGCATTTGGTAACGGCGGGCTGATTCGTTCGCACCCCCTTGATGCTTTCTAACAACACGATTATCTGATGAGCGTGTATTATATAATGGTACACTGCTGTATGCCTCTGTGAAGGCAAACCGAACGTGGCTCAGGATCCATTCAAGCATGTCTGTCAGCTTGTATGACTCTGACATACATGTTGGCTCATAGCTATCAAAGACGCCCACCGCTCCTTTCGAGGGTGTCATAACAGTATATGGTACAGGCACAATCAATCTAGTGTCACTCTCAAACCTCATTGGTGGATCGTCCCAAACGATGAACGCCATGAAAACGTGTACGCCTCCCAAACCAATCCAAACCCATCCCGACGCGCTTTCTAACAGTAAAAGGAGTGTATCTAAACATCATTGCTGCTAAAGTGCTCCGCTATCGTGCCTCTGATTCGGCAAACTTATCCGGGCCGACGAACCGCTGTACATCGGCTTCGCTCATCTCCTCTCCCTCTCCCACTTCCGTCCATCGTTTGATGCGGCGAATTCGCCTCGAACCGAGCTCGCGTTTGAGCAAACACTCGTCATTCCCTTGGCAGATTTCTTGTCTGCCCAGATTTTTGAATCGAGGACCCAGGGGACCATTCACATAGTGGTACTGTCCAACGAATCGGTACTGACGCGGGTCGTTCAGCGGATAAAACTTATCTCCCCAATGGCCCATGAAGTAGAACCACCCAATGGGCGCTTGTGGCGTAACATTCGAGCTGCGCAGCTCGTCGGTCCGGTAGTCATATGTGTACGAATACAAGTTCAGAAGTGGGTCCCAGAGCGGACCGCGGTCCGTCTCATCATGGAGAATGCCGCCTGGCAGCACGTAGGGATGGGTTCCCGGAACAGCATACATGGCATGCGTTCCCGTGGCAGAGAATCCCACAGGCTAGGTCAAATTAGTCTCTGCCTCATCTGGATGCGGGGATCAACCTACTCGCTTGCCTATTTTCTCCAGAGCCTCGTACGTGTAGGCTTCTCCAAAACTGTGCTCGCTGAAGAACACTGCTTTCGGCTCGCCATGCTGGAACCGGACAACGGTGTGTTCCCAGTCACCCACGTGGTTGCCAAAGCGAACGTTGAACACTTTGTTGCCCAAGTTGTAGCTGTAAAAGAAGAACCAGAATGCGTCCACAACCCCGTTGTCCTTTTCCACAACGACGAGCACTGCGGGCGCATCGCTTCGGCCACCGAGTATCTTCTTGCCTAGCTTCCGGCGATTCAACTCCGGCTGCCAATTGTCGTCCGGCCTATGCACAAGCTCTTCGCCTTCAGGGGTATCAGCCGGGACAGCAACGGGTGCCGTCGTGGCTCCTGGAGGGGGGCGGATGCCGCCCTTGTCCTTTGTGTCTCCAATGCCAACGTTCCACCAATCTGCATCCTCTCCCTTCACATCTTTCGGGGGGCCCTCATACACCAGATCATCATTCTCCGGCCATTTTGGCTCCGAGTCCAAATCGTCCGAATCGTCCGAATCGTCCGGTGTGTTTGGAATGTTGGTCTCTCCACCTAACCACTCGGGACGATCCTCGACGTTATCATCGCTCTGGAGATAGACAAAACGACCCCATCTATTCAGGTCGTCGAGGTTGGTGAGGTTCGGGTGGTCAGAAGAGGCTTGGAGTGGAGTGTAGTTGAGGTGTGGAGTGGTGTGAATCAGGTGCTCTACAATATCACACGGCCAGAACTCCTCGCCGGAGTAGAGATGGATAAGCGGCGCGTAATCCAGCACGTACTGGGGCACCTCGCGGGCGCGCTTTTCGTCCTCTGGCCAGTCCTCGGGGTTCGTGATCGCATTGGCACTTTTCCAAAATTCCTTCAGATCGATCTTGTCGTCGTCGCCCTGGTTACCGGATGATGTCGTCTTCTGCTTCCTGTGGTCGTCTGAGATGGTCCATCCCGCCCTATTTAGATGCGCCAGACCACAGAGTCCAAACCAATCGCAGACTTTCCTGTCTAGCCAGGAGTGTGAGGAGGCGACCCAGCTTCTCTCCTCAGCCCGCTCTGATTCCGGCGTGATGTGCGGGAACAGTACCTGTTGGTATATTTGCGAGATCGTGGCCAAGCTCAAGAATGTCCCGGCAGCAGCGATGGCTGGCTTCCGACCCTTCATCTGAATATCTGATTCGCGGGACGGGTCGTCGGGAGAAGCGAGAGGCTGTTCAGGACTTTGCCCGTGCGATTGCTGGTGTGCCGGATGGTCTATGAGGATATCGATGGATGGCCTATGGGAGGCGGAGGGGGTGTCCGGCGCAAAGCTTGGATTTGGGTCGGCAGCCTGAGGAACATATACGGGAGTGTATTCGGGAAGGAGACCGGAAGCTGAGGAAGGCGAGGACATGGAGGGGAGAAAGCCATGGAGGGGCACCTGGCCGCCTCCATGTTGCTGGTAGGGCACGACGGGCACTGGCAGCGGCGTTATTAATTAGCTTCTTGACTCATCGTGAGAAATGCAGAGAGAAACATGATTCCACCCAAGAACGTGTGGCCGAGGGACCCGAAGCTGACAAAAGGTAGCCATGGACATACTCGGAGTACAGGGTTAAGGCCGAATGAGGCTCGATAGGATAGCTCGGGGAAGGGTGCGGAAGATGTACGTCAAGGAAAGCGGGTAGACTGCATGGCAAGCATGTTGGGGCTAATGGGAGACGCAGAAGGGCTACAGAAGTGGGTATGAGAGGGCGGAATGGACGGAGACGACGGACGCTGACTTGGACTGGACGCGCCGGACATCCGCGGAGGAGACTTACTTGTACCTGCAACAACCTGCGGTTGCGGTGTTGCCGATGCCTGTATCTTGAACAATGGCGAGCTCAAACCGCTATGGATCACTGTTCAGAGCAGGAGCTGGGGGTGGGCGGGTTGAGGCCAACCGCCAGCGCCGCACAGCGCAGGAACTGGGAGGAAGGTGTAGGGCGAAACGTGACGTCGCAACTAGGCCCGATGGAGCTAATCGATAACGCATGAAAGCGGCTGACCCTCTGCAGATCGTCTCTGGAGGTTTTCAGGATGCCTCCATGTTGTCCGCCCCGAGTGAGTGCGCCGTGACCTTTTCCTCACGGAATAGTGAATGGCGGTGAAGTGCACAGCAGGATGCGTGAGTTGACTACGGCGTGCCAAGACCCTAGCCATGGCCCACAGCAGCGCCGTCTCTTTCATGACCCAACCTTGCACTTTGGTACTTGTTGACTACACATACACGCGGCACCATGGCGAACACGGACGAGGACGAATGGGAGTACGAGTACGACGACACGGAGACCGAGGACTTCTATATCACATTGGATCTCACCAACACCTCCGCCGCGGGCGCACTCAGTGTCAAACCTGGGGCGAAAGTTGGTCACCCAACGCGGCTGCAAAGCAGACTGCGGGCCCTCAACGCTGCACGGAAGGAGACCGAAAATGTAGACGAGACAGCCAGTGGCCGCCAGCCGTCTGCGGTGGGCGAGATGCAGATCACTGGCCTCCATACCTCGAATCCGCTTGTCATGTACAACGGCCAGCTGCTCAGCTGCAAATGGGCATCCACCATTGGAACTGACTTGTTCTTCGTAAAACCAGGCGCGGAAAGCGCATCAACAAACCGCCCTCTTCGCTCGCTGCCCGCAGTAGATCTTCTTGCCATGAGCTCAACCAAATTGACTGCCAAGGTGGGAGTGCTTCGACCCCGTCACAATCTTTTTGGTGAAACACACGACAACGAGGAACCAGCAGAAGACGCTATGGATGTTTCCGAGGGCATTCGTTCCGTAGCAGGAGAGATCCGTCAGCCTACTGTCGACGGTGCTCAGCCTCCCGTCAGCGAAACACGCTCGGCCCCGACTGGTTTCCTCGCAAGATTGAACGAGGTCAAGGCCAAGAGGGGGGAAACGTCCAGGCTAGTGGTGTTGAAGACACCCACTGGTTCTCGTATCGTGGCCGAGGAAACTGTACTAGCAAACCGACCTGAGAACGGAGCTTCCTCGGGAACAAGGGAAGAGGCCGTACTGGGCGACAGTGTTTGATGCGAATCAGACATATCCGGGGAGATGCCACGGCTAGCGCTCTGAGCGTGGACTTCTCCATGCTGGGATCTCCGAGGCCCATATCAGGAGCGTGTCTCGGGAGATGAACAGGACGTCGTGACATGCCTGCTGGCAGATGCTAGTAGGTTTAGTAGGACAAACTTAATTGATATGCCCTCTGCTTAAATTGACTCGACTCTCGAGGAGTTCCATCCTCCTCATCCTAGTAAGCAGGCACTACACGTGTATAGTACTGGAAGGTTGGCCGGCAGCCCGTAGCACCTCCCACAACACTCGCAACAACCTACTCATCCACCCCACCCATATCTTCTCCGACTGCAGTCTGGCACGCACGTGAGTCTTCAGAATCGCTGTCTAGGCCAGGGATTATACACGGGGCCGTGTATCGAAGATCAATTGGCAGAGGTTGTCGGTCAGCGACGACGGCTCGAGAAGCTGTGCGGCGAACGACGACCGGAGCCGAAGATTGCAAGCTTATTTGGTATGAAGTCGAAGATCTTCTTCATCATCGAGTTCGGTGTGTGAACCGGGATATTGTCAAAGTTGACATTCCATGTGTCAATTCCCGGGAGGGCAAAATGCCAACATCACTTTCTCTTCCTTAGAAATCTCCCACACAAGAATATACCCCATCCATATCACCACCGAGAGGCCCAGCACGCCTGCGACTCACGATTAGCCAATTCCGGCTCGGCAGAAGCCTCCTTCGACTCACGCTGTCCAGGTGATTCTATCAAAGCCTCGACTTCGCCGCACCTAATCTACGCCTTACCGCCCTTCTTATACATGTCTGCATCCTCCCGAGATCTTGTTTCCTCGACGTAACAGCTCGATGCTGACGATCGGAAGTTCACTCACACACCTATTCAAAATACCCGAGGTTCGTCAAATTTCTGCTACGACGGCTGAAGGCTGGAGTCCAAGCTCGGGTCGCAGTTTCGACATGCTCACTGCACAAGAGTCTCTCGAAGGGACCTGGACAAATTCCTCGATGCATCGAAACTGAGCCCGGCAACGTCCTCTCTCACCACACACCGAATTTCAACACCGTTTACCCCCGTGTCAATATCGCCGATGTACTCCACCGAATACGTTGTCCTACCACCAAGATGAGTCCAGGGTATTACTTTGGGAAAATAGTCCTAGCGCCGCGATCAAAAATCTCTGATGACGGTAGCAATGCCGCTCGTGGAAACGTGGACGATGACTCTTGGTTTGACGATGGCGTTACCATGTTGGATAAACGAGCTAGCACAGTTAGGAGGGCGATGGTATTTAGACCCGAGTCTGTCCAGATACTACAGAGACAACCCGGAGAGCACAGAGCGAGTAGGATCTTGGTGTGATGGCAAACTGATGGCATTTGGGCCCGAGTCAGATCGGATACTGCAGGGACCTGAAGAGCACTCCGACAAGGAGGATGTTGGTGGTATGATGGAAAGCCAGTGGGTGGTAAAGGCCGTGTCCTACCTGTACTCGACGCAAGCTCTCGCCTATATTGGCTCGGAGTGTTCTTATAGTACGAACAATCGAGACAATATACATTCTATGACCTAACTATGTCGCTACTGCGAGTGCAAATATACTATGACCAGCCCTAGAGGTACGGTATAGCTTAGTAAACCCATATCACCTCTCGGACCGTACCCATAATTGAATAGTAGGCAGGAGGTCTGCTACCTTTTCGCTATATTTCTTGCAGCATGCCAATACCAAGCGTGGGAATATGCAGTACATGAACAAAATTCTTTCGGATGTATTCCCTACTCCTCGCCCAATACCTGTCTCACTCAAAAACGCCGAACATGACTCCTGCCTACCTGCACTAGGACCTCTTCAGGTCCGAGACCACCACGCTCCTTACAGTGATACTACAAGACTCGATTACTGCAATGAGTAATGGGTGCGTTCTCGGGTGTCGGGCCCACCCGGCGCTGTCTCAAATCGCTTCAACTTAATTACGCCTGTACTACAAAGGGCGGCGGTTACAGAGCAGCCGGACATGTCTTTCAGGTCGTGACTGTTCCCGAGGAGAACTCGTAGGATAGTGAGCAGATACAGGCCGCATGCAAAAGGATTGGCTTTGTTGTACAAAGTCTAATTTCACCTGCCTACAGGATATACGCGAAGACCAGTTTTGTTGTTATTATCATCAGGTGTGGAAACATATAGGGAAGTTGTGTGCGTGGGACAGGCGTTGTTGGCTCCGTTTGAGAATGCTTCTTTTGTATTGTTTGAGAGGGTGATGTCAATGCCAGCATAATACCCAGGCTTTCTGAGGGCCCAATCCTCCATGGCTGACCTTAGTGATTTTGATTGGAAGATACACGATCGACTCTTCCTCATATCGGTTTACCTTCCCAATGGTGTGCTGCGGACTGTGTTCAAAGAACCTTCTCTGCAGCAGATACTAGATATATTTAGTATACTAATCATACCATAGACGGTTATAAGACGGTCATGGGCTGGCAGTGCTCACCATTCAGACCCGTATTATCGGGTTCCACATGGATCTCCTTGATGACGCCGTCCTTCACGACCAAGGCATACCTCTTCCCGCGATCTCCGCCAAAGATTGCACTGCCGTCGAAGGAGAGGTCAAGCGCCTTGGTGAAGGCCAGGGTGGGGTCCGCGAGGAAGCGAATCTGACAGCAGTGTTAGCTACCGGAAATTCAGGGGATCGAATAGTAGATTCCGGAGAAACCGCCGCATTCCAAGGTGAATAGAGAAAGCCATATATTCAATGCGTACCTTACTAGTACCAGAAGGATCAAGAGCCTTGCCCCATGCCTTCATGCTGGGCCATGTTAGTTTCGTATTTTTGGAATTGCTGGAATAGGCAATGAATTGGATGGAGAAAAGAAAACATGTCGAAATAGGGTTCTGGTGTGGCAATACGGCACGCTAGGTAGAAAATATGAAGATATGCCACAGGAACGTAAGCATTAGCATTGGGGGAGCTTTCAGAAACACAAAAATCAAGCTCGCAGACTGAATACATACACGAATGCATCGTTGACTACGATCCGAGAGATTAGTCGTGGTCAAGGAGGACAGCAACCAGAGACACGATGGAGATGCTTACCAGAGACAACAAAAACAGGGCCAGCATCCTTGAGCTTCGGAGAATTGATGTAGCCTGGTATGTGGCTCTCGGAACAACTGGGGGAGAAAGCTGCAGGAACACCTGATTGCGCCAGCTCGTTAGATTTGCTTTTGGCGCTCTGTCCCTTTTTATAGCGTACCAATGATCAGGCCATTGCCCTTCAGCTCCTTTGCCAGACTGACTCTGTTGCCCGGAGAATTCTCCATAAGCTCGACATCCGGGATGGCATCGCCCACCTTCACGCAGACGCGGGGGGAGGCGTGGAAAAGGCGGGAGGCAGCGGGTCGAGCTAGAGACACGCGGCGAGCGGCGAACATGGCCAATGAGTAGGCAGAGAGCGAGTCGAAAGCGCAGCAATGGACAATGAACAATTGGTACCTGGTGTTGGCGAGCTGTGGTATGGGATGGTACGATGTAGTGTAGTGTGGTGTTTGTCTGGTAGAGCGGAGATGGTTCGATTGGCTGGGCCCAAGATCGGAAAGGATCGACGGCGGATGCTTACTGTGGCGCCCTAGCGGCCTCGCGGGGATACCGCCATGCGACCATTCCTCGCTACCTGGGCCCGCCGACCCCATTTCTCGCGACGTTCAAAAGAGCGCAATATCTGGCTGTTCGCTCAGACGATATGCTATTGTGTGCGCCCAAACAAGCTGGGGGCGAGAATCCCATGCGCCCTACCCTTGGATGCAGAGGACGAGGCGCGCCCACAAATTGCATTACGTACAGGCCGTTGGACGAACAGTCAAGCAATTTCATAACCAGGCAAAAAAGAAAAACTTAACTTTACACCCAGGTAGGCCCTGTCGTACGTGCTCGAGGAAAACCAGCAACTGTAAATCTAAGTTTACCAATGGCAAGTCAGGTAGTCGTATCGGGAGCGCAAGGTTAGCTCGGGCTGCGCACATAGCGGGGGTGTTGACCCCTGGAGACATGGCATTCTAAAAGCTGCACTTGCGCTGCTGCATGCGGCCCCATCGTATTGGCAGGTATTAGGCAATATGGCGCCTGGAAACAGCGGGCTCGTCGCCATCGCCACAATGTACCAGTACCTTGCGTGCTCATGTTGGCAGGTTCGCGCTGCGCCCAGGGGCTGGGGGGCACCGAGGGCATATTTGTAGCGTCGCCGACATGATGCAAATGGCGTGGGAAGGGTTTCCTTTTGAGCCCGCAGGGATTGCGCGCTTGGCCCAATGCGGACCGCATGAGACGACATGGGTGGCGATCGCAGGAAACGGAAACACACAGCGAGTAGGAGGAGCCGCCCAGCGACCTGCGCCGGCACATGAGCTGGCTGCTCTGAGATGACACTGCGCTGCCTGTGATATTGACATCACCCTCCCGCGGACGCCCTGGCGACCGCTCGGGCACGACTACCAAGACTGCATTCGGCACACTGGCAGCCGTCCGCCGCCCGCCCCGTCGCCTCTGCCTGTCACAGCAGCGCTGGCCCGAGTCGTGCGCCCAATTTCGCGCTCCGCCAAACACTGCTGCATACGGTTCGCCCGTCGCCCGCGCTGCATCGCCGGGCCTGTCCCGTGTCTCTCAAGCCGCCACTTCCACCCCGGTGCAGCACGGCCGCTCATCAGGTTCCGCTTCCGCTCCCTGTGCTCCACGTCTTGCACTCCCCCCAATCCTCGATTGGGATTGAGCCAAAAAAGAGAGCGCTAGCAAAGTTACCGCGCATTCCACCATCCATCGTTAGTTGACCTCAGTGTCGCTCGTCTCCCGTCGCCTGCCCTCTCCATCACACTGCCTCTCGACAAAACCCGGCCCTCCCGTTGTCGACCTCCGCCTGCCCCCCCCCAGGCCCATGCCAGCTCGCCTTCGTCTCATCACAGCACCCGCATATCAATTGCCCACGCCTTGTCCTCGCGCGGGCGGATGCCTCGAGCCCGCTGCTGTCCTTCTATCGCTCGTCGCCGCGGCTGCTCGCCAGTTTCCCCAGCGCGCTGTCTGGACCCTGACACCCGCCGCCCGACGCGAAACGCTGCCTTGGGCGTAGCCGATCGCTGTTGCCGGAAACCAGAGGGTATTGGGTGGAAATCTCGCAACTCGAGCGTGTTCCAAGGGCTCCTTTCGTGATGGATTCCCAAGCCGGCGGCGCGGGGTCCAGCAACTCCAGCGACTTTGTATGTCTGAACCCTTGAAATCTGTGTGTCTCGACGTTTCCTAACCAGTATGCGTGCCGCAGGTTCGCAAGTTGTACAAGTAAGCCTATTCCGACAAAAGGGCCCACGCATCGCCGCCCCGGTTTACTAATGCGCGCTCTAGAATGTTGGAGAACCCGACCGACGAGAACGTGGTACGGTGGGGAAATGATGGCGACAGCTTTGTCGTGCTGGAGGTGGGTTGCACAGCGAGATACATGCCCTCAGATGGACGGGAAGACTGATGCCAAGATAGAACGAGAAGTTTACGAAACACATCTTACCCAAGCACTTCAAGCACAGCAACTTCGCCAGCTTCGTCCGGCAGTTGAACAAGTACGACTTCCACAAAGTGCGGCACAACAATGAGGAGAACGGCCAGTCGCCCTATGGCGCTGGGGTAAGTGCTATTCCATAGCCAACGGCGCAAGCCATTCCCTAACAGGATACACAGGCATGGGAATTCAAGCACCCCGACTTCAAGATGAACAACAAGGATGCGTTGGACAACATTCGGCGGAAAGCGCCTGCGCCGCGCAAGGCCAACCAGCCGCCCGAAGACATGATCATACCTGCACAGCAGATGGACCTAATGAACAGTCAAGTGGTAGCATCTCAAGCCCAGCTGCATGCGCTCGAGGGGCGCTATAATGAGCTCAGCATCCACCATTCCATGCTTCTGCAAGAAGTCATGGGGTTGCAAAAGACGGTGGTCAACCACGAGCACGTACTGCAAAACGTCATGACTTTCTTGCACAACCTCGATGCTCAGCGACGGCGTGACAGCAGGCTAGGCCCTTTTGCTCCAAATGGCACCCAATCGCAAAACGGGAATGCGGAGCCGCCGAATCCACAAGTCACGCCGCTTGAGGACGATATCCCCGCGTCGCCTCTTCAACATGCCTCCAAACTTCTCAGCGAAACCAACGCCGATGTCATGCTGAACCCGAGAAACTTGGAACACATGAATGAAATCACAATGAGGATGAACGGAACGCTTACCACGCCCCCACCCGAATTCATGCGAGGAGGCACCAGACCAGCGAGTCGCGGTGCACCGCCATCGGCAAGCTCTACCACATCTATGCGCGCCGTTGATCTCGACAACCTCGTATATCCGGTTGGCCAAACCAACGGCATCGACCCGATGTATAGTGAGCACATAAACAACATTCCCTATCCTATGCCCCCCAAAGGTGCTGATCCCCCGGATGCAAGAGTCCAAGAATCGAGAAAAAAGAGCATGCAGGTGGATCCTGGTTGGGTTCGACCACCTCAGATCCTTCTCGTCGAGGATGATCCAACGTGCCGACGAATTGGCAGCAAGTTCTTGTACGCATTTCACTGTGCCATCGATAGCGCGGTAAGTACCTCCCTATTTCCCGTTGCGGAAAAGGTGCTGACGACTCCAGCTTGATGGACTAGAGGCCGTGAACAAAATGAACGCCGGATCCAAATACGACCTGGTACTCATGGACATCATCATGCCCAATCTCGATGGCGTCTCGGCTTGCCACCTGATCCGCCAATTTGATAACACGCCTATTATTGCAATGACGTCCAATATCCGAAGCGACGACATTTCCATGTATTTCCAACACGGTATGCTTACCCCTTCCATCTGCGCCCTGAATTGTGTACTGATATCTACAGGAATGAACGATGTGCTGCCCAAACCTTTCACAAAGGAGGGGCTTCTGCAGATGCTTGAAAAGCACCTTGCACACCTAAAGAAGCCCATAGCACATATCGATAGCATGGTTGCACCTCAACCACTGACGACAACAAGGCAGGTTCTAAAGGAAGAAGAATCTCCTACGAAGTCGCCGGCAACAGCAAGCAATTGGAACTCTCCGAATCAAATCACCGGCGTTTCACCTGTAGCGAGCAATGTCACAGACGAATACATGCAGGCAGTCCAAGGACATGCTGGCGCATACGCTGTGAATCCAATGCAGGGCAACATACCCTACAATGCCTCGCCGCCAATGGCAATGCAAGCCAGACAGCAGGGTGGCCACCGGAGACAGATTTCGGACATTTCCGGAGGCGACGACATGAACAATCCAGCGAAGCGGCAGCAAGTATACGGCGCACCAATGCAACCGCAACCTATAAATCCGATGCAACGACCACGGTAGATGAGCTATTCACGGCCACAAGTATATAGTAGAGAAGGTGGCGCCAGGCCATGGCCGATCTCAACGGCGTTTGGCTGGCACCTGAGAGGAAGCAGAAGAAGACTAGAATGGGACCGGGTGATGGAGTCGAAGTTCCAACATGTTCAATTATAGGCGGCCGTCCGTTGGAGGGCGCTAGGCGTACGGATACCAAGGCACGGGAAATGCCGATGACGTTTCGAGTTCCTTACACTTTCCCTATTTGCAAAACACTATGGCGGATTGCTGGATTTTAGAGGGTATTCCACTTTCGTTTCCGGGTTAAAGCGAAGGGATGTCCACAGGCGTTATTCGGGAAGACATGGGCGTATTGATCAAGGATGAGTCGAGGCCGCTCACTGCTTCTCCTGGCGCATACTTTTGGACTGGGTAGAGCGTGGTTGGCCTTTTGATATCTTGCCGTAGTTTCTATGACCAGCAAGAAAGTTTGTTTACTGTGTATTTTCGAGCGCGTGCCAACATGATGACTTGATCTGTTTCTCTGACATGAATAGCGCTTGGCATTGTCGCAGTTAAGCGAGCAGCCAGCAATCCGTTATAACGGGCGTTTAAGCGGAGACGATAAACACGGCTGAACTGGATTATTCTTGCGAAAGTGCTTTTGGCTGATACCGTACTCGTAGTAGGGTGAAGTTGGTCCTTTTGGTCTTCATCTGGGACTGCGTAGCTGCCCTGCTTGATGCAGCGCAGCCCTGCGGGTGAATTGAGTGCTTAAGAGCGACCACAGAGGACACGACTGCACGGAGGGGCCAGTGCTATACTGCGAAGTGATTGAATGTCGTCGCATTAAGCTATTTCCCCATGATCTGTGTTGGAGGTCTAGACCTTGCGCCGACAACCAGCATTTTCACTGTTTGATCCGAGCTGCGGCCCGCAGCCTGACCCATTCCACCGGGATTGAAGGTGCTGCAGGGCTGGGGGCTCGGAGTCATCACTCGGCTTTATTTTGTTCACCACAGCCCACCACAACCCACCACAACCCCTACCAATTGCGCAGACCACCCCGCACCCCGCATCGCTCGAACCCGTACTACCAAAATGCCCCCCAAGGGAAAAAAAGGACAGGCGAACGACAAGCCCAAGTCAGGCGAGGACGAGCGCGACGAGCCCCTCCAGGCGGTGGTAAGGGTCGCTCTGTGCTTTGTGCGCTCTGCAACATCTCTAACGCGCATGCAGATACTTGCCGATCCCTTCGAGACTCGATTCAACCCATTTACGCTCGAGCGTCCGCGGGTTTGTATGTCCCAGCGGCACATTGCGCCAACTAACACGCTCGTAGTGCCTCTTGCCCCTCGCCAACACCCCGCTCATCGAGTACACGTTCGAATTCCTAGCCAACGCCGGCGTCGAGGAGGTGTTTGTATACTGTGGAGCGCATAAAGAGCAGGTGGAGGACTACATCAATCGGTCAAAATGGGTCTCACGATCATCGCCGTTTGCAAAGCTCGAGCTCATACAATCGACGTCCAACTCAATCGGAGATGCAATGCGAGACCTGGACTCCCGTAGTCTGCTGGTTGGCGACTTCCTTCTCGTATACGGCGACGTGGTCAGCAATCTGCCCCTGGAATCTGCGCTGGCAGCGCACCGAGCACGCCGCGTAAAGGACAAGAATGCTATCATGACCATGGTGCTTCGAGCGGCCGGCCCAACACATCGGACCAAGGCGCAAGGGGCGCACCCGGTCTTCGTTATCGACCCATCCAAGGATAGATGTCTACATTTCGAGCAGATGCCCAACAAGGACCAGACGCATTACCTTTCCATTGACGCAGAGCTCCTATCAAGCAACCAGGAGCTGGACATCCGGCAAGATCTGATTGACCCCGGGATTGACATTTGCACACCCGATGTTTTGGCTCTGTGGAGTGATAACTTTGATTTCCAAGCACCACGGAAAGGCTTCCTCAACAGCGTCCTCAAGGACTACGAATTGAATGGCAAGACCATACACACGCACATAGTCACGGACCACTATGCTGCGCGGGTCCGGAGTCTCCACGCATACGATTCTATCAGCAAGGACATCACATCTCGCTGGGCGTACCCGCTATGCCCCGATAGCAACCTACTACAGGGACAGTCCTATCGATTGCAGAAGGGAAATATCTACAAAGAGGAAGGCGTCATACTGGCAAGGGACTGCGTCATCAATTCAAAAACGGTCATTGGGCGAGGGACAAGCGTGGGAGACGGCAGTGTCATTTCCAACAGCATAATCGGCCGCAATTGTTACATTGGTAAGGGTGTCACCATCGACGGTGCGTACATTTGGGATCATGCGAGCATTGGCGACGGGTGCACTGTAAAACGAGCCATTGTCGCCAATGAGGCAGCGCTAGGGAAAAAGTGCACCGTTGAACCCGGCGCACTCATTTCATACAGCGTCAGCATCAGGGAAGGAGTCACAGTTCGCGGAGAGAGTAGGATCACACGGGCGAAGCGGAAACGTGAGCACGGCGATGATGTTGTCGAAGGCGATGCGGACCCGGCCGTTGTCGGCGTAGGCGGAAGCGGGTTCGAATTCCACGATTCTGACGAAGAGGACGAAGACGAGCTGATCGATGGGCTTGTCTCCAAGGGACCGAGTAAGTCAGCTTCGAGCACAAATATTCAGCGGTTGACCCAAACAGTGTACAACCTCACCAACCTCGCTCTGTCTAACGAATCAATATCGACCCTGAACTCGGAATCGGAGGCGGACTTCGAGATGGGTCACGACAAATCAGCCTCCGGTAGCTTTGTCTCGATAACATCTCACGACAGCGATCATGCCGCCAATTTCGACCATGATGCCACGGCCAGCATATACGATTCACTGGTGGAGGGCCATGAATCCGCCAACATTCAGCTCGAACTTACGGCGCTGCGGATGAGCACCAATGCGTCAGATCACCAAGTTCGACGCGCGATCACCGTATCGTTTGTTAAACGACTATCGCAGCTCATCAAATCGGGTACCAGCGTGAGAGACGCCGTGGCGCAAGTATTCGGCCAACACAAAGATCTAGTGGAACGGTCCATATTTGACAAGAACAGTTCGAACAAGGGCGACCAGGTAGACTTCTTGGTGCTACTCCAGGCAGAGCTCGCACCTCGAGACAGCGGAGACTTGATTCTCCTGAACGCAGCGACGAAGCTGATTGAGATGGACGTTCTCGAGGACAGTGGAGTGCTGCAGTGGTGGGAGAGTGCGAGGTCCAGCGAAGGAGACGATATGCAGAAGGTGAAGGAGAAGACGCGGCAGCTGATTGATTTCTTGAACCAGTCGTCCGAGGAGGAGAGCGACGAGGACGAGGAGGATGATTCCGAGTAGGAGGGACCTAGCTGTGGCTATGTCCACGATGGTGTGTTATAGCATCACCTAGGTAGACGAGGAGGGTGAAATATCAGAGGGTGGTGCATTAGGAAGGCAGCAGCCAGTGAGTAAGCAAAAGATGCATTTGCCGTCCAGTGGGGGCGGATCAAGGTGTCTGCTTTGGAGTGGATAGGGCCCGTCCCCTGGCAGATACAGCATGGGTGCGTGAAGTTGGATGAGTGCTTGGACTTGGTGCTAGAATCAACTGCATGCCCCACCAGGTGCATCGTACGAGACAGGAAACCTGGACCAGCTGGGCGTGAAGGCAGCAGCTTCCATTCACCGGTGGCGGTGCGGCTCCCGGCTAGCCGAAAGCGAGCCTAGCGCGAGTAGTGCTCGCCCGCACCTGGCCATCCATCCCACCTGCACACGGCAGCGCCAACACACTCGCACCCTTCGTGACTCTTCTGCGCGCTGACCAATATTAACCCCAATCCGCCCGACGCTCATTTTCTCGCTGCCTTGCCGCACGCCAGCCACCCTGCGCGTGCCTGTGGCCACCCCAAAACCCCGTTCCTGCTCGTCTGCTTGCAGCCTGGTCTCGTCATAAGGCGAGGCTCGGCTCCTTCTACACCACCACGCCTCCCTCCGCCCTCAAACGTAAGGCTTTGGACTTGGACACTCTCAGTCCTCCAGACTGCCCTCGCAAGAAGCAGACTCCAGAGACCACCGTTCCCTCCACCGCCCTTCCAGCGACGCCCGTCACCACCGTATCGGCCAACATGGATTCAGACGACGACTTCAACTCCTCCCAGATGAGCGACGAGGAGTTCATGGGCGACCAGGAAAGCGATGTCAGTCTGGGAGATGGTAAGCACGGCTCCTCCCGCCCCGCCTGTTAGGTTCACTGACGCTGAGGTCATAGAATCAGACTATCAGGACGACGTGGGCTTCGAGTCACAGGACAAGGACATCAAGCCCACCAAGCACGCCTATGAAGTCGACTTCAAGGTGTTCAGCCCGGAAGAAATACAGTCCCACCAAGACAAGCAGATCGACGAGGTGTCCAACATCCTCGGCCAGGAACCAGAGGCCACCGCCATCCTCCTCAGGCACCTACGATGGAATAAGGAGCGCCTGATCGATCAATACATGGAGAAGACGGACGAGATCTTGGAGAGTGCTGGCCTCGGCGAGACTGCCCAGACGCATCCTCCGAGAATAGAAAAGGTGCCGGGCTTTGCGTGCGACATTTGCTGCGAGGACGGGCCGGACCTAGACACATTTGCCATGAAGTGCGAGCACCGCTTTTGTGTGGATTGCTACAAGCAGTACCTCCAAACCAAGATAAAGGACGAGGGAGAAGCTGCGCGGATCAGGTGCCCCGGGGATGCTTGCAACCGCATCGTGGACTCCAAGTCGCTTGATCTGTTGGTTTCTGGCGATCTGAAAGACCGGTACGTTGTGCACATGACCTTCCTAAATATTGCATCCGTTGCCGTCGCTGACCAAAGCAGGTACCGAGAATTGCTCACACGAACCTACGTCGACGATAAAGAGAACCTCCGCTGGTGCCCCGCCCCTAACTGCGTGTATGCGGTTCAGTGCTCTGTTAAGGACAAAGAGTTGAAGCGAATCGTCCCCACTGTACACTGCGAGTGTGGCCACTTCTTCTGCTTCGGATGCTCGCTGAGTGACCACCAACCGGCGCCTTGCTCGTTGGTCAAGAAGTGGCTCAAGAAGTGCGAGGATGACTCCGAGACGGCCAACTGGATATCAGCAAATACCAAGGAGTGTCCCAAATGCGCCTCCACAATCGAGAAGAATGGTGGTTGCAACCACATGACGTGTAGGAAATGCCGAAACGAGTTCTGCTGGATGTGCATGGGCGTCTGGTCCGAGCACGGAACAAGCTGGTACAACTGCAATAGATTCGAAGAGAAGAGTGGATTTGAGGCGAGGGACGCTCAGGCCAAATCCCGGCAATCCCTCGAGCGTTATCTCCATTACTACAACCGCTACGCGAACCACGAGCAGTCCGCGAAGCTCGACAAGGATATATATCTCAAGACGGAGAAGAAGATGACTCAGCTGCAAAACACAACGGGCATGTCGTGGATCGAGGTGCAATTTATGGACTCGGCGTCTCAGGCTCTCCAGCAGTGCCGACAAACCTTGAAGTGGACCTACGCCTTCGCGTACTATCTTGCGCGAAATAACCTCACCGAGATCTTTGAAGATAACCAGAAGGATCTGGAAATGGCTGTGGAGAATCTCAGTGAAATGTTCGAGAAGCCCATCGACCAACTCAAGGGGTTGAAAGTAGAAATGATGGACAAGACGGCTTACTGCAACAAGAGGCGGATCATTCTTCTGGACGATACAGCAGAGAATTTGAAGACCGGTATGTAAACAGAATTGTACACCAAGACTTCCAAACGGAATGCTGACCACTGCTAGGGAACTGGGAGTTCAATGTTGCAATATCTTGAGCGTTCAGCTATATTGAATGCTAAAATGGGTGTAGTTGTAGAAAACGACCAATGCAAAACCAAGCCTACCGTTGCGAATCAGATTACTCTTTTCCCAAGGATAGCAACGACGACGCGGCTTGTAAATGGAACGATTCTAGAGGTTGTTTTAATCAACGGCATAGCACAATATCGCACGGTGGAGAAAGCATCTTTATTCTCCCTTTTCATTCATCTTGTGCAACACAGTCGATGTAACCTCTCTTCTCATGCCTCTCTACTCTAGCTCTGGGTTTCATGATGGTTTTGGGTTGGGTTCCTTTAGACTGGATGGGATCATGGTCTAGGAATTGTTGGATGGTGATGGCCGGCGTTTCTATCTAGTGGTCTATTAGCGGGCAGGCATATGCATATATCGATTCTATAAAGCTATATATTCATAAATAGATATCTTTACCCTTCGATTGCGACGCAGTTGGCGATGAGGGCCGTAGAAGTTTGAAAAGTGCCAGGGCCAGGTATATCATTTCCGAGTCTCTCGATTACACCAATTTCAATCCATCTCGATTGATAATTTGTCGTCTTTGAGCTCTCTTTTCAGGGAGACTGCTAATAAAGTGGAACTTGATGGTCATGCATCTACGGCCACCTAATTGAGGTTAGCTCCAAGAAATTAGCTCTTGCCCGATCTCGCTCTCTCGACTTGAATATAACGCTCGACTACACAAGCAACAAATTCCGTTTTGAACACAGTGACAAGGATGGAGTTCACAAAACTTGAAGAGATGGAGCTGCCGGCGGCATTCGATGCCCACGTCCACTTGCGAGACAGCGAAATGTCGCAGCTAGTCACCCCCACGATTCGAGAGGGGGGTGTGAATCAGGTGTATGTCATGGTATGATATAAAATTCCGCACGCTCTTTATTATCCTTCTTAATATTCCTATGCATTTCGGTCGTTCGCCGCTATTTGAGTCCCCATTCCCTGCATTATAGCCGTCTTTCGTTGCGTTCTCTGGGTTTCTATTGCTGAATATGACAAAAGCCCAACCTCGTCCCGCCAATTACGACTATCGAGCAATGTCTCTCGTATCGCGACCGTCTGCAAGCTATCGAGCCTAACGTCGAGTACCTCATGTCTCTCTACTTGCACGAATCGCTCACGCCGGATATCATTCGCGAGGCGAAGAAGGCCGGGATTACGGGCGTGAAGTCGTATCCTGCGGGCGTGACAACGGTAAGCTGCTCTAGCTCCACGTTGTCTCTTTTCTGTGAATGCTCGAATTGGATGTTAATATGTATGAGGGAGGCAGAACTCGTCCTCTGGCGTCCTCGACTACGCGCTCTTCTACCCCATCTTCGCGGCCATGGAATCCTGCGACCTCATTCTCAATTTACACGGCGAAGTGCCCTCTACGCATTCCTCTGCCTCTGCCACCTCCTCCACTCAACCAGCCATCACCATCCTAAACGCGGAATCCTCGTTCCTCCCCACGCTAAAAGACTTGCACACGCGCTTCCCCAACCTCCGCATCATCCTCGAGCACTGCAGTACCGCCTCTGCCATCGCTGCTGTCCGCGCCTGTGGCCCTACCGTCGCTGGAACGATAACGGCGCATCATTTATCCCTTGTAATAGACGACTGGGCTGGCGACCCGTTTTGTTTCTGCAAGCCCGTGGCTAAGACGCCCGAGGATCGGGATGCTTTGCTCCGCGCAGTGGTTTCGAGCCAGGGGAGGTTCTTTTTGGGGACGGATTCCGCGCCGCATGAGAGTACGAAGAAGAGGGGCGAGGATCGGATTGCGGCGGGCGTGTTTACGCAACCGTATGCCGTCGGGTTGGTGTTGGATGCGCTAGAGGTTGGGGTGAAGAGAGGCGTGATTGAGGAGAAGGATGTGAGCAAGGAGGTTTTGGAGGGTTTTCTGGGAGGGTGGGGGAGAAAGTTTTACGGCGTTGGCGATGGGAGGGCGGAGAGAATCGTGTTGAGGAAGGGGGCCGAGGAGATTGTGGGGGTGTTAGGGAAGAGCGGGTTAGGGGTGCAGGTTGTGCCATTCAGGAGGGGTGAGAGGACATGGAAGGTGGAATGGAAGTAGGAAAGCGGAGTTGAACCTCAGGACGGCATGGAGAGACGATAGATAGGAGTGGGGATTGCAAAAAGTATGAATGGAAATTCTTGAAATCGAATGAACTTTTAGTCTGATTGACGCCAGTATGCCGCTAAACGTTTCCCCCCGTGCGCCAAATAATGCTACATTGTTCAACACCACCATACCTTAAGGCTCGACCTTAAACTTAAGTCTAATACCCATACTCGCCAGCTCCACATCCAAATACTTCAGCACTCCCGGCACAGCAACGACAGCCACATCAGCACCTCCCGTATACCTAATCCCCTGCCCATCCGTCCAAATCTCGCTCTTGCTCTCCACGCCAGCAGCCAATGTCGCACAACGTCGACACCTCACAGTACTCCCTCCCTTCTTCTTCTTATCAAACTCGCTAACCGTGGGTGTAGTCGAGAGGAAACTTCCGCAACGCCTACAAATCGCGGCTTTTGTGTAATCCGAGCAGTTCATCAAGCGGTCCTGGAGAAGGAAAGCTGTTCCATGCGCAAGTAAAGCATCACGCTCCATCTCTCCGACACGGATACCGCCACCCTTCTTTCGTCCTTTGATCGGTTGGCCTGTGAGTTGGTTGATCGGACCTGTGGTTCTGACTTGGTATTTGTCGTTGACCATGTGCCTTAGACGTTGGTAGTAGACGACTCCGACATAGATATCTGCGGCGAGCTCCTGGCCAGTGATTCCACTGTACATGGGCTCATTTCCATAGTAATTGTATCCCGCTTTCATAAGCTGATGGCCGAAGTAATCAACAGCCCTATTCTGCTCGTCAAAGCGGAAGGGTGTCGAATCTTGGGCTATGCCGTGGAGCGCCCCGGCTTTCCCGGCAAGAGATTCCACGAACATGCCAATGGTCATTCGAGAGGGAAAAGCGTGCGGATTGATGATGACATCGGGTTGAATTCCGGATTCCGAGAAAGGCATGTCGACGGCCGGCCATTTTTGTGACAAGACACCTTTCTGGCCGTGGCGGGACGAGAACTTGTCGCCAATGACTGGGGATCGAGGAACGCGAAGCTTGATGCTGATTTTCTGACAAGGCTCTGTGCCGGACTCGGAGCCAATGATTCGAACTTCTTCTACAAAGGCGACTTCGTCCTCCTTATACTTAAAGAAGTTGGTTGCCCCATCGCGATTAACGTACTCTCCAGACGCAGAATCGAGAGAGACAGTATGCCATGCAGCGATGATGTCACCGTATTTCAACAATGTCCCAATTCGAGGCCATCCATCATCGTCGAGTGTTTCTCTCCAGCTCGCTCTAACTAACCCATCGGGGGCAAACCCAAATAGCTTAGACACAGACCTGGCAGATTTGCTTCTTCCGGCGCCCTCCGCAAGGTCACATATTTTAGTCTTGTAAATAGTACCGTGACCAAAACCGCGTTCATGTGCAGATTTGTTGATGATCATAGCGTCGTCCATGTCATACCCTGTGTAGGATATCACAGCCACAACAGCATTCGCTCCGTTCGGGAAGTTGTCTAAACCATACTCGTTATGGAGAGGTGGTCGCACGACAGGAGTTTGACCAGTCTGGATTCGGTAGGTCTTATTGTCTGTTCGGTATCGCGAAGCAGTCCCAGGAGTTCCCATTGACTGCTTTCCCATCTGACACTGGTACATATTTCGGGGGGACTGGTTGAAGTCGGAGAAGGGTGTCATGTTAGCGAGAATGGACAAAATGTTGGTCGGGTCGTATTCAACATGTGTTGAGTCGCCTGACACGATCTCTGGTTCTGTGCATGCTATCGACATAAACGGTTGTTCAAACGGTCCGACATAGTCTAGCTTGCCGAGCGGCAGGTATTTGACTGGTCGATACATGCGCGCGGATTGTGAGAACATGTAGACTCCAGGATATTGCCCGCCCTCGGAATTGGGAATATAGCCAATTTCCAGCTCAAGTGGTACACTGTGTGTCCCTTCGACTTTCCAGTATCGGAGAGTGTCCCCGATCACTTTGGCTTGCTTTGGTGAACAGAAACCTAAAACTCGGCCGTCCAGCTGTACCACGACACTGGCATCAAGGGACGCGGAGGATGTACTCGATACACCCAACTGCGCAACCAGCCCGGGGATCGCCGAAACATCGACACTTTCTGTGGCCAACTTACACTTGTGCGCAAAGTGGTTGAGTAGCCCACACGGGCTTCCATCAGGAGTGTGGACAGGACATAGAAAGCCCCAGCTCTCTGGTAGGAGTTTTCGTACTGTAGTGGTTTTAAGCTGAGCGAAGAAGGCACCTCTGTGCACCATGCGGAAGTGACTAATAAAGCGGTAGAAGTTGATCTTCTCCGCAACTACGACGAATCCAGCCGTTTGTTGGAGATCCAATCCCGTGGGACTCACAAGGTTTCCGGTCGACAGGAAGTACTCCATAGCCTGACCGATGTTCTCGTTACTCCTCTTGAGAACCTTTGGGACGAAATCTCGCTGGAACTGGGGAGAGGTGAAGGTAGGCCATTCATTTCGCCGTCCCCAATCTTGCAGTAGAAGTCGCAAAGAGTTTAGCCACTCATCCAATTTTTCTTTCATAATCTGCCCGAAAAGGTGGCCTCCCAGCAAGACCTCCTGGCTTTGGACGGCATCAGGATTGTCGACGGCGCAGTCGCCTTCCACCAAAGCGTACAGCTTTCGGATCATGAAAAGGAGCATCCTGAACTTGTCTGCGTCCTGGCTCTCCGTGACGTTGTTGGCCCCCAAATGGGGTAGCACGATCTTCCTCAGGAACTCGGTGCCCGCATCTACATCGCTTGTGTCGTCCGGGATCTGTAGAACGACCTTGAATTTCTGTCCGAGATACGCCCTAGTCTTGGCCTGCGAGTGTAACCCGTACACCTTGTACGTACGGAGAAGCAATTCCACACGATCGGTCACGAACTGCTTGTCCTCAAGGCCTTCGGACCCAGCTGCACCAACGATGCCCTCGTAGATCTCCCGGTCATTTGTCTCGACTAGCGCTTTGAGAACCATCATGGCGGGTACTAGATATTCGGCCTTCCTCCACGAAAATCGCAGGTTGACGTTGCCATCGTTCAGATAGTGCAGCGCATTGGTCTGCGACGTCTGATCGGGGCGCACGCACCGAATGACGATACCGAATTGTGTGTATCCTGGCCCACGCTTCATAAAGGCGCCTCGCTTGATAGCCATTGGGAAGTTGCGCCTGTTTACCAGCAGCATGCGGATTATCTTCTCGATGCCGTTCACGATGAAGTATCCGCCGAGTTCTTCGGATTCCTCTTTGGCCTTGACGAGCTGGTCCGGGCTCATATTCTCGAGGTGGCATCGGTTCGACTATTACGAGCGCAATTAGCGACAGATTGGGTGGCTAGGGCCTGGGGACTAGCAGAGAGCACTCACCCTCAGCATCAGCGGCACATAGCCCAGGTCCCGCACCTGCTCCTGCCAGTCGCCGTTGTTCACCTTGTACTCGATGCGAGCGCGCAGCTTGCCGCGGTACGTCGCGTGCCGCTCTCTGCATTCCGCAGGAAGGATGTTGCGGTTCTTGACGACAAACTTGTTGCTCGTGGGCAGCACCGACTTGTCGAGGAACACCTCCTGGATACGAACAGAGAGCCTGTTCCGTGGCGTGTCGGTGCCGGGCGGTGCATACGGATTGCCGTCCAGAAACACCTTGGTGCCAATGTCCTCGAGAGCGTGCTCGAGCAGCCCACCGCGTGAGAAGACCGAGTTGAAGGAGTCAATGTGCGGCTCGACGGCGGCAGCAAGCATGGGGTATGCCGTATGGTCCTTGGGGGGGCTCTGGAAGAGGCGCTGTCGTCGCGCAGTGTCGAATTCTGTCGACCATTGCGTGTTCGTCGCCGAGGGCGCCATGGCGGTGGGGATGCTGCTTCTGTCTGCCACGCCGGGCTGCGGGAGGGAGGGGGGGTGAAGCAGCAAAGAGTGCACGCTCACAAGTGAGCTCGGTGTGTCCTCTCAGGCCTCGCGGGCGGGCACCGTACACAGCGGGGGGGAGTGTGGTGAGCTGTGTGCGCGGGTGAATCTCGACAGCCCGTGCAGCCACTCACGAAAAAAAGTTCGCCGATACCACTAGTGCAGCCGCTATCATTAGCGAGCCTGGCTTCCAACAATGGCCCGCCCGCACGTCACGGGGTTCTGGGTGCATCTGCCACTCTTAGGGCGGCGCAGACAGCTTCCCTCATCCCTCACTTCTCTGCTGTATTTGCTTGCATGAGCTTGATGTGCACAAACGCATTGCCATTCTCTATCGTTGCTGCGGCTACCTAGATCACGCTGAGATCGCGCCAGACTCTGCCCGCCAATCCTTGGAGCCCCTCCGCCTACAAGCATCAACCCTCCGCCCATCGTCTAGCATCCTTCTCAGGCAGAAACCCACCACCACAACTCCCGCGGCCATCACCACCTCTCACATCCGCTCATCATGGCCAGCATATTCCGCCGCATCTACGACTGGCTCCTGCGCCTGTTCTGGTTTGTCGTTCCCTCCTGCCCACGTCTGCCCGCTGTGTCCCCGTCCTCGCCGCCTCGTGCGCTATTTGATAACTGCACCCCCATCAAATTTGAGTTCCGCAAAAAAGCAAAAACCCGAATCGACGACGCTGAGACGTGGTTGCTGATTGTTCCCGCTGCATAGGGCCACCGAGATGGACATCACCATGATCGGGCTGCAGAATGCCGGCAAGACTTCGCTCTTGAGGGTTCTGGCGGTGAGTCTCTCCCCATGGAAGCAATCCTTGTGCAGCATGGACAAGACTCTTTCGATGGAACTGTGCTGACCGACGGCGTTCTAGGGAGGCGAGTTCACTGTCGAGTACGTCAATGCTCGCTTCAGGTTGCGCAAGCCGGCGGTGACCTGTGTCGTTCCCTGTCCCGTTCGCAATGCTCCGCGCAACCTGGAGTTCCACTTGGGTTGGTCCATGCGCTAACACCTGGCCATAGCTCCATCCCGACGGTTGGCTTCAACATGAAGCGCGTCCAAAAAGGGCATGTAACCTTGAAGTGGTAAGTACTTCTGATATCAAATCTTGGTCACGCACGTCCGGCTCTTGCAGCGCCAAGCCTGTTCGAACCAGCCTTGCAGGGCCTTGGATAATCTGTCCCGTGGAGGTGTGTCTGCTGACCTCGATCGGCGATATAGCTGGGATCTGGGAGGGCAGCCCCGATTCCGTTCCATGTGGGAGAGATACTGCCGCGGCGTGAATGCCATCGTGTAAGGCTCGTTTTCTTTGTCGTGGAGAGTGCGCTCGCTCATGGCTTCAGATTCATCGTCGACTCAGCTGACAGGGCTGCGCTGCCGGTCGCCCGCGAGGAACTCAAGCTCTTGCTTGAGAAGCCCGCGTTAGAGGGCATTCCGCTTCTTGTCCTCGGGAACAAGTCGGACCTCTCCGACAAGCTCTCGGTGGACGAGTTGATCGAAGCCCTGGACCTGAAAGCAGTGTCGCACCGCGAGGTGAGCTGCTACGGCATCAGCGCAAAGGAGGAGACCAATCTCGACGCCGTTCTGCAGTGGTTGATCGCTCGGGCCAGCAAATAGGTCGAGTGTGGATTTGGTGTGGGGAAAGAACGTGACCTGCGAGACGGCCAACGCACGTTGATGCAGCCGGGCACTCGACTCCGTTTGGTTTTTGGCAGACTTCATGACTAATGACGTGCCTATGCTCCCATGGATACGGCTGTCAGCTTTTATACGACATACTTAATGATTCTCACGACGTGACGGAAAGAAAGACGGGCAGCTTTGTTCTGCAGGCTAGCGATGGCCACCTCGAATTCCCCAGTTCGTAGCTCGTTTCCTCGATCTCGATTCCTCTTTTCCTCTTTTCTCCTTCCTTCAGGCGGTATTGGTAGCGACTCCTCGACGGGCGACTTTGACATGTTCCATGTTGTGGATGGCGATGTGGTAACGTTTCTGCGGGGCTTCCTACCTACTGGATCAACATTTGTATCATCCTATCTGTTTGTTTCATTCGTGGTGGTGCTGGAGGACGAAGCAGAACGAAGGAGCGATTGGGCACGGTCTTAAAATGTGTTGGGTTGAGGTTTCCTTGCTAGCTCTTGACCTTCTGAGCCACTGAAGCTCCTCGTACAAATATTTTCGTAGCCTATTGGTAGCGACTCACACCCTTTCGAGCTGAATGATTTGCCACGTGCGCCCTTACAACGGCAGGAGAGAGAGAGTTGCCATGCGCGCGTGTTCAAGTGTCGCGTTCGCCAGAGCCAAAATTTTTTTTGGTAGAGATGAAAAGAGCGGATCGACTCCCGAGTTTGCTTCGCAGGCGCATTTTCGCTTCCTCGTCGCTCTTGAGGCGGGTTTGTCGTGCCGTGGTGTTGAGGATCAAACGGATTGCTGTCGCAGCCCGCGAAACCCGCACTCTTGCGTCTTAACGGGCGTGCATTCCAATCAAAAACCACACCAGAAAGGCGCCGAAAAGAAGCAAGAGTCCAGCAGCGCAGACGGACGCGCAAGAAGCGAAGCAAGAAGAAGTGCAAAACATCCAGAAGCAACGCAACAGCGCGAACAGCTATTATTTCCTGACACGCTCTGCAATTGACAACTCACTGTGCATTAGCGGGAACTAGGGAATATGGGCGATATGGGCTCTGATTGGTTGGTGTGACGGGGCCGAGACTGGACATGCGCAATCCCTGGAAGCGAGCTCCGATGGCGATTTGGGGCTGCAAGTGGAGTAGATCCACGGGTTCGTTGGCATCGAGCAGCTTTACGCGGGGCGAGAGGAATGGAGAGGGGAAAGACGTGGCGGAGGATCGTGTTGGAAACTTTGATGCTGCGTGCGGGCCGGTGAGGATGAGGCTGGTGCTAGTGCTGGTTCAAACGGACTGGGCCACGGATTGCCTCTGACGGAGACATACCGGCACGCCATGCAGTGATACAATTGAACTGCTGCATTTTGAGGGCTACCCATCCAGACCTCTCGAGCAGCTCGTGTATGCGCATCTCGGCACATACAGGATGAGGAATTAAATTGAATCGTCAGCACGCTCAAATGCTGGGGGCTCCACGTTGTCGTTGCCCTTCATGGCGCAGTTGTCGGACTTCACAGTTCGCCACTACCTAGTTGGCAGACCATCGCGACTTGGGAGATGGAGTACGGAGCTATGACAGTTGCAGCATTCTTGCCCATTCTGGTATCTTCTCGCAGCGATCCGAGGCTTTGAAGCATCCAACACGGACACTACTTCCTTGGCAAGAATTGGAGATCGCTACATTGGCGCGACACCTCCCCGCATAGCAGCGTCAAATATCAGTGAGCAAAGACTTCCCGAATAGGGCACGAAGCTGCAGTTAGACGATACAATGGAAGTTTGTAAGGCGCAATCGAAGCTTTGCCCTGCGACTCAGATTGATTAGCTGTCCACTGCGCTATGCGTTCCATGCATGGCGTGGTTGCTCGCGAGAGCTCTCATGAGCTCACGCTAGACCGCAAAACGGCCCAACAGAACTTGCAAACGATTTGCGCAAGTGACCGGTGGACGTCGTAATGTCAAGGGCCGCAGCAGCAGCATCACGCCTCCATCCGAGCTCTATCTGTCACGATGCGTGCAAATGATGATGTCCGCATTATTCCGCTACTCAGGTCTTGGGGCTTGGCTGTGGCTGTGAGGTTCCCGTCCTCCGTCCCAGCCTTCAAGAACGTCGTCATCGCTCCCTCTGTCTCTCCCATTCCTCACACACACGTCTCAAGCACGCATCCTAGAACACATCGCTACTAGCCAGTCCCCGCTTTACCCGTCACGAGCCAAGATGCCAGGCCTTATACTACCAAGATACTATGAATATGAGTACGTACTCTTCGCCTCCCAGCTTGCTTTTATCCCCACCAGCTCTTTCCTTCTCCTCAAGCAGCTTTCCATCCCCGTTTTGCGCAACAGCATCCCTATCTTTGAAACACCTAGCATAGTCGTACAGCCTCTTTCCTCTTACATTCTAACGCAATGGTTAGTTGCTATGATGACGGTGTCTACCAATACTGCCGTCGATCCGCGTGGCACGACTGGGTTAGATGGGTCGTTCTCGCCGTGATCATCATCGGATTCTTCTTCATCTTCGTCCTCTGCTCGTAAGTTCTTCGCCCTCCAAAATCATCTACTGTCAAATATTTTTTTTTTCACGATGCTAATGGCACTCCTAGATGCCTCACTGCCCGTCGCCGACGAAGAGCTGGCCGCCAGCCGTTCTACGGCACCGGCTGGGCTGCTCGCCCAGGCCAAAATGCGCAGCCCTACTACAACAACCAGTACAATCAGCCCGCCCCGCCATACACCCAACAACCGCATCAGAATGCATACGGAGCCAACCAAGGATACTACGGCCAGCAGCCATACGGACAACAACAACAAGGCGTCGAGCTTCAATCTCCTCAACCCACATACGCGCGCGGTGGCGACGACGTTTACGCTCCGCCTAGTGGGCCGCCACCAGGAAAGGGCGATGGCATCATTCGATAAATATTTAGCTTCATAACGACTACTTTTAGTAAGATATCGGAAACAAATAGGTTGTCGTTTCTCAGGGCTAAGGTTGATTTCACGATCGGCGTTCGGGTGCTACCAGTTTTTCGGGTTGCTTTGACTAGGATTAAGATACTCAATGGGATCAAGTTGGATAGGATGGGTCGCGAATTTTTCGCATTACGGCTGTCATTTGTGGCGGTTTACTCAGTCTACATGCAAATAGAGAGACTGATTAACTTAATCACTACTCTTGTGTGCTTCTACTCAAACTACTTACAGTAGTCATAATTCCACATTCAAATTCGCAATACTAGGTTTTTCGCGGGATTTCTTTGGGATGCAGTCTAACAAAACTGAGACAGCTGCCGCCGCTGGCTGTGTCCCTCTCTCCTACTTACTGGCACAGATCATCTCATTGTCTTAATGTAACTTTCTACCAAGTGACAAGGAATCTGCTTCTTCCAAAAGTTGAGTACCATCATTGAGAACGTTAATATCGAGATTTCAACACCTTTAGATACCCTTGGACAATTTCGAATTTCCTCAGGTCATCCGTTTCCTCCCGTCGAGCATAATCATACACTATCTTCCCGTCCATAGCACTACGAACATAGCTAAAACATCACGTCGGTCCCCAGTACAAACTCAAACACACTCGCTAACAACAGACTTCTCACCGTCCATCCTCAATCTCCGCAGGATCATGGGAAGCCTCTCCATAGCCGGCGGTTCTAATCCGAGTAAGCCCTCTGGTTGTCTGGAAAGCCCTTCTGCACAGAAATGACGCGTCCCATGGCTCTGGTTTCGCGCCAGGCATTCCACGAAACGTTTCTTCGTGGGCAATAATAAGTATACAAGCACTATTTGCATCTACTATATCATCGCGATTTGGGAGTAGGTGCGCCAACACACATACCCCGTCATTCTACCCGATGGATACCGCAAATTCCTCCTATTCCTGTTGTGAAGGACAGCAGATTCCCATTGCTCGGAACACTGCTATTTAGTGAAGTCAAAGCTTGGTGCGTCATTTGCCCACGCACAGCGGTAGATCCGCGGAGACGCCATCTAGGATCCTACAATTGAAAAATTGATGCATGGCAGGTTCTTATGTCCAAGGAAAATTATTAAAGTAACAAGCAGCTTTAGGTAAAGGGCAAGAGGAATAACTTTGCTCTTCCTGAGCTCTACTATATCTGCTAGCACGCCCTTTACGACCTTTTAATGCTCCTTCTGGCTACACTCCACTTTTATTCTCTTTGGGCGTGGGAATACGCATTAGTTACTCCCTGTATCAGGTGTGATTTTTAAGTTTACTTTCGTCAAAGACCGGTCCAGGACTAAATACAGACTACATGGAATGTAGCCTAGTTCTTGGCCCCGCTCCGTCACATACTTTCCAGGTACTCAGTAAAACCGTGATGTGGCCATTTCCGGCGCGTGTTCAGGGATAATGCCAATACATACAGCTTAATCGTTTGTTCTCATACTAAATAGGGCATACACCTTGTCCATCGCATCTGTCGCCGCAAACGTCTTAGCCAACATAAACAGGCTCTCTATCGACTCGGGTGCCTCTCTCTCTCCTCTCTCTCCTCTCTCTCCCTCTCTCACACACATCGTGCATTTAGATCAACTTCCAAAAGTACCTTCTCAGTTCATTCAGCAACCTTGTTCTCGTCTGTTGACAGTCATTAGGGTTTTCATACTTGGTTGAGGCATCGCCAATATCAACCGTGTTCAAGTTTTTTTCTACTAGCTAACTTGTGCAGGTTATGGCATGCCACATTGAAGTATAGTAGAGGAAGCTAGCACAATTTGGAAGGCCAAATTCCTCTTTGGGTATATTCCAGAACACGAAGAAATGACGACTAGAATAAAAGCTAAGCCAAAGCCGGCTCAAAAGCAGCAGCTCTCGATCTATACGACGCCTGACCGAGTATAGTGGCTGAACAAACGGGGTAGAAGAGTATTCAGAGACAATCTCATGGAGCATCGAATCTCTGCTATGATGCAACCTATCGAGAAATCGAGAAGGCTCTTCAAGCTATTGACCATAGGATTGCCAATGGTGTCACAACCAAAGGGCACTTATTCGAAACCACAATTTTGCAAATGCAGCTAATTGAACACAGTCTTCTTTAGACCTCCTTCAAGGCAAGAGAGCTATCTTTTCAGAACCGAAGAGCGCACTACGGACGGTAATGTAGCTCTGGGTACAAGTAGTACAATCCTATGCCATTTTTGAAATATTCAACCTTGAGATTGGGGCATCAATTTCACTCCATGGCCGCCAGGAAAACAGCGTCATAAAGCAACCACGGCTTCCTGCGATGAGGATGAAGAACCCAGTTTCGGGGCTCGAATGAGTGATGAGAGTCTTAGGCCTCATGAAGATGATACGCAAAGAGACCGCGGTGGTACGATCCATGGGAGATAGACGGGTAGACTTTCGACGCTAGTGACCCGAGGGTTAAACACCGGATAATTTCATTTTGACATAATATTCAATTCTGCTACTGCAGCAAACGCAAAACGTGGGCACCTAACACTGCCGAGTCGGAGGACTCAGAAAATCCCGAGGCCCCGAAGAGCCCGAGACTCCCGAACTTATCACCGAAACTGCGACAGGACTACGCTTGGCTGTTTCGGTCGATACTCGCGATCAATGGTAAGCACAACACAGTATGCGATTCCGGAGTGGTAGCAATTGCTCTTTCTCTTCTTTGTCTTCTTTATTTTCATTCTCTCACTGTCTCTCTTTTCTCCCACACAACCTCTCCCTCTCCCACACACAACCCTCTCTATCTCACACACATACTCTCTCTATCTCTGCTTCCCACACACGCACTCTCTCTGCTTCCCACACACACACACTCTCTCTCTCTCTCCCAACACTTGTAGACAATGCCTTTTCGACCCCGGATTGCCATCAGCGGTGGCGGACCCTCAGGTCTAGCCCTCTCCCTGCTATTGAAGCAACGCGGCATCCGCCCCACCATCTACGAAATTCGCAGCAAACCGACACCAGAAGAGTTTGCTAAACCTTCAGGCATGCTGGACCTGCACGAAGAGTCGGGTTTGAGAGTAATGCGCGAGTCTGGCCTCTGGGACAGCTTCCAGGCAGCTATGGGCGACTGCTCTGAAGAGCAACACGTGCTCGATCCCCAAGGCAAAGTGCTGCACACCGACGAGGGCGACGGATCCCGGCCAGAGATTGCGCGCAACGCACTCACCGACTTGCTTCTCAGGAACGTTTCCCCAGACTCGATCAAATGGAACCACAAGGTCACGGCCGTACGGCACGCCCAAAACGCAACCACCGGGGCCGCTGAGATCACGCTTGACTTAGGCGACAACGGAACAGCAACATACGACTATGTCGTCGGTGCTGACGGTGCCTGGTCCCAGGTTCGCAATCTGCTCACAGATGTCAAGCCCTATTATACCGGCGCGCAGATGATAGTTCTGACGCTGAGGAACGCGTCAACCAAGTATCCACACTTGGTCAAGCTGAGCGGCTCGGGCACGCTCTCCGCGCTCGGTGGCGGGAATGGTATCCTGACCCAACGCGGCCCACAGGACTCAATCCGAGTGTACGCAGCCATCAGCACACCCCACGAGCACTGGGCCAAGGCCGCCGGACTGGAGGGCAAGACGGCGGCCGAGGTGAAGACGACGTTGCTAGGAGACGACAAGCTCTTCGGGAAATGGGCAAACTCCCTCCAGGATCTACTCGCCACGGCGTGCGATGAGGAAACCAAGGACAACCCCAACCACCCTCCCGAAATCTTTCCTCTGTATACGCTCCCTATTGGTCACCGCTGGGAGCACCGCACAGGAGCGACGCTGATCGGCGATGCCGCCCACCTGATGACGCCGTGGGCTGGAGAAGGTGTTAACTTGGCGCTATGGGACTCGCTAGACCTGGCGCACGCCCTTGGAGGGGTGCTCGAGGTAGAGGATGCAGCGGCGTGGCAGGCCGCGGTCGAGCCACAAATTCGCAAGTATGAGGAGGCGATGTGGGTGCGGGTGCAGGAGAAAGCAGAAGATTCGGCCAAGAATCAGGCCATGTTCCTGTCTGAAAACGGCGGACAGGCAATGGCGGACTTCTTTAAGGCTTTTTTTTCGGATGCGGGCAAGGTAGAAGGTGAGACGGGGATATAATTTTCGTGAATCAGGAACCCAGTCCGGAACAAAAACTGGGGATCGTAGAAGTATCAGTAGGTCATATGCATCCGCACTGTCTGGCCATTGAGGTTAGATATAACAACAATTTGACGTCTTCAACGACGGTTACATAGCAACTCACCATCCGATGACGTCTCCATAGAACATGCGACCTGCGTTCTTATCAGCTTGAACCACACTTCATTCTATCCATCTACTCACATAACTTATACGCACTCTATGCATTCCCCTCAGCCGTGCCACTCTGCGGTACATTGTCCACTTTCTCCTTCTTCCAACCAAGCTTCCTCCACAACCTCCCCAACCACCTCTCCTTCACCATCTTCAAAATAACATACGCCAGCACTCTATACACAACGGTACAAACTCCCAGCGCCATTAGGTTCATCTCCGGATCCTTATTCAGATGATAAAGATCCAGCGCCTCCTCACCTGTAGTAATCGGACAATTGCCATTCGGCAGCCTCAACCAGTCCTCACACGTAAACCGCTGATTGCGCAGCGTATACGGCGCCATATTGCCCACGGCGTACTTAATCGGCGAGAGATGATTAAACGCCTGTAGGAACGGCGGAATAGATAGAGACAGCACGCCACCCATGACCTGCGCGACGGACAAAAACACAGACATGCAGTTCACCGAGAACCCGGTGTGCGTGAAGAGCGAGTTGAACGCGATGCCCAGACTCTCACCGCAGCTCACGATGCAGAACGCGTTGAAGGTTATTATGAAGAAGACGGAGGCGGTGCGCTCCAGACCGCAGGCTAGAACCGCGAGCACGGCGAAGATGAGCGAGCTGAGCAGTTCAAAGGGCGTTTCGAGACAGGTGTAGGTTAGGAAGAAGGCTGAGACGCCGTAGATTCGGTCGGAGTAGTCCCGGTAGAAGACGTCGCGCTCGCCTGGGTAGACGGCGACGTTTTGAAGCACTGGAAGATGTGTTAGGATGCTAGGGGGTTTTGAGGGAGTATAATGGGGGAACACGTACTGCCGACGAAGTAAAGAGGTGCGATCTCAACGATAAATCCAAAACGGTTCTGGATAGCGAAGTAGTCGTTCTTCAGTGGTGCGAAGAATAAGGCCAAGACGATACCTAGCCCTACGACTTGCATTATCCGCGCTACGAGGAGATCAGGCTGTCGAAAGAAGTTCTTCGTTGCTCTTCTGACGAGGATTGGGAACGCAGCCGTGAAGGTGGCAGGAGCGCGAGCTAGACTACCCAGTTCAGCGGGCGTGATGATGGAGCCTATACGAGTAGCGGGGAACTTGTCCGTCGTCCAAGATTCAATGAGCCTGCGGACTTTTTCGCGGCTGGCGGCTTCCCTCGTCTCGTGTTGGAGATCAACCGTGATGAGGTCGAGCGCAAAGTCGGCGGGATTGACATGCTCCTGGCACTCATAACCTTGATGTACAAAGTGCGACAGCATGGCCCGCGCTGGTCCTGCATAGACTGGATAGCCGCCGCGAGCTAGGAGTAGTAAGTTGCCAAAGTGTGTAAAAAGGTCGGAGCGCGGCTGGTGGATCGTCACTATCAGAGTCCGTCCTTCATTTGCGAGACCCCGCAACACATCCATGATAGATAGAGCTGTGAATGCGTCCAAGCCCGACAGCGGCTCGTCAAGCAGCAGGATTCGCGGTTCAGTGAGGATTTGGACAGCGATGGAAACCCGTCTTTTCTCTCCTCCGCTGATGCCTTTGATGAGATCGTTGCCGATTAGGTGATCGGCACAGTCTTTGAGACCCATTTTCAGGAGTATCTCTTCGGCTTTTTGTATCTTTTGCTCCTTGGACATCCATTTGGGGAGACGTAGTCCAGCAGCATAACGTAGGGTCTCGCGAACCGTGAGTGAAGCCAGTAGGGCATCGTCGTCCTGCGTGACGAAGGAACAGATGGCGTGGATGACATTTTCGGATGGGGCCAAGCCGTTGAATGTCATGCTGCCAGATTTCTTGTATCTCGTTGAGATGTCGTCCCTCAACCTACCAGCCATTGTATTCAACAGCGATGTCTTCCCAGATCCAGATGGACCCATGATGACGTTGATCATGCTGGGCTGAAAGTCGGCAGTGAGCGGTTTGAGAATAGTCTTTGTCGTTCGTGCCCTAAACGATCGTTTCTCTACGTCGAGGGCGTAGGCTTCAAGTCGAATAGATATGGTCCTAACCTCGTCGGCAGACCTGGCGGTCATTTTCTCCTTGCCAGCAGAAGCATCGGTATTCGATGGTCTCGCTCGGGCCATCCCTATCTCAACTTTCCAGAACCTCAAGAGCACTGCAGCGCCAAGATAGAAGGCAATTGCAAAGCCGAACAACGCCAGGATAGGACGCCAGACCCAATCATCAGGAAAACCAAGTGATCGAAGAATGTACTGGCCTGTGTATTCTTTACATGCAGGATTCGAAGCACCGCCTTGGAGTGGGCAATCATAGAAGTGGCCAGTGAATTCGTTCGCACAGAGTGCTCCGAAGGCATAAAACTACGTATAGTTAGTGAAACCTGCACTGCGATTTTTCCTACCAGCGAAAATTTGGATATATCCCAAAGGGATTGAACAAACTCTCCATTGTCCTATTGTGAATAGTAGAAGAAGAACCTGGAGAGTATCTCGTGCTGGGGCAGAACTAAATCGATATATGAAATAGAAAACTTACAACGTAGGCTATCCATTTGGTCCATCGCACGTATATCGGTATAGTATTCGACTGGATGAAGTAACCGCAGGCCATCGACTGTAGCGTGTAAGCCAAATTAGCGACCAAACTTGCCTAACATTTATTAGCATAGTGCAACCCTCCAAAGTCTGACTGCTCTTACCCCTGCAAAATTCCGCGAAATCGCTATGCACGTAGTCGCAAAGCAGACCGCAATATACTGCTCAAGCAATATGACGCTGAAGAAGGTAAGGAATTCAGATCCGTCCGTACGAAAGCCAGTCATGAAGTAGAAGATCAAGGAGAAGATAAGCGGAACAGGAATATCCTCAATGATGCACCGTGCTAATCTTCTTGATACCAGAAAGGCTGGGATTCCGACGATGCCTTGCCGAGACTCTTCGTCGAAAAGTTGAATGTCTGTTGTCAGACGGTATGTCTCGTAAAGAAGGACAAGGTAACCCTGAAGAGCTGCGGCGGTGTATAGGGCACCTTGACGCGACCGGATGCCTGAGAGTGAACCATCTAGCTGGAGGAAGATCCAGCCTGTGATGATAGACTTGGAATTTGCTATTAGTATCGTATAGTGCTTGGAGCGAGTGCTTGAGAAGAATGACGATGATGAAACAGCTTACCATGCCAATCGCTTCCACTAAACTACCAATCATCCCCATCGGGTCACGAATAGTAACGACCCATGTACGCGCCGTCAAAACTCTCGTCTGCTGCAAAAATGATGAATGCTTGTTGCTGATAGCTTTTGGTGCCCTCTTGCCAGCAGCATCAGCATCAAAATTAGGGGATGGACTCTTTTCATTCAGATTCTTCTCCGACTGTTTTCTCCAAGCTTTCTTGATGAGATGGACACGCGCTTCGGCAATCTCCTCGGCTTCTGCATTTCTGTTGTCGATGCTTACTATGTCAATGAGAAATTCTGCGGGATTGGTCAAAGGCGGGACTTCGTGGCCTAAGCCGGCAAAGTAAGGTAGACAGTCTTTTGTACTGCCAGCATATGCAGGGCTTCCTCTTGTTAGGAGGATGATGTTGTCGAAGAGACTCCAGATCTCGGAGCGAGGTTGATGTACTAAAAATTTGTTATCTATGCATACTTGATGCGCAGACGCGGCAAAAGAGGATTCGCCGGGTCAAATTCCCAATCCTGACACTGGGAAAACAAAGTTATAGAAAAATTCTTTTTGACTATGGTGTTGCCTTTCTTATCGTTCTTGGCCTTTCCTTTCTCATTTTTATATTTCTCTTCCTTCTCGGAACCATGACCTATATCACCGAAGCGTTGGGAAATTCGAATAACGTGAAACAAAGAACTTACTCGTAACTATGATAGTCCTGCCTTTACGAGCAAGGTTCTGCAAAGTCTTAATAATCTGATACGCACTCGTTGAATCCAGACCGGTCGTAGGCTCATCGAGCCAGAGCAGACTCGGATTCGACAAAAGCTTCACTTGTCCATTAGTCTTCTCCCGTTACATGACCAAATCAACTATACCTGCACGCCAATACTGGTCCGTCTCTTCTCCCCCCCACTACAGCCCCTATGTTCGTGATTCCCAATCCTCGTGTCCGCCGCCTCCTTCAAGCTCAGCTCCATAATAACTTCCTCAACCAACCTCTTCCGCTCCTCCTGGCTAATCGAAGGTGGCAATCTCAACTGTGCCGCATACGTCAAAGTCTCTCTCACTGTCAAGGTCGGGAGTAGAATGTCTTGTTGAATTACATATGCGCTTCGGACCCTTGACGCATCTTCACTACCATTGAACAGCGTTCGGCCTGTTGCAGAAAGCCGGTTTCCGTGTAAGCGGCCGCTCATTTGGTTCAGTAAGGAGGTCTTTCCGCTCCCGCTTCCGCCAATGATGGCGGTAAGGGTCCCGCTAGGCATATCGGCGGATATGTCGTCCAAGATCGTTTTGACATTTTTTCCGCCTGCATTAGTGGTGGAAGCTTTGTTCTTGGAGAAGAGTTTTGTGAAGGGGTTGGGGGATTCGTCGACGGTGACTTTGAGATGGTCTAAATAGACGGACACTGGATCGACTTCGCGCAAAGAAATCGCGTTTTCGCCATGAGAGGCATTGGTTGGCACTGTGTGAATAGAGTCTGTTGTTTGGAGCACGGGTTGTTGTTCAAGGATGTTCAGTCTCGGCGGGGTACTGGAACCCTCTTTCGGCCCATCCTCTGCAACGGCCGTCTGGCTGTTCTCTTGCGTGTCCATGGTGTTGTGGGTGTGGAGATGGAAGAGGCATGTTGCCAAACAGAGAAAGAAACAACCAACACTGAGAATGGCTCCCTATTCCTTCTGTGGGTACGGAGATGAGGTGAGGATGCGCCCTCGCTAAGCAGCCGACGTGAAGGTTGCAACATGATCCCCGCCTCGGTTGCAAGATCGTGCCGCCAGTGTTGCTGCGAAGCCGAGATAATCCACGAATACGCTGTGTACTGCGCTGCGCGATCTTGATGTCTCAGATCTGATCTCCAATGGTAGACGAAAGTAGATGGTCACTTTGAACCACATATTCAAGCCACAGAGAGGAAGGGACCGATGACCGGTAGCGCGAAAGCCAGGCAGATCAACGCCACGCTGCAACGCCATCGCCATCCCCTGTCCAAGTTTCTCCATCGTTCGCATTCGCAACGTGTCATGACAGTTCATGTGTAACGTTCGGGGTTGCGTGTTCCCTTCCTCCTCCTAAGACTACTTTCGCTTTTTTCTTCCTAATCCTAGCAGTTGATCACGTCGTTAACGTGATTTGTGTGAATGCCGAGGGGTTTCGGCACTTTGAAGGAATGATGGATGACCCAGTTCCGGAAGAAAGAAACGAGCGCCCGGGTTTAAGTTTCTCTAATCCTCATTCACCTGCGCCGACATATCGCTACCTTGTAAAGGAGACTTGAGACCAATGGTTCCACATCGCCTACCCTTACGACGGTTCTCCTACGTATGTCTCTTCGGTTTTGCTTTGACGTCTTCATGCATCATCGTTGAATCATGCCTCCCTAGAGTCCGACGAGAAGCACCATGGATTATTACATCACGACTTCCCAAACCGGCGACCTGCAGCTCAAGACACGCTATCAGCTCTCGTCTTCTCAGATAGCCGGCGTGTCCGAGCATCAAAACCATGCCCAATTGTCTCAGGGCAAGAACCACTTCGGACCTCCAACACTGGTCGGAGAGAAGTTCACTCTTCTTGGTATTAGCCAGCCGAGCTGAGACATATCACCTTTCCTAACTCGTCTGGTCGTTGTCGACAAGAAGAGATTTGGTGAAAAGACCGGGCCTATGGATTCGTGTGGACCTTGTCCTACGCCTCGTGGCACCCGCACGTACTCTTCTCCACGTTTACCTCTATATGGAAACCCACCGGCGTATCCACGCACATGATAGGACATCAGAAACGGAGCTCCGGTAGCGTTTATGGTGTCAATTGGCCGGCCTCATTGGTAAGGCTTCAAATGATTTTCTTCGCCGGAGGCTCATTATAGAGCACTTTATCGAGCTGACTCACTCGTGTCAGCTTGATCAAGTGAGTCGTTGCTGATGCGGGTTTTCCCCTCATAAGGCTGATCATGCGCCTCGTTCCTTCGAGGCTCACCGTTCGGTCGAACCGGCGTTCAGCGTTTATACTGACGCTCTAACTCACGTATCCCGCCCAGGGTATTTCAGGAGCCTAATACCGCTCGAGGACCAATGAAATCATTTAGCCCTACACTGTCTTTGTTGAAAATGCACACGCTAGACATGCGTATCCCAGCTCGAGCTCACGCTGCAGAAGACCGTTTGGATTCCTCGTGGGCCAAGCTCTTAGCCTGCTTACATCGGTGAGTGCAACACCACCACCTGAGCGCTGGAGCGCAACATGATACGTTATCCGGCAGAGCAGACGCAGGGACAGACCTCCGACATGATCGGTGATCCGATATCTCGAGTCATCTACGCAAATTGACCGCTCTTCTGGTTATATCTGTGTATCTACTTTTGGGTCTCGCTCGGTGTGGATGAAGCACCGGAAATAATATCGTGGGAGCGGTGTATGCGAGTGTTGGATTTGCTTGGAGGCGATCTTACCCGGCTCTACCGGTCTTCCCAGATGGGCCACCGATGAGGACTCGTCACACGAATGATGTACGAGAACCGAGCTCGAAGAAGACGCACACGCGTCCAGAACAAGCGCATTGTGAAAACCGTCCCTGAAGAAGTACCGCAAACGTCCAGGTGGAAATTGCGCAAACAGTTCAGGACGCAAAGTAGGAAATCTGGTATGGCTATGATATCAGACCACAGATATAGCATCAGTGCAGTGTTTTGCTTGCTTGTGATATAGCTACATATGTACGGAGCATACGGCGAACCTTTCCTATGGGAACTGCCCCCCCACGCTCGTGGAGGGCCGTTGAGCCTGGCGACTCACGGTCCCCAATATCCGACTCTCTCGCGCCCTCCAAACTGCGAAGTACCGAGGAACAGGAAGCCTTTGCGTGCGCGCCAGCAAAGGAAGCCTGCTCAAACCATAATACCCGCAAGCGACTTTTTCGCAATCCTGTTTCGCTCGCCTCGGCATCACGCTTCTCACGCCACGCCCTGGGAATCATTTCCAAGCCGCTGAGAATAAAACATGCTACACCCCCACGCCCTTGCCATTGCTGGAATGATTTTCACCAAAGACCCATATATATTTTGTACCAGCCAGCCGTTCCTGAGGCCGTCTTCTCCGCAAAAAATGGGCACATAGACACCCATGTCCTAGTCTCCCGCCGGTTAAATGCCCACCTCCCCTACCCGTCTCTGCATCGTCTCGAGTCTTGACACGTTCGGCGGCTGCGCCTGCCTCGCACATGATTCGGTCTCACGGCAGAACCGAATGGTCGCCATCAACGCCTAAGCGTTCTTCGTTAGTCGAAGACGGTAATATACCGGGGCGGGGAGGGGCCGTTATTGGAGGACAATGTCGAGCCGTGGGGCCAGGGTCAGCGCGCATTGCCCCTAGCGACGAATCACTCGCGCTGAGCTTTGCGTGATGCGTATGCTGGATAGGAGGCAATGGGAAGCCGCTTGCATGAATGCGTACATACGTGTCCAAATTGTGTCAAAGACTATAGCCTCCTGCGCCTGTAGAGCCCTCGGTGGTCCGGTCCGATGCCAGCAAGCAGAAACACCAAGCTTTCCGACGAAGGACAACGCTGGAACGGAAGAAAAAAAAAAGTAGCAGTAAAAAAAACTAGAATGGAGAAAGAAAACGTATGCGAACATGACCGAAGTAGAAGCCATTTTTGCATCAATACAGCCTCCCATGCTTAAGAAAACGTGCCTTGCCTTGCCCAATGCAACCCGGATAACCAAGTTGAGATGCGCCGCGCCCCATCGTGAACAAAAATCAGATATCCTCCCAAACCGAACCCATTTTCTCATATGGCATGAACAGTTTACAGTCAACACAAGATAAACATCCGCCCTGTAAACGTATGCTTCAAGTCGCCAAAAAGTCCCACCCCTTCCCATTAATAATCTTTTCCCAGTCCCACGACTCGCTGTCTCCGGCGTCCATTAACTCCCATATCCTGTCCACGACCTCTTTCGCAAACGCAATGTTCCCGAGGCCGGTAGAAGCCATCAAGCCGCTGAAGGCTCGGTTGATCTCCAAACGCTGGTCGTGCTCAAAAGCTGCGCATCCGATCAAGAACAACGGTAGTAGAACGTTGCTCTGTATCGGTCCTTCTGCGGGCAGGTCGTTGATATACTTGATACCATCATCCACAGCTCCTTTAATGAACGGATGCGGTTTCGACTCCTTCGTGGTGCGATAGAGATATACCCAAGTAGCTTGCCTGTACAACATGGAAACCGTGTATCGTGCAGTCCCAGGCGTCTGTGGGCAGATCCAGGCACGCAGACCGGAATCGATGGCATGAGCAGCAATCAATGCTTCGTAGTCCATGGTAGGATCCAAGTGATTGTCGATCCGACTCCGAATCTTGCGTCGCAAATTGCTGATTTTGGAAATAAACCCAAACAAGCCATCAGAAACCCCAATAAGCGCCGCAGTCTCCGGATTGACTTGAAAAGGAAGATTGAAATCGTCCATCATGGGTATTTCCGTGCCATCCAGCGACGTGATCTCGCTAGCGATCAGATGGTAGTAGAAAAACTCGTCGAACAGAGTTTGGAACTCTGGATTTTTGGACTTCTGCGTCATTGCAATTTGTTTTGCTGCGATCATATGCATTCTGTATTCACCAGACGTGTTTCCATCGCAGATCGAGTGCAGAAGATGGATCAGAATCTGAGCCACGTTGGAATCCTCGTAGATCATAGCACTTCCTCCGCCGGCTTTGTGCTTTGCAAGATCTTGATTGAGCAGCTGTAGAGCCCTACCGCGGTGAAAAGTCTGCCGATCTTCGTAGCTTTGGGACGGACTGAGAGAGCAAAGGTGCGACGCAGATAGGCATAGCACAGAGTGCATTAGGCCTTCATGTTTTAGTGCCATAGGGAGCAGGATCTTCGTAAATGGGTTGGTCGGTTGGTCGCCTTGCAGACTGAGAACGCAACTGGCTCTGCTGACAAAGTGTTGGAGCAAAACACGGTCGAGATCGTTCTCTACACCCTCCATAAGCGGTGGCAGCTCAAACTTCAGGTCTAAACTGTGTCTCCGGGCTATAACATACGTTAGCTTCCTGCTTTTCTCCTCTTGAACGATGGTATGCCAACCTTCTGCGGCCCGTTCCTTCCCGCTCTTCCATAGTTCCACCGGTTTGTAGCCTTCACAATGTATGTTGTTCTTCTGGCAAGACAAGCCTGTGGTATGTCAGTACACGATGCGTACGAGTAATGGAAAAGACTCTTTACAGAATGGCCTGGTCTCGTCGCACTTCTTCTTTCGCTTCCGACAAGTCGTACAACCAGTTTTCGACCGCGCTTTGGTTGCCTTCGACGAGGTCGTGGGAGAGCGCGGGGGATATATTCGTGGTCGCCCTCGTCCGCGCCTGACCCGCACAGGCTCAGTCGGCGAGATGGGAGGCTCTTCCGTAACTGGCTCCGCCTTCACATCTGCGAGCTGCAACTCCTGCTCCTCGACCTTGGGTATTATTTCGTCCGAACCAAGACGTGAGTCTATCCGAGTCTCTGTTTGTGTGTCGTCTGAGAGCGAAAGTCGGCTCGAGTCGAATGTGGGCGTGTCCATTGGCGACTCGCTGTTGGACGACATGGAGGACTGCGGAGAGGAGCTAATGCTCAGGCGGGGGTGCGCTCCCGGTGGCAGATGCCCGAATGAGAGGGTCGAGATCATTCGGTCCGGAGTTGAAGGAGACTGTGATGGCTATCGGCAGTCGAGGATAGGCATTGGACGTTGAAGTCCTTTAATCAAGAGGTACGGCGAGGTGTTGTTGACGCTCGGTCGCAGAAAGCAGGACCTTAGCGTGCGCTGCTATAGGTTATATGTACGGCTAAGGAGGTAGGGTTCAGGCGACGTCTTGGTGGACTCGTCGGTGTCTTGGCTGCAAGATCGCCGTCAAAGGACAGTGATTTATTGTCGTTGCCGTCGTCGGTGCGAAAACGGGATAAGATTCAGGCCGTTCGCTTCTGATGCCTCGAGCGATCGCACGGCGAGGAGCGGGGGAAAGTGCCTTTAGCGAGTCGTGGGTGCGGCCAGGACCAATAACGGCTGGCGTGGAACGAACGGCAGAGACGTCGCACAACAAATGCTCCTGGAAATGCACTGGCCTGGAGACAGACTTGGGATAGAAGAGACCGGCGAGCGTTGAACCAGGGACAATGCCTGGCCGTGGTTCTTAGCAGTAGGTGGTAGAGGAGAGAGGCAACGCGCAGCCGAGCGGGAGGAGAGGCGTAAGAAGAGGATCTGCTGAGCGGGGAGGGAATACGACTTTATCGACTAGGAGCAGGAGTTAAAGTGCCGGGGCAGGGTGTGTGAGAGGGGGCCCCGTCTACTTCTAGTCCGCGTCGCACAGCAAGGTAGGGACGAGAGGATATAGTAGACAGAGTAAGTTAAAGTAGCGATCCCGCGGCGACCAATTCGACTCAAACACACGCTCGAAGTGAATGAACTGGGTGATCCTGGGAGATGTCCCAAGCTGCTGGGCCTCGCTCTTATAAAGGACAAGCACTTGTGCACGAACGGCCTTTGCTAGGTCCAGGACGCCCACATAGAAAGGCGGGCTGTACGTGGGCTCGGTTCTGTGGAGGCTGCAATTTCTCATCCGCGGTCTCATGTACGAACGTATTGTAATGTGCATTACTCGTCTCGCTCGGCCGGATTCTCATCGAATATCTCGCCTTGTATTCGCATACGCCTGTGCACTCTGTTGGCTGACATGCCTTAAGGAGCTGTCGGCATGAGACAGCGGGGAAGTATGCAATCGAGCGAACACCGCAGCAGCTCTTGCAGCATCTTTCGCGCTCTGATTAGTCCGCCGCCCACCGCCAAGCTAGATTTGCAGAATGGTCTTTCGATCGCTGCTGGCTTATGTTAGTGGTCACTACCCAAACGCCATCGTAACGACGGCTGGACGCGATCCTTCTAGGCTAGACTTTGGTGCCTCCTAGGTGAAAAACCAGCCCCACTGATGGCAACACTTTGCGGTGTGTGTTACTCTTTATGGCCTCCTCATGTGCTACTTACTAGTCATCGCATTCCTGGCTGCGCACAGGAAGGGCTTGCAACATTGTTCAGGCGACGGAAAGAGGCATTTGTCAACCCGAGCATGAAGCTGATGACGAAGCTATCCAAGCCGTGTCGAACGTTTGGAGCTGCAAGCCGCAGTGAAAACGCAAGGACTACTGGGCTCCTGGGGTAGATCCCGGGGAATTGCACAGACCACATAATTGCGAAGTCGGGCGGCCAGCCGGTCCAAAGTTTAAAACACAGCAGCGGCACACCATATTGGCGAGCACGCCCTAGAGCCATGAGGAAAAGCAATAACCTGATTCAAGGACGCTGAACTTGGATTGTCATCAGTTCTGAGAGGGAAGCACGTTCTATGTATGGACAGCTCGGGGAAAAACCAATATGGCTTGGTGTCTGCTCCTTTTCCACTCGAATCCGGGCTTGATTTCGCTCCTACAGTACGTCTGTGCTGAATGATTGACAGCTTGGACACGACGGGAGACGGGACGGGTTGGTCGAGTGCACGCTCCGGAACATGGCTCCAGAATCGTTTCCGTTTCCGTTGCTTTCGGGTTATTCCGCCAGCCCACAAGGACCGTACTCGTGGAGCAGCGTCTGAGAAATTGGCGTGTAACCATTAGCCCCTTGTTTTGTCACAAATCTACTCTATTGCTTGCTCGGGCCAGTGCGATAATTAGAAGTGCGGAGACGACGATGGCTTCATTTGCGTGCTCACAGCAGGACATGCCGAGAATCAAGACGCCATCTGCAGCTGAGTGTCTGACCTTCTCACAACGAATTTGGCAGCCTAGAGCCACTGTGGCCGGCCGTTCTTGGACGCGCCCGCTAGTTTGTCGTATCCCGATCGATCAAGTATCGAAGACAGAACTCTAGCCGCATCTGCTCACCGTGGCCACACGCTGCCGATAGGAGGCTTCCCTCCGAGTCGTTGCCGGCTCCCCAGTGGAACTCCCTCTTAGCCAGAGAGGGCCACCATGCCGTTGAGACTGAGCAAATCTGCCCAGTCCCACACAGCTCCGGAGGCAAACGGCGCACGCAGCCGCACGGTGGTGTGGAGAAAGAAAAAGAAACGAAAGGGTAAATGTGTGACGTGCAGGTTTAGCGCCATGCACTCGCGCGGGGTTGGCCGCTGGCTTCCATTAATTGGCTCTCGCGTCTCGAGACCAGGCGGGAGAGCTGCACCACGAGCTGCAAGAGAGGGATTGATGTTGGGGGAAATGCGGCCGAGCCCATATTCCCTGTGCGGGAGCGCTTTGGAGGTACCAGCTCGATGGCACCGCGAGGGCTGCCCGCTGAAGTGGAGAGGACAACGAGAGCTGCATGTTGACACAATCTGCGAAGGAAACTTCTTGGCCACAGACCAGGCCGTGCCTGACCGGGCCGTGTATTCTCCAAAGTGGCGGAAATGATCAGCGACCGAGAGGTGGGTTGATTCCTGCAGTGTGGTGGAGCGTTGGCGGCGAAGTGCAGGTGTTGTGCATTCGGCCCATTCTGGTATCCCGAAGCGAAACATCACGTGCCGTAACTTTCTGCGGCTGGCTCAAGCTTAGTATCAGCCTTTCGAATCATGGGAGCTAAAGCGAATGCTGCTGCGAGAGCTGCACGCAAGCCGATGAAACATAAAGATGCCATGTTTCGGACGTTGCTTGGCACCGGAACAACTTCGGCCCGATGGTCACGGATGACATTCACTCACCTCTACCGTACCTGCTCCAAGCCCTAGCCAACTTCAACCACACCACCCTCGTTAACCGACCGCCATGCCCCCCCACCTCTATCGTCATCTTCAGCCTACAGATTGACCGCAGTTGCCATGTTCAACTTCACACCTCTGCTCGGCGCGCAGTCCGCGTCCCCTGCATCGCAGTCCCTACTCGAGTTCGACGGTGGCATCAAAGTGTTGATTGACGCGGGCTGGGATGAGAGCTTTGACGTCGAAAAGCTCAAGGAGATCGAAAAGTATGTCCCGCGTCCATCTCCAAGCTGTTATAGGCCTCATACTCCCTTTCCCCTTTGTCGGACAACCCACCTACCCACGCGCGCTCTGAGGCTGCGCGCATTGCTTATTCTGTATGATTGACGCGCAATACTAACTGCAAGCTTCACAGACATGTTCCTACGCTTTCCTTCATCCTTCTCACGCATGCGACGACCACGCATCTGGGAGCCTTTGCCCACTGCTGCAAGCACTTTCCTTTGTTCACGCGCATCCCAGTCTATGCGACTATACCCGTGATAGCGCTCGGGCGGACCCTGCTACAGGACCTCTATGCTTCCACGCCACTTGCATCCTCCATAATATCACTCGATACGCTCACAGAGTCGGCCTATTCAATTCCATCGTATAAAGACGGACACACCCCAAACATACTCCTACAAGCGCCGACACCCGACGAGATTGCCAGCTACTTTAGCCTGATAAATCCTTTGAAATACTCCCAGCCTCACCAACCTCTTCCATCACCATTTTCTCCTCCTCTCAGCGGCCTGACAATCACAGCGTACAGCGCTGGGCACACATTGGGAGGCACAATATGGCATATACAACACGGCATGGAGTCAGTCGTCTACGCCGTAGACTGGAACCAGGCAAGGGAACATGTTCTTTCGGGCGCTGCTTGGCTTGGCGGTCCTGGGACCGGCGGCTCAGAGGTTCTTGAGCAACTTCGCCGGCCCACGGCCATGATTTGCAGTAGCAAAGGGTCCGGTCTGGTGACCATTGCGGGACAACGCAACAAGCGAGATGAGGCCCTTATTTCAATGATTCGGGAAACCGTAGGAAAGGGAGGATCAGTGCTTATTCCCTCAGATTCGAGTGCTCGCGTCCTTGAGCTGGCTTATCTGCTGGAAGAGACATGGCAAAAAGAGACACCAAAGGGTGATGGCAATAGCCCGTTAACGAACACGAAAATCTATCTTGCCAGTAGAACTGGTGGCGCTACGATGCGATACGTGCGGAGCATGCTAGAGTGGATGGAAGAAGGCATCGTGAAAGAGTTCGAGACCGCAAGCGGTGCGCAAGTAGACCAGGATCAGAAACGCCCTCGAGGCCAGCAACATGGTGCAAAAGCAGAGGAAGATAGAGCAGCCAGGGCTCCGTTTGACTTCAAGCATATTACAATACTCGAGAAAAGGTCTCGCGTCAATCGGATGCTGGGAGGGAAAGAACCCCGTGTCATAATAGCAAGCGACACATCCTTGGAGTGGGGATTTTCAAAGGATGCTATTAAGAGCCTTGCATCAGATGAGCGAAATCTCATTGTTCTGACGGAGCGAATTGGTGAAACGGGGGCGCAAGCGAAAGGCCTAGGCAGATATCTCTGGGAGCTGTGGAATGAGCGAAGCGCATCATCTGGACACGACTCACTCTCTACTGCAACCATCAATGCATCCGGCCACCAAACAACCCTGCAGTCGACCCGGACGGTCGCTTTGGAAGGCAACGAGCTATCCCTCTACCAGCAATACTTAGCTAGGCAACGACAATTACAGAACACATTACAAGGCGACTCGAGTACGGCATTAGAGACTTCGGCAGACATCGTGGACGACCGATCCTCATCAACATCAACGACGTCGGAAGACTCAGACATTGAGCATCAAGGAAAGGCTTTGAATACAGCAACTACATTGCAACATGCACGGAACAAGCTCGGTCTCAGCGATGCAGAGCTGGGTATCAACATTCTCATTCGGCGCAAAAACGTTTACGACTACGAAGTTCGAGGGAAGAAAGGCCGGGAAAAGCTGTTCCCATATGTTGGAAAGCGACGGCGTGCGGACGATTTTGGCGAGCTGATCCGACCAGAAGAATATGTCCGCGCGGATGAGGAAGACCAAGTTGCTGGCGAAGCTCTACGAGATGGAGGATCTAAGAAAGAAAACGCTGTTGGGCAGAAACGGAAATGGGATGATCTTGCAGTACGGACTGTCGACGGCGCACGACATATACCGAACGGTGGTGCCAAACGACGGAAGGCCGATGAGTCGAACGCGTATGGACCCGACGGAGATGCAGAATCTTCAGACAGCGAACCAGAGGATACCCCAGACAAAATCGAAGGCCCATCGAAAGTAATTCTCGGTGCCGAAGTCCTGCAGCTAAACTGCCAGATCTCCTTTGTCGATTTCTCAGGTCTTCACGACAGGCGCACGATTCAGATGTTGGTTCCCCTCATCCGACCGAGAAAGCTCATTCTTGTTGCCGGCGAGGAAGCAGAGACGAACGAACTTGCAGAAGAATGCCGGAAGTTGCTTAATGCGGGGGCTGGCGACGCAGTAGCGGCAATCGACGTCTTCACTCCGGTCATAGGCATGGTGATCGATGCCAGCGTCGACACAAACGCATGGACAGTTAAACTGAGTCGTGGTATGGTACGGAAATTGCAGTGGCAGAAAGTTCGAGGTCTAGGTGTTGTCGCTATCACTGGACGACTCGCAGCGGCGTCTCTGGGACCAGCACCCAAGCAAGAAGAAGGCGGAGTAAAGAAAAAGGCTAAACTTGAAAACGTGCCCCCAGATCCTTCAAAGGAGGACAAAATGGACACTACGCCCATCCTGGACGTCGTGCCCGCAAACATGGCAACTGCTATCCGCTCCGTAGCTCAGCCCTTCCACGTCGGCGACCTCCGACTCGCGGATCTAAGGAAGATCATGCAGGCTTCCGGTATGACAGCCGAGTTCAGGGGCGAGGGTGTGCTGGTCATTAATGGAACGGTTGCGGTGAGGAAGACGGCTACGGGCCGGATCGAGGTCGATGGAGGCGCGTATAGTTTTGCAGACCTAAAAAATACCGAGTCGAGTAGCTTCTTCCAGGTTAAGAGGAAGATATATGAAGGGCTCGCGGTGGTGGCGGGCGGTTGAGGGAAGGAGGATAGGGGAGTGACTGTGTACGCTTACTGTGAATTGAGATTTGATATCATTCCACTTGTGTATTTTTATATAGTGTCTAACATGGGGTTTGGGGAGTGTTAGGATAACGAATAGATAGACATCACTATTTGTTTTCCTATCAAAGGTCGAAAATGTTGAAGAAAATCCAGGTTAAACGCCACGCCGAAGTTCTGACAGACAAGTTCCGTAACCCATACCCCATACCCCATACCAGCTGGCCCAAATAATAACACAGCCAGAACAGCCAGTTCCAAATATCTACGTAGCTCTGACCCTTTCCTCCTTAACCATATTGTATTGGCTTAGAAGCCTCCATATATGCCGGGTTCTGCCTCCGAAGATGGAGGCGTCTAAGCCAGCAAATTCGGAGCTCTGGAAAGTCGTAGATCCGCATTTGGTCTATGTCTATATAATCTTGGATCGAGTAGCCCGTTTAACATCAATTATCAATTATCAAAGGGTTCACCCGGCGTCCCGGTATTATTTCCCACTTAACCTCTGGACCATCCCCCATCCCCTTTTCTGCCTACAACTTTCCGTGTACTGTCAAGCCAATACCTGCTAACATTTGCCACGGAATTTAGCGTCAGTACAAATGCAAGTGCGCTTGCACATTACTCTCAGTCTACGTGTTTTCATAATAACAGGAGTTTCAACAGCTACTATGTACTTTTCTCAAATGGATCGGCTTTCTATTATACTGCTCCTCTTCCAATTCTTTAACACTGTCACTCCTATGGCCTTTTATCGACCTTAAGCTTCCAGAATTCGGCGGTTCCAGCGAGATGGGACTCAGCTAGCATGGCAACTTTGCCGGCTTAGGTGTGATGCAGATGCGATAGAGAGGGTCTCCGCCTGCTGCACTGATACGACGCGACAATGTAACCAAAGGAGGCGTTTAGCTATGCATCTAGTTTGACACAGACTATGACACCACATTTCCAAACAATGCAACACGTCTAGTTCACGCCATGCCTCATTTTGCAACTCCTTTCTACAACGTGGCATCCTAGCGGCACTCTTATTTCAAAACTTAGCAGACTGAGATTTGCGCCAACTGCGCCATAACGAATCGTTGAGCAAACCACCTCCATATGAACGTAGCCGGACCCAGTAGCTTCTGTTCTATCTACCCGCACCCCGCACTTCTCAACCAAATCAATTTACATAAATCAAGTAGTCAAAATTCATCGAAGATAGGGCTTTTTCTATTGCATGGAGTTGCACTAGTACTTGAGGATCATACGAGCAAGGCTGGTTGACCTGCACAATGAGCTATGGATAATCATGGAGAAGTTCTCGGTAAATCAACACAGTCAAAAGAAGTATAGTTTGAGTTATTTCTAGTCCCCTATCGGTGCTTCAAGATAGTCGTATCAACTCCCCTGCCATGACTCATCACAAGGAAATAGCGGATAGTGCAAGAAAGGCATGGCTACAGGCGGGAGGTGGCTGTCATAACCTCTAGAACTAGGCATAAAAGACCTGTAGAAATTTTTACAGAGTAATAATTATTAAGCGTATTAAAAGTGAGGGGTGGGTGCGACCTCAATCTACAAGCGGCTTTTCTGTATCCAATATTGAGCAGAAAGAACTGTTGGCTGCATATAGGCCATGAAACAGAGTCAAATGCAGAGAACAACCTTTTGGCCTTCCGCTTTATTCTATCAGATTACGAGTTTGTTTAAACTTGTTAAACGACTATTATATACGTTCCATGTCTGTTTAACTGCGTTGTGCGAACTGAAGAGCTTCCCCAATACAATTAGTAGATCAAAACCCTGCTCGTGCAACTACCCGACTGGACTGCTTCCCCGTCCATAATACCATGAACATATGCATCCCCGACCAACAAGAGTCTCTGGTCTCTATCGTTGTTGTTATGCTTTCCAATCGCTCTCATCACGAATGGTACTTGACCTCCATGCAAGATCCAAACCTGATCTCCAATCTGACTTTCTGGCGGGCCAATGCCAATATACCCCATCTTCGTGATGAAGAAGGCGTGGTTCGCGACCATACCACTAAGTGATTCGTGCAGAAGCCGGCGAGGAACTTTTTCTAGCGGTCCTTGTGCCATGATAGAACTGAAGTCGATCTTGTGATCGCCTTTAACTCTGCCAGCAGGAAACTCGTCCATGACTAAATCGCCAACCATTGTTCTCCAAAACGCTGTACTCCAAGATCCTCCTCCAATATATGTGACTGAATCCATTTGGAAGTCTTTGTATCGTGAAGCCATGTTCTCGAACGCTTGCTCCCAGCCTCCTCCTCCTCCACCTTGCTCTAGATATGCAGTTGAATCCCTTTCAGAGTCTTCATGTTGCCTAGCGATCCTCCTGAAGACTCTTGCAAGCGATTTTCCTGCAGGATGAGGCTTCGAATACGTTCTTGACGCGATGTATTGTTGGATCAGCCTGGTGCAACTTATCACTGTTGCACGAAGCTCTTCGCCATCAATGAGCTCGTCTTCATCAACTCGGTACACATCGTTTACTCCGATGATTTCGTCTACACAGTATCCAGTGAGCGAGAGAGCTTTTCCATCTTCCGATATTTCAACCTGCAGTCTGTTCTTGCCACATGCACGGAACTCCTTGTAGCGGTGGGAATGACTCCACCACTTCAGCTGGCGTTGTCCTACACGATTAGAGCAGGCGAAGTCAATAGCCCATGTCGGTAAATTTGGTGTCTTATGCGCCATCTCGCTGGAGCCTAGCAGTGGCCTTAAGCCGCCCTCTTCTTGGATGAGATCAAAAGTAACTCGTGAAAACAGAACAGCCGGGGATATATCGTAGTTGCAGGGCTGGGCGCTGGGAAGACTGCTTGGGCTCAACAAGCTCAGCAGTGCGTACACCTTGTCTCGGGGGTCTGTGGCTTCGCGATGACGCCATCGCATCAGAAGATCTAATGTCCCTTCCCCACTCCAATAGTGGAAGAATCCGCGCACAGGGTACAGTAAGCGTCTAAGGAGGTCGGCGTACCATTTCCTTAGCGCCTGAAACCTTCCAGAGTAACGAGAAAACACCTCTGAATTGGTTTTTAGGTGAGTGGCCGCAAGTAGCACATCCTGCCGGGAAACGTGAACAGGTCCCCAAAGGAAATACGCCGAGGTTGGAATTATTGCCTCCTGGACCGTCCAGATGCGGGTCCACCAAGGATTCCCGTACATGGCGAACGCTGCGAAAGCTCTTCGCGCTTTCTCACCTCCCTCTCCTTCTTGGAAGAGCGTAGGTAGTTCCTCAGGCTCAGAAACCTCAGGTCTTGCAGCCATTTGGAGAAAGGAAAAGACTTCTCGAACATCCATAATACCAAAGTCTAAGTTGGCAGCAACCTCGTCTACTTCACCCAACCAAATCACGCACTCGGAACATTTTTGGTAAATCTCACGCATCATAGAGACTTGATGCGATCTCTCGTCATTGTCCCATTGGTTAATGCTTAGCTGATCGGCCCATATTGTTCGCTTGCTGTCATGTCTTCGAAGGCGCCGAAGTGCAAGGTATAGGCTGCGCGTTATAGCAAGCCGACGTCCTGATATCTCAATCGCGTTGTCTGCCATGCGCTCGCCCCAGACATAAGACAGGGCTTCGAACCATTCATTCTCATCATCCAGGCTTATCAGTCGGGAAATGCATATGATGTCTGCGTCTCCACGACCGGGCAAAATGTCTATGACGCGGATCTTCCTTCCCGATGTCAATTTGCTGGGAGTAGTCAGCCTGCACTTCCAATATGGATAAGGCTAAAAGCATACTAAGAGTCAATACGAGCAAGAGAGTTTCGTTCCGTGGCTGTTTGTCGGCAATCTGGCTCCATTGAAGTATAGTTCGGCGCATACGCAGAGTTCTGTGTGAATGCGTTATATTTGACCGAGTCCTTGGGCTGAAACGCCCCTTGTGAAGGGGCGACACCGTCTTTAAAGCTGAGCTAACTCGGCTCAGACGCTAGGCTGCAGTTCTAGATGGCGGAGTAAAATGCTAAATATAGTCATTCATAGCGAGAAGCAGTTCGACCTTGAGAACTCTCCACCAGAATAGCCTCGAAAGCGCTTACACGAGACACCCACTCCCGCTCCCTCCCAAGCGGGGGATCCACCCAAACTGTCACTTTCCCCAAGCAGCCACATGCTCAAAAACCTACATGAATAGCGCCCGACCTATCTAAGAGCACAAACTGGCCCTGGCAGCCCCGGCTTAAAAACGCATTTGAAAGACACCCGCTCCTACCCCCTAGCTCGCTAAAACTGTACAAAACAAACATGAAAACCTTCACGAAATCCGTGCAGCGTGCATAGAGCACAAATCTAGTACCTGTTGAATCCTATACTGATCCTTTAGAAGAAAAATCTACTAAGCGCTATAGCCTGCAAGACACTAAGACTTATTGTCTAGTGTTATAAGCTACGTAGATATGCAAGTGGTTAAAACGCTACGGTGAGCTTGTTGCCGTCAAAACGCTCTGCTGTTTCTGCCTAACGTGACCGCTTATGCAATTCCGATTTGTAATCCACCACCCTCATCTATGTACCTCATCGCATGCTTATAGAGAAGTTGTGCACATAGCATACAATTGCGTATTTCCGGGGGAGAGTGCACACACATTCTGATTAAAGGCGACACCCGTCGCTCTGAATAACTCATCTCATATCAATGGCACAACACAATGATCCCAACAAGTTATCCATCCGAGAAGTCAGCAACGAACCCAGTTTAGGTAGACCGAAGCCTCAAGGCACTACGATTCCGTGTCTTATAGCTAAAAAAAATCTCAGGTGGCCAATTTCAATTCATTTCCATCCGAAATCCAGACCACGCGAAGGACCGCATAGCGAGGCGCCTAGCCCGGTCGCATGCTGTAGCGCGGGGCCTCGAGAACAAACGAAAGCTTCAGCAAAATTCAGGTCATAATTTCCGTGTAGTGTCTTTGCAAGATGATCCTGGCCGAGCTGTGAGCAAAAGAAAACGAAGCGAAACTCTTGTCGCGTCACCGTGCTCCCTCTCCATAGGTGCACCCAACTTGTTCCAAATGCTCGCTGCAGAGTCGCCAGGACTGCAGTTATTGTATAGTCACCGTAAGAGTTTTGCAAGAACTCATAATATTACATTGCAAAGGCTTATATGGAATTGTTTAGATAAGGCCCAACGGGCTACGGAGCCAGTGTTTAGCGTTTCAGACGAGCTTGTGCTCCAGAACTTTCGCTTGGTTCTTCGAAAAGGGCTAGATGATCACGCTCTTCTGAGTGCTATCATGCTCACATTTGCATTTGCGACGACTGCTGGCAGCATCGACAGGGAATGTCTCGGGTACCAGAGTGAGGCACTAAGTTCCATTCGTCAAAGGATGAGTTCTCCAGATAGTGCTACTTCGGAATCGACACTAGGGGCTATTCTGCTGCTCGCTGGTATAGAGGTCTGCATAACTTTCTCTTTGATGTCACCAAATTTTGGCAGGCACGCAGGCGCAAAAAGCTGACCTTTTAATGATACAGGCTCGGCTTGGAATGCGGCGTCAAGTCCAACTTCACATGGGGGCAATACAGCAGCTTCTTAACGTATGTCGAAAAAGAGGCGTGTATTTGAGTGACGGTATTAAACGTGCCATCTTCTGGTGAGCGACATTGCAGCGATTCTTGACGGCTCATTCTTACATTAGCCGACAGGCAAGACTTGAATTCCTCAGTGATGACAGGGTCGAGCCGAGTTGTTGATCACACAACCTTTTCCGAGCTTCAGTGGAGAAGAGATCCTTTCTCACCAAATTTCTTTATTGTGCCCCCTGGATTCCAAGCCCAGTCCCGTTTACTGGGCGAAGAGTTCGTTGAGGTGCTCAAGGACGTCTATGCATTGCAATGCATCCGAGACTCTGCCCTTTTCGGCATCGAGGATGTAATATCGATGGCACATATTGATAATCACCAAGCATCCATCCAGTCGAGACTAGTGAGCTTACCAAATCGTTCTCCTATCTCGGAGTGTTGCCATCTAGCAGCATATCTATGCTCAGCTATGCTGCGCTGCAAATTTTGGCGTGCTTCAACTATTCCCGTAAGCCAGCCGCATGGATTGTGTTCTCTATTCAAATTTCAATCTCTTATCAGGCTGCGCTGATTTTGGATGTCATAGTCCCACCTTTCATTACAACTACTCTGCAAACTACAACAAGCAAACGGCGATCTCGTATGGGACGATCGGCCTGATTTACTAGCTTGGCTCCTGTACATTGGAGGGGCTTTTGCCCCTACTGGAACTATACGATCAGATTACGTAGCATTGTTGCACTTGAACCGCAGCACCAGGCTTAGAGGCTTGTATATATCATGGCCGGAATTGCTTGAAATCCTAAAGCAGTTCATTTGGTCAGAACAAGCATTTATGTCACAGGTTAAGGCGTTCTGGGAAGAAAGTTCCGTCTAGACTAGTTTAACGCAGACCTGCTCCGAGGGCTATATCTTAGTTAGGTCAGGATTCTTCTGCCTCGGAAGGCTACACAGTCGGGTAGGTCGACCATAACTATAATTTACCTTGCTAATTATGGTAATTTCATGTAGCATGAAACTAATATGCTTGTATGAACAAAATAGCAGAACCGCACAACATTCACCCCATTGTATTACACATAACACTTCAAAACCTGCCTTATTCAAGTACTGTACACAAGCCTGTAAGCCTGCCCTTTGACCAACCAACATATTGACCCCCTTAGGATCTCCCTCCCGCCCCCAACAAAGGAGCTCGGTCGATAACTAGCTGGCTCGATCGGTACTGTAAACAAGCTTATCATGTGAGTGATATCACCTGGTAGTGCAGTAAACCCCACTTACCTCTGTCGGATGGCCTTAAAACCCATTCTGAAACAAATAGACAAGAACAGGTGCAATAAGCGCGCACTTTCAGTGCTCTGCGGCCCGTCGGCGAGTACGTGTGTTGGGGGCAGGAACTACATGTCTTTATCTTGTAGCAAAGTAAATACTAAATGTCCCCAAGGAGCGTTTTAGTGTTTTATTGCGCAATACATTCCTAGGCCACACAGTAGTAGCCTGCTTTCTTTCTACTCTATTTCTCTCTCTACCCTAGTTTCTTTGAAGTGCTATATAAAGGTCACTGTGAATATACTATTGAACTCCGTGACGATGCACCCTTCCTATTTGTAATCTGTCTCCACTAGACCCCGAGGTAATTCGTGCGTGCTTTGTTCAGCGAGTTTTGGTGGGAATAGCGCGCATAAATTACTTCGGGGCCTGTGTCGCTTACTACACTACGGCGGTAATGACGCGGATCTTAGCGCAGAAGTCGGTGGGTCTTTTCTCGTCTCGCAGAGTGTTGACTGGCTAAACGCGCAGAGCTATACCCGAAAATGGTAAAGCTCATTGCCACTATCCCTAATTGGAAGCATATCTGTTCCCTTTTGGGAGGTATCTCTCTGCCCTAATTGGTTAGAACCATTCTTGAAGGGACATTGCATTCATCTGACGACTGCGGTAGGCCTTCCGTTGAAAGACGAGTACAAATACCTGGGTATTCTAGCACTCCAAGTATCTAGATTTTCATCTTTCCACCATAATCGAGAACGAGCTTTCAGAAATCTTTGACCATGCCTCAATCACGTCTTTTCAACCCCCTTAAAATAGGCAATGTGGAAGTGAAGCATCGCATCGGGATGGCTCCACTCACTCGCCTCCGGGCGTCTGACGACCGAGTACCGACACCGTTAATGAAGGAATACTATGGCCAGCGGGCTGCTGTGCCCGGTACTTTGATTATCACCGAGGGAACCTTCATATCAGCAACCTGTGGCGGCTTCACCAACGGACCAGGATTTTGGCGCGAAGACCAAATCGCTGCCTGGAGAACCATTACCGACGAAGTCCATAGCAAAGGATGCTTCATATTCTGTCAGCTATTCGCAATGGGCCGTGCTGCGGATGTCGAAGTGGCCCAAAAGGAGGGGTTCGCTATCGTAGCACCTAGTGCCATTCCGATCGAAGAAGGCGCCACGGTGCCACAAGCTATGACTATCGAGGAGATCAAGCAGACGGTCCAAGATTTTGTAGATGCTTCGAGGAACGCCATCCGGGCGGGGTTTGACGGCGTCGAGATCCACGGTGCCAACGGCTACCTCCTTGACCAATTCATTCAGGACGTCAGCAACAAACGTCACGATGAGTACGGCGGGAGTGTGGAGAACAGGTCTCGCCTTCTCAGCGACGTGATAAAGTCTGTCGTCAGTGCCATCGGCCCAGAACGTGTCGGCCTCCGCCTGAGCCCCTGGAGTACCTTCCAGGGCATGAGAATGGAGGATCCCATCCCGCAATTTACGGATGTCATCAACAAAGCCACCCAGTCAAATATCGCATATCTTCACCTCGTGGAGTCGCGGATATCCGGCAGCGAGGACTACGATGGTCACGGCCGACTAGATTTTGCATACCATCTCTGGAATGGTCCACTCCTAGTTGCTGGCGGGTATACGCCGCAAGAGGCACAGAAACTAGTGGATGAGGCGTATCCGGAAAAGGACATTATGGTCATATTTGGCCGACATTTTATTTCAAATCCGGATCTCGTATATAGAATTAGGGAGGGTCTGGAGCTCAATGCATACAATAGGAAAACCTTCTATGTCTACAAGTCAGCAGCGGGTTATTCGGATTACCCATTCAGCAAGGAATATCTGGCAGACGGGCGAGAAAGGTCCAATGGACTTGGTTCTGGAGACGCATAGAATGGTCAGAGTTCAATCATAGGCAGTAGCTTTGAGAATTTATACTCGTTTCTTTCACCCTTTACCAATAGCTCTTTAGTTTTTGGACAGGGGGTCCGGGTGTCTATTCATATGTCCGGACGAGAGAAGCTAAAAGGGTCCCAAAGTTAGCTATACAGAGCAGCCACTCTACATAGGCCTAAAAGTAATGAGGCACGGTGAGTTAAATCTGCATATTTTTAGAGTCAGTTGCGTAGATAGAGGACTTGAAGAATGGTGGTGTGCAAGTCATTGGGAAGAATAGGCAGGCTACGAATGTGGAGGTTAAGGAGGTTAAGAAGATGCCTAGGAGAGGGGCTGGCAGCGTTAAGCAGTAAAAGGAGCAAATGATACAGTATATACCTTTCTTTTATACTAGCGTCGCGTCTGTCCAGGCTTTTGATCCGCATCCAGCTGACATCTGTAACGCTTTGATCTTTGAATGAGCCGTGATGAGGGCATATGCCCCAAAGATGAGTTTGGCAGCAGACGCATATCCTTTGGGCTATAACTCATCGATTAGATTCATGCCTACCAGTTCAACCCTAATTATTCTACAGCAAATGCCGCACGGATCATCCCTAGAGCAAGGCTCTCTCTGCCGGTCCGGTCCACGGTTTGCGCCCTGCCACCTTCTCTTGCATCTTCCTCTTTCGACCCATTTCATCTAGACTGACAGGAAGGTCCAGTTCAGCCCCCTGGAATTTCATGTCGTCCGCAGCATATCTGACCCATTCACTTTTCAACCGACTAGGGTTCTGAACCACCTCGCGACAGAAAGAGCCGAAGCGGTGAAGGACATGTTTGGACTGAGGTAGCTTTGGAAAGTAACCAGCGAAACTATGCGCCAGTGCATCATACTGGGAGAACTGGACCGTTGTCCCCCCCTTCGCAGCTCGTTGTGCAAGGTAATACGCCTCGTCTGTCAGCTTTTCTTGTCCACATGCGAGGAACATGGGCGGCATGTTCGCGGCGGACCAACTAGGCGCAATAGCCACACTGACAAGTGGGTGAAGCAAGGTGGGACCATCGCAGTATATGTCTTCCCGCGGAGGACGGGTTGGCCACAGATCACAAGCAGGGAACGAAGGCTGCAGGTGTGGCAGCACATCCAAAATAAATATGTCGTATGGCTGGTTCCGACCATGGGATTCGCTATATTTTTGTGTGAGTGAAGGGAAAAGATGCTAGACCGCTTCACTTACAAGGACATGGTATGATCACAGTGCGGGCTCAGAGTAGCGATCCCTGCTGGAAGTGGAACATCGACAAACTTGCCCTGGAATTGTACGCGACCATTGTTGTGATCGCGAATGTGTTGCAGCAGCACCAGCAGGCTGAGCACCAAATTCCCTCCTGAGCTATCCCCTGCAAATACGATATTTTTAGCTGAGACTGCGGTATGCATAGAACCCTCGCTCGGATATAGGAGAGAGAGATACGTGAGGAAAAGATCGATAATTGCAGCTGGGAAGGGATTTTGCGGCGCCAACCGGTAGTCGGGTACAAGGCATCGACCACCTGTTTCCCGAGCTAGTGCAAGAGTTATAAGTCGTACGGATGCTGGACTTCCGGTGCTATATATCGGGTAAGTCAATAACACCCTTCGCGGTCTTCCAAGCTATACTAACTAGTAGAATCCACCATGGGCATACAGGACGACGCTATCCGTTGTTACGTCCTTCATCATACCACCATACTTCTCTTGCTCACTTATGGAAGGCTCTGGCTCTTTCTCCTGGCTCAAAGGCTTGAACGATGTCCATTGCACGTTGACGTCTTCGATAGAAAAGTCGCTAATTCGTTCTTTACTGGGAGCCAGGTCATCGAGTGCTTTTACCACAACGCTCTTAAGTTCGTCGCGATCCTCCGGCTTGTTGAAGGTAGTTCGACTAACCCACATAGGGCCTTTAGCCTGAGAGTCCTTTGCGGTCACCAACTGTTGCATAGAGACCGGGGTGAAGAGCATTGGTGTGATCTTTTCGATGAAATCTGCGGTCATTTTTTGTAGACTTTGCTCGGCTTCTTGTCGGCGTGCCATCTTGACTCTTGTTCAAGGCTGAATCTTGCAGACTCGATGCTCTGGAAAGGTTCTTTCAGTTCTCCAGGAGAAACTGCTGAAGGAGGTGGAATGGAAAGACCCTCAGAGAATAGGGGCGAAGCGTTGTCGAGATAGGCAAGCACAACATCATGGGCTCGATTATTCGGGGTTCAAGCAGTCCTTCGCATGGGTCAGACCGCTCCATCAATATGCGATTTATTCCGGCACGGCGCTTGTTCACTCCGCCTTCTAAAACCGCAGTTACCGTTGCGACGGGCGGTTATGAGCCTAAACATTCGCCGGGCTGTTGGAAGGCTACGTTGAGCTTCCAGGCTGCAGTGTTGTGGCGTAGCATGGAGGATTATGAGATTGACAAGAGCCAGTGTTATCTTCAGTACGTATGCATTGTTTATCTAACAGGAGGCACAGGTTCATGGTTGCAGTTGGCCAAGAAAAATAGAGCACGGTGGCACAGTTCGCCGGAAGGTGTGGGCCGCTGGGCACTTCCGAATGGCCCGTAACCCCAGGTATTTCACACCACGGCCGACTCTTGCTTAAGCTGATATATTTGGCAGTTGTGTTTTACAGCTCTGCTTTAGGATAACCGCGTCGGGACCGGAGCTGGGAAGTGTTGGGAGGCTTCGTGCGTAATTTTGTAAAAACATCGAAACTTATCTCATGAATCAGACGGCTCCACAAATACTCGCTTAAGAGCCAATGAGAGGTGAGTACCGGTATGTAAGCAGGCGATGCATCGTTGTGGAGGATAATTGGCTCGTGTTTTGGGTGTAGCCAATTCGCGACCCATCAAAACTATAGCTCCTATTATTCATATATACACACCGTTTACAGCTATCACCAAGGTGTCAAATTCATCTGAAAGCGAATGTAATTCCCTATCTATTGATACACATAAAAATAGGCAGGACATCGTCAAAATCACCGTATCCTTTTCATGGTCCGATTCATGATACCTTCACATATTAACACTCACCTACGGCTAGTACACATCTCTTGTCTACACGTAGAGACTCATATAGACTCTTACAATGTTCTTGGCATGTTATATGTAGGCTAATATCGCACGAGCAGACTTAACAGGTTCGGTGTTCAATACTAGGAAAATTGGGAGTACAGTTGTAGCATGACCGCACTGTCGGGGTAGCCATATTTGATGTAATAGAACTCTAACGCATTTCCAGTCTTATTTTGATACGTTGTAGATATGATGTATGTGGTTGAAGGTACTATGTGATTACTGATCTGCTCACTAATAAATGCGATCAAATATCCTCAGACGGCCAGGTTAAAAAGCCCTTACTGACTTAGCCCGTGCGTCTGATTCATGAGACAAATCAAAATTACATTTTCGTTCTCTTGCAATCGACCCGTCTTTTTGTTCTACATGTGCAGTGTCAATTTTGCGTTTTGATGAATACATGCAGAATTTGCCTAACCTCCCCTGGCAAATCAAGTTCATCAACCAAAGATGAAGGCTATTTTTTCTCCCCTCAAATTCCACTGCAGTTGAAGTATGAGTGCGGCGCAGTCGAGACATATTTTATTGACTGTTTGATTAACATCTTGGCAATATGATATTTCGAACGGCGCTCATCACGCATCCTTGCAGTCGAACCTGTCTTCTGTTTTGTGTTACCTTTCTGCTCTACGGCTGTATGGTATTTGCCTTGTGGTTATCTTCTGGCCTAGCATATGCCAACGGATGTGCATGCCCACGGGACGAGACGAGCCCGACCATTTGGGCCATGTCCGCAGAGCGCATGATAATTTTGGACAAGTCAATCCAACCTCTCTTCTTCTGTTGTCCTACTCTTGTCCAACACTCACGAGGTTGTTTATCCATTGCTTACTTAACATACTCTCCGACACTTCGATTCCGAGGATTACTCTTGAGCATAACTACGAAGTAAAATCATGGGCTCCCAAGATTTTCTTCTGCTTCTTTTGAAGCTTGGCCTCATTGCTTTTTCCTTTCGTGTGAGAAATCAGAGGTCAGACGCAAGTTGAAGCGGCAACTGACTGATCCTTAAAGTTCCTGATTGTCTATAGCCACAGATGGTTCCTCAACCCACTCTCTCACGAGCCCGGTCCATTCACCGCGAAGTTCACTGACTGGTATGGCGCTTACCACAGTGCTCTCGGCCAGCTTCACATCCGCACTTTGGAAAATCATGAACGTTACGGTAAGGGTGCCAACACTCTGGCAGTCACCGGGGAGCTATACCAACAATCGCATAGGGCCAGCGTTCCGTGAAGGTCCAAACAGAATGGTATTCAACACTGTCACTGCATTCCACGGTAGGTTGTGGGCTGCCTGCCGTCTCTTGTACCGAGCATCGCTAACACCGAGCAGACATAAACAACAACAAGGCCAAGTTAGTCCAGAAATCCCGGGGCTATCTCTCGATGCTCCCGGCTCCTGGGGTGTACAATATCCACACGGCAATCGACAAAAGCCTCCATCGATTCAAACGCAGAATGATCGGCCAAGGTCTATCCGACCAATGCATGCGTGAGTTCGAGCCGAGCCTCCTCCAGCATGTCAACAAGTTCATCCGCAACCTGGCAAGGCTTGCAGCCGTAGACAAAGAACAATGGTCAGTCCCAGTCAACATGACCGAGCAATGCAAGTACCTCGGCTTCGACATTATGGGCGAATTCGGTTTCGGGCAATCCTTCCAACTCCTAGATAAACCAGACAACCGCTTCCTTATCGACGCTGTTACCGCAACGAGTCACCGTTCGGCGGTATACGGCCAATTTCCGGATCTAGCGAAGGCGAAGCTGGACAAGATCCTGTACCCTTATGCATCATCCATGCGCATGAGATATATGCGTCTGATGACGAGGCTCCTGCAAGAGAGGCTGAAAGCTGAAACTGACGGCCAATCCAAACGCGACCTGTTCTCTTTCATAGTAAACGCAACAGATTCGGAAACAGGAAGGGGCTTCTCGCAAGCTGAGCTTTGGTCTGAAGCAAGATTCTTATTGATCGCGGGGTCGGATACTACCTCAACGGGACTTACAGCCTTGTCCTTTTATCTATCGAGATATCCGGAATGCTACGAAAAGGCTGCAAAGGAAGTCCGCAGCACTTTCACGTCTGGAAGCGATATCCACTCTGGGTTGAACTCAAAAATGCCCCAGTGCGTCTACCTACGAGCCTGCATTGACGAGACCATGCGCATGACACCCCCAGCCGGAGGTATTCTATGGAGAGAAGTCTCTCCAGGCAGCGGTGGCATTGTCATAGACGGCCACTACGTTGCTGAGGGATGCGACGTCGGCGCCTCAATCTATTGTGTGCAGCACAATGAGGAATATTTCCCAAACTCTTTCAAGTTCGACCCTGAACGGTGGATCGTTTCGGACACAAATCCTAAGGAGAAGGTCGAGATGGCGAAGCAAGCTTTTCTTCCTTTCTCTCTGGGGCCACGTGGATGCCCTGGAAAGACAATGGCTTACATGGAGTTGAGTAATGCCATAGCGAAAGTACTATGGTACTTCGACTTTAAAGTTGCGGAGGGAAGTCTGGGAGCTGTTGGCGCCGGCCGGCCTGGTGGTCCGATGGGAAGGCAACGTCCGAATGAGTTTCAGCTGATCGACCATCTTACCAGCACCCATGATGGACCGTACATACAGTTCAAGCTTCGGGCAGATGTATCAGAGTTTCTGCAGTAGTTTCCCCGGTTTGACGCGCTATTGGTGGGAGACTCACTTGCATAGATTCTTGACCGCGTTCAATCAAGCAAAGAGCAATCGGACTTAGGAAACGGGACATCTGCAAGGTTTCGCTACTAGTTGAATATATTTGATTTATTTGGAGACAAAGAGGGCTAGAAGTTTTGCATCGTGAGTGCTGCTTGTCGAGATAGTATCGTCACACTTGTCTTTAATCATCCCCAAGTACCCCCGCTGCTCCTTCCGCTCCTGCGCTGGGCCGAAAGCCGCCAGTCGTCCTCGCCCGCAAACTTGTTGTACAACGGCTGTATGCGCTCCTGCTGCTGTCGCTTTGACATGGTGCCATCCGTCCCTGTCATCTTGAAGAAGGTCGGTACCTCCTCAATGAGCCACTTTGGTTCGATGCTTGTGCTCCAGTGCATGTACTCTAGTGTTGTGAGCACAAGTTCATGATATACCACCCACTCGGCCGATTTTCCAAACAACGCCGACGACGGATGCAAGTAGACTGCAGTGCTCTCGATAACGGTCTTGTAACACCCAGCCCCAGCCCCGGCATCCCTTCGTGCCGTGTTGCGAAAGAAACCGGCGCATAAGGCCCGTCGCACCTTCTCCGTCTCGCGCCCACACGAAATGACTGGGTGATGGCACCGCTCTATAATACTAATGAGCTGTTCCCGTACGTTTTTGGCTTGTCTCATCGACCGTGCCTGGATAAAATTTTCGAAGCACCAAGTGGTCGAATAGCCGCTCCGCTTCCACGAATTGTATACGTTTAGCAGTGTCAGATGGTCTCCGTGAGGATCATGAAACTTGGCCTTTTTCTGATCCGCCTGTGTCTGCTTTTCCTTTGGCCGGTAGAACACACTGACCAGGTTGAGCATGGCTACAATGGATATCATCTCGTCCGAGCAGCCCAGCTCTACTGATGCGAGTAGTACCTTAGCAAGGGGTGGAACCATAGGAAAATAGGTCATCTTACGTCCCAGCGATGTCAGAAGTCCCTCGTCGTCAAGGGCACCCAGCGTGTAAAGCTCCTCAAGGGCCGTCAACGTCGCGTTGATAGGCGGCGGGTCCATGAAATCAAAGCGTAGAAGGTCGTTGATGCCCATTGCCTTTAGCATTAGGATTGTATTGGAAATGTTCTGGCGCTGAATATCAGGTATTGTTGTTGGTAGCATCTCTGACTGATACGCAGTTTCAGTGTATAGCCTGAAGCATTTACCTGGTCCAGTTCGGCCGGCACGGCCTGCTCGTTGATTTGCCTGGGCTTGCGAGATAGGTGTAACGATGAGCGAGTCCATGCCTAGTTTGGGGTTGTACGCTTTTTGTTTAACAAATCCGGGATCAATCACGTAATAGATGTTATCAATGGTGATAGATGTTTCGGCAATGTTGGTGGCGATGATAATCTTTCGACTGGGTGCTGGCTCAAAGATACGGCTCTGCATCTCGGTAGGCAATGCTGAATAGACCGGAAGGATAATAAGCTCCGGAACATTCGACCCCAAAACTTTCATACGCTCATATAGAATCTCGCAGGATGTATCGATTTCCTCCTGTCCCGTCAAGAATAGAAGAATATCGCCAGCTGGCTCTGTCAGGTGGATTTGCATGACTGTAACTAGAGCAGCATCAAGATAGTCCGACTCAGGTTCCCGCGAGTAGAGAATTTCGACAGGATATGTGCGGCCTGGTATGGTAAAGATTGGGGCGTCATTAAAATATGAAGAGAACTTTTCGGCGTTGAGGGTAGCGGACGTTACGATCACTTTTAGATCTGGCCGCTTCTTTAACGCTTTTTTGAGCAGCGCAAAGAGTACATCTGTGGCGATAGTCCGTTCGTGGGCCTCGTCAAGCATGATAACAGAATATCTCTTAAGCTCTGGGTCCTGCAGGATCTCACGCTGGAGCATGCCGTCCGTCATATACTTAATCCTGGTGGCCGGACTAGTGCAGTCCTCGAATCGAATTGAGTAGCCTACTTCCTGGCCTAGGATACAACCGACTTCTTCGGCAACGCGTTTGGCTACCGAAATAGCAGCTACGCGGCGAGGCTGCGTGCATCCAATGATGCCATTATTTGCGAAACCTGCCTCGGCCAGGTACTGTGTTGTTTGCGTCGTTTTACCAGACCCTGTCTCGCCGACCACGATAAGTATTTGATGCTGTCGTATAGATTCAATTAAGTGTTGTCGGAAGGTGAAGACTGGAAGGAATTCCCGCTGCTCTTTGATTGACATATTTACTTTTTTTCTGTATGACTGATCTTTCGGTTGGACTACGCGTTTCCACTCCGGAATGCTATTTGACTTGGCGGTGTTGACTCTGACGCTCTTCGAGTCGCTGGCGAACTTTTGCTTGTCTGGGTCCGCCATTGGATCGTTCCACTGAGCTGAGAGATCGATCGTTGCCTTCTCACTGGCAGCCGCATCAGCTTCTCGCTGTTGTAGCTCCTTTCTCTCCTTTGCTAGCGCGGTACCAGACATGGCGGCACGGTTCAGCGACCCTTCGGGAGCCTTGATGACGCGGATAGGTGATAGGTCGAGAGACTGCTTCGTTTGACCAGCAAGAAACGGTGGCTCTTCATGTCTGACCTCGATGTCAAAGTTTCCTTCTAGCTTCATCACGTCATCGCCCCCAAGCGTCGCGTCGTAATCTTCTCTCAAATCAGGGTAATCTGAAGCTTTTGCAACTCCAGATGCAATAAGTTGGCGAATCTCCCATCTCTCAGGAGATGTTAATCTCTTCCTTTCTCGTTTGGGGAAGTTGGGGTTTTGGAACTTGCTATTGGTGTGTCCGTTTCTACCTTCGGCCAGCATCTGCATATCAGCACCAGAACCGAGACTTGCTTGAGGAGCGAAGTCCTGGCCCATCTCCTGATCAATGTTCTTCATCGGCAGCCCAATTTTCGGCCCATCTATGCTGATGACCTTGGCTTTGACTTCATGACCAGGTTCGACCAAGTCTGATGGGTGATTGATCCGCCGGTCTGCCATTTGTGAAATGTGATCGAGACCGTTCGCTTTCCCCTTGATACCGTTGGGTCCCACAAAAACACCAGAGTCCTTGATACCCGTTACGTAGCCATCATAAATTTTATGCAGAATAGGAGCGTCGTCCACCACAGGCGGTGGTGGGCGAAACCTCTTTCCATTTCCCGGCTGCTCGTCATCCCCATAACCACCCCGTCGATGGCGTCTCTGCCGATGTGTTTGTTGCTCGTCATCCCTGTTCGCGTCATATCGCCTACTCCTCGAGTGTTGCTTTGCTCGTAGTTCGAGACTGCGACTGCGACTGGGGCCACGTTTCCTTGCCTGAGATCCATGCTTGTGGGTTGACGGCTCTAAAGCTTCTAATGAATTTAAGGTGTCGTCAATAGAGTCTTGAACTGACGCCTTATCCAGCAAAGCAAGACCGGAGAAGACTTGAGTCTTCTTCTCGATAGACCGCTGTTTGTCGGGTTCGCGATTTGTGGTGTCCGTCTTCGCTTTCAGGGACGGGTGCATTATTCGAACGAAGCGGTCAATGCTATCGACCAGACTGATGGGGAAGGACTCGCCGCCGGTTTCGGTTATCTTCCGTTTGAAAGTCTCGAACGTGTCGGACTCGACTCGTTGAGCGATGATGAACTCTGCGAGCGTCTTGTCGTAGACTCCGAGGTGATTTTTCAGCTCAGAGGCTACCTTTTCCACGAGCGCAAGGAGCTCTATTTCGGAAAGGGCGTCCATTTCTGGTGATGACTGCAGAATAGGTGAGTGTGGATGAAGGAAGGACAGATGTTTTGGAGTCACAAATACAACGCCAAGGCCAACAATTGCCTTCAAGCTTTGCCCTATCCGCACATTCCTGGCGCTTTTGTTCCACCTCAGCTTGACGACGACACTATCCCGCAGTCACTCTCACCCTCTCGCTATGGATTCGGAGCCCAGCACCGAAAACCTGCGTCCTCACGTCGTACAACATACTCTTCAACAGATCTCGTCGTTAACAACAGACAAGCCTACCGAACGCTGCATAATCTGTCTTGGCGACCTCGTCGACCAGTGCGAAGCACATCCTTGCCGACATAATAATTTCGATTTTTTGTGTCTAGTCACATGGCTACAACAGCGAGCAGCATGCCCGCTATGCAACAGTGAAGTCCACGAAGTTCGATACGGGCTAAGCGAGCATGGTACGCAGTTCAAAGTCTACAAACATGAGGAGCCGTCCTCAGCGACTAGAGAAAGCTTGAGCAGGTCAGCTTCGCTTCCAAGCAGCGCTGATCCGACACGGGCATACGAAGACGATGCCGTCCAGAGACGCCGTATCGTCTACCGTCATAGCCTCTACTCTTCCCACGTCGGTTCGAACAGACGACAACCTGCAGCATCTACATACAGGGAGCTATATCCGCAACAGTTCACAACGGTTCCCGAGCTCATATCTAGAGCCAGAACGTGGCTACGTCGCGAGCTACGCGTCTTTGAATTTCTAGACACTTCTAGGAACGACCGTGAACCTACTCGCCAAAGCAACCCTACTAATGCAGAGTACTTGCTCGAATACATCATCGAAATTCTCCAGACCATCGACATTCAGGATAGTGCCGGCCAACCCGAGAACATGATCCAGGAGTTTATCGGTCGCAAGCACACACGGCTCTTTCTGCACGAGCTTAAGACTTGGCTCAGGAGCCCTTACCAGTCTTTGGGCGCATGGGACCGCCATGTTCAGTACAATGGCATATCGCAGAATATACGGAGCCAATTAGCTCCAGGATCCGACATTATCTTAAAACACACCGAACCAGCGGAAGCCCGAAAACCACCATCGACAGAGGCATGGCGCCTCTATGTATTTAAAAATGATGAAATAATGGAGTTCATCAACTTGTGGGAACGCAGTGTTTGGCTTTTGGGCCGTGAGGAACGGGTCGTTGATGTGGTTACACCCCATCCGAGTTGTAGCGGTCAACATGCGGCTCTGCAGTTTCGGTACACTGTAAGGAAAGACAAAAAAAAAGAGGAGTGTGAGTCAACGGAGGGTAAGGACAGGATTTGTGTCGGACTCTACTTGATTGATCTGGACAGCGCCAACAGTACGCATCTCAATGGTGAGCCCATTGAGAGAGGTCACTATGTGGAAATCAGACATGGAGATGTAATTAAATTTGGTGGAAGCAAACGGGAGTATGTAATAATTCTCCCACCTAATTGAATTTTGTTCAAGACAGTTAGGGCAGCGGCTATCAAGCAGGAAACTTGTAGATGGAGGCTAAGATGCAGAACATTACGCAAATGTAAATAAAACTTTCAACCAAACGGCTCATCCACACTCATTCTGTTAGTATTGTTGCAACAGCGGTGATACACTGCTGCAACAACTGCTGTTGCCAATTACGAACTGTGGGTTTAACGCTAGCTTAGCGTCTAAACCTCCACAGCCCTATAAAGCTATGACTCTAGATAGACTGCGAAAAAAAAGACGAAAATTATAACTGAATATCCTACACCCGATATAGCCACCAGACTCTCCTAGACTGTTGGCCCGTATCACGTAGAACCAGTGACTCCGCTTCAACAATGGATACACGATTGTGATCGTGATCCCCCCAAACCGATACACGATTGTGATCGTGATCACCCCCGAAACGGATACACGGTCGTGACCGTGATCCAGAAGTCGATACACGGTCGTGACCGTGATCGCAAAACCCCTTCCGCCAACCCCCCGCAGCAACCAGTTCCTTCCAGTTACTGCCCCGGGAATCTTCAGCTCACGCTCAGCAACACCATTACGGTTGACTGTAGGTTGAGTAGGTTCGTGTCCATTTCACCTTACCGCTCCGACCTACCGCAGTAGGCCGAGTAGCCGGTATACCGACACATTCTATCCTCACTTTAATCCTACTCCAACTCTTCACATCAAGAACTGTCTCAATATTTATTTTACCTTCCTTGGAGTTGCTGCAAGAGAGAAGGTTGATATGTTGCAGTCGTAAACGGAAGTTTTACTAACTGTTTGGTGGGTTGCATTTCCGGTGAATGTCTTCGCCGATTTGCGCACATTAGGTGCTCCCCCGCTCAGCCTGCATATCCTCCACGTGTACCAACCAAGAATTAGGGACTTGTCACACTTGTACGTTTATTGGCGAGCGAATACCGCCTCATTACATCAATCCAACTGTTGCTATCCACGTCTCCAAATTCTACAAGGGCCATAACCCACAGAGCCCATAGATGGCGACTCGTTATTGGATGATGCATCCACTTGTTACACAAGAGTGGCGGTGAAATAGGCACTATTTGAAAGTCTGATAATATATCTCGATGCTCAAGATTTGGTTTACAGAGGCAATCAATAACTATTATAGATGCATAAAAAGACAACACATTATATCGCAAAATTTTTACACGACAGGCAAATCTCCCTCCATTTTCATTAACACTATGGCATCATTCGGAGTTATCAGTTCTCGGCTGCTCGACAAGATAGATCGACTTTTTGAATGCAATGTCGGTGACTCCGTTGCTTTACCCCAAATTGTGGTCGTTGGAGATCAGTCGAGTGGGAAAAGCTCTGTTCTGGAAGGGTTGACGGGCTTACCATTCCCGCGAGACAGTGGGTTGTGTACTCGCTTTGCGACGCAGATAACATTCCGCAGATCGGCAATTCCACAAATCACTGTGTCAATTATACCAGCGAAGAATAGCAGTTTGCAGGACAAGGAAAGGCTACAAGGGTGGAAATTTTCAAGCCTTGAATCTTTAGACCCGGCCTCATTTGCGAAAATAATGGCAGAAGTACTACACCCCACCTGTTTGTTTTAATGCATTAACAATCTGTAGGTGATAGTGGTGATGGGTGTTAAGCCTGATGAAGGGAAACCTCACAAAACCTTCTCCAACGATGTCCTTCGACTAGAGATTGCAGGTCCAGATCAGGAGCACTTTAGTGTCACTGATGTACCTGGTATTTTTAAGCGAACCACACAGGGTCTGACAACTAAGGAGGATATGGCAATGGTCAATAACATGGTCCATGGTTACATGTCCAATCCGAGGTCTGTCATGTTGACAGTAATTCCATGCAATGTGGATATTGCTACCCAAGAAATTCTCGAGAGAGCTGAGGATCTCGATCCCAACGGAATCAGGACATTTGGAATATTAACAAAACCCGACCTGGTAGATAAAGGGTGCGAATCTGCAATTGTCAGTCTTATCGAAGGGAAGACTCATCAGCTAAGGCTGGGTTGGCATCTGCTTCGGAATCCTGGTCAAGCAGACCTCACATCTTCCTCGCGGGTCCGTCATGATGTTGAGATGGAGTTTTTCACCAAGGAGCATCCTTGGAATAAGCTAGATGAAGGAAAGGTAGGAATCGACTCGCTTCGCTCTCGGCTCCAGGGAGTTCTGGAGGATCATATTCGCCGTGAATTTCCCAAGGTATAGAGTAATGCATACAAGTTTGGAATCTTTATGTTAATGGCAAAAAGGTCAAAGCCGAAATATCTCAGATGCTGAAAAAGGCCGAAAGAGGTTTGGAATCTCTAGGACCGAAGCGACAGAGTCAAGCCGAACAGACCCAATATTTGATGGATATCGCATTAGAATTCCAGAGTATTGCCTCGCTCGCCGTTCACTCTGACTACAGCCGTTCGAAAATTTTGAACACAAAATCGAAGTTTCGAATCGCTACTGAAGCAGTAAACCGAGGGCAAAAATTTGCCGATGCGATGGCTATGTATGGCCACGAGTACAACTTCATGCCCGAAGCAGAAGGTTCAATTGAGAGAGAAGAAACTGTGAATGCAGACTTTGGTTGGAGTAATGAAATAGAGGATTCCAATGTAGGGGAAAGAGCAGGGGTCGGCGATGGGGATGAACAAAGCGAACATAGCGTCTCAGACATTACTGATATCGGAATGATAAACGAAAGACTTAGGGTTAGGATTGAGGAAGATCATCTGGATATACAGGATCTGGTGCATAAAAACGTACAAGTATCACCTCCAAGCGGTCAGAACATCCTAGCATGGCTGAGGAATGAGTATCGGGATTCGAGGGGATTCGAATTGGGAACTTTCGACGCGTCGCTCTTGGGTATTGCGATGAAGCAACAGGCTGCCAAGTGGCGTGACCTAGCCCTTGGATATGTCAGTGATATCATATCGCTGGTGCATTCTTTTATCCTCGGCATCTTAGACCATATCACGCCAAATGGTCGTATTCGTGACGGAATTAAAACACGTCTCCTGGATGATATGGCCAAAATGTATCAAAGTGCGATGGCCCAGACCGAATTTCTCATTTCCGTAGAGTTAGACGGAACCCCAGCCACCTACAACCACTACTTCAATGAAACCCTTGAGAAATGGTAAGTAGCTTTTTGTTCGAGAGTGGTATCGAGGACTAACTCATAAGTTAGTCGCCAGCAACGTCTTCGTCTGCAGTTAGAAACGTGCTCGACCACGCATCATGAACTCGGTGAAGTGGTTCGCCTAAGCGACGTTATTCAAAACAATCCATTGAGTAATGAAGATCACACAATTCTGCAAATCCATGACATTCTCAACTCATACTACAAAGTTGCACGGAAGCGATTTGTGGATTGTGTGCGCATGCAAGTTGCTGACACTCTACTTGTAACGGGATTGAAGACGCCGTTGACACTTTTTTCAGCAAAATTTGTAACGGGCATGACTCCAGAAGCGCTGGAAGACATTGTAGGGGAGGATTCCGTTGTGAAACGTCGTCGAGAAGACTTGGAGAAGAAGGTCAAACAGCTCCAGGAAGGAAAAAGGATTATTGGGTAAGATCAACCGATTCCAAATTCTAGACTAGAGGACTCTACTGCTCTGGAAGAGCTTGGCACTTCAATACAGTCAACTCCCGGTTATACGATACAATTTTGGCAGACAATTTTGATCGGATATCTGAATTATCGGTCTATTGAGAGCGTTAATCGTTGGTTTTAAGCAATTTTGGCTAGGACGCGCGAACGGTTAAGTGAAAATATCGGCCAACCGGAGATCGTATAAACGGGAGTTGACTGTATTAGATTCGTGCTTCAGACAGAAGACAATGTTTTAGACTTGAAAGCAATATATGAACGCTTTCTACCCAGGAAAGTAGCTATAAGCCGACCTTAAGTCTTGGCTGTCACCAACCCACAAGAAAACAAGGCTTTAAATTACCATAATACATCAATATTATGAGGAGGACGTAGCCTGTGTGGCCTTTTGCGAGATGTCATTATTTTTGGAACGTGTTCGGAATGTGTTTCTAGGAATTGACCAGTCTAGAATTGAGCTGTACGCATGGAAGGCGGGTAGTTTGCATTCAATACCACTTTAACTGTCCGTACGCAGGAGCGATACGGCGCAAAGTATCTGTCCAGCCCGGCATGGGATCACGTGGTTATATCACGTGATTCCCGTGCACGGGCGCGCCTCCTTAAATATCGCTCGCGTTTGTACATGTACCTCTACCTACCTATTATCGATACATTTCGAAACATGTACAACCCTATAGCCGGTGCGGGTCGGCCATCCTCCCTGCTAGCGGTGGCGACATCAAGGGATAAATATTGTTCATTTCTGTCCCACATCACTTATGAACACGCTTACTCATCCACGTGATATTGAACCGTGAAAACCCAGCCACGTTGCACCGCCCCCTGCCCCACCATCATCTCCAACTCGTTCTTTTAGGCGTTCTTCAATGAATCTACCAGTAAGCAAGGTCGCAGTTCTTTGATTACCTGAACTATACACTTCTTACCTATATCTACTCGAATAATTTTTAGCGAGAGGCGGCTAGCGGTCCTCTCCTCATGCGTCTTTTACGGCTTGAAGATGACGACAAATTCAGCCTGGTCAGGTGTTTTGGCACGGACATTCCGCCTTATGCTATTCTTTCGCATACTTGGGGAGAAGATGACGAAGAGGTTACCTTTAAAGACATAGTAAGACGGACAGGGATGAACAAAGCTGGCTATACAAAGATTCAATTTTGCAGAAAACAAGCTGCAAAGGATAATCTGCGATATTTTTGGGTTGATACTTGCTGCATCAACAAATCCGACAGTACGGAGGTTCAAGAGGCTATCAACTCTATGTTTCGCTGGTATCACAATGCCGCAAGATGCTATGTGTATTTGTCTGACGTTTCAGTCAGCGATTCGGTTGGAGAGGACGAATCCTCCCTAAAATGGCAACTGGATTTGAGGAGAAGCAGATGGTTTACTCGCGGCTGGACGCTCCAAGAGCTCCTTGCCCCAACATCTGTCGAATTTTTTTCCGTGGAGGGTGAGCGACTTGGTGACAAAGATGCGCTAGTACAAGAAATTCACGAGATAACGAGAATTAGCGCCCAAGCTCTTCAAGGAAGACCTCTGTCTCAATTTAGCATTAATGAGCGGATGTTATGGGGAGAAGACCGCGAGACAAAACGCGAAGAGGATGCTGTATACTGTCTGCTAGGCATGTTCGACATCCATATGCCGCTCCTATACGGCGAAGGAAAGGACAAAGCGTCGATTCGGCTTCGAAAGGCGATCGATGAGTCTTTGAAGGATGAACTGCATGGTCTACCACCAGCGCTCTCCATAGAGCAATCAGGGCAAAAACGCTTGCCCTCCCCAACTGTTGCCCTCAGCGGGGACACCGACTTCATGAAGCTCTCTAACATCTCAGCTGAGCGCAGGGAAATGTCCACTGACATCACTCGGGTTGAATCACTCGAAAAGCGCATTCTGGAGGTAGAGAGCTCGATTAAGGAATTAGTTACGCTCATCGTCGCTAGCCGTACTGATAATACTGTCTATCCCATTGACCACAGGGAAGACGCAGATGCTGTTAACACATGGACGAATTGCCTTCTCCCCAACCTTCCTAAAGTCGTCCAAGGAATCCTCAAGGATGCGAGTTATTCCGCCTCTCTAGTACGCCAAGACGGCAGTGATGGCGTACCCGTTCCGGTGATTCGACTCATCATCCCTAATAGCCTACCAGAAGCCACGAGAAATATCATTCAAGCTAAGATCCAGAAACTCTGTGAACAAAATAATCGGCCCATAATCCCAGTGAACTTCTCCCTAAACACAAAGGAACGGCCTATAATCCGAGGGAACTTCCCCTTAGGCACACAGAAATTTCCCCATTCCCGGAGATACTTCCAAAGGGCAGGGATGGGGGCTTCAATTGGAATGTTGGCGTGTACTCATGTAAGCGCAACATCCGAGGGCACTGTAGATCACACGCGCGTAGTACCCTTCTCGACATATGGGGCGGTACTGGCGTCGACATCGGACAGCGGGACCGTCGAGCTGTGGGATGCCGGCACGGGAGCGGCGCTGCGGACGCTTGAGGCTAGCGCTGTTCTTCAAACCTTCAATGATGCGACATCCTGTCTGAGTAATACTGTTGGCCTGAATTTAACAGCGAAATTTGGGCTGCGAACTTTCTTGCAGGCCCTGTTGTACGGGTTAAGTAAAGATAATACGATCGAAGCAGACCAGAAGGATGAATACGGTCGGACGCCACTATGGTGGGCAGCAGTAGGAGGGCACGAGACGGTGGTGGAGCTACTAGTTGAGTGGGACGACGTCGAGGCCGACTCAAAAGACGAGAATGGCCGGACGCCGCTGTCCATGGCAGCAGAGCAGGGGCATGAGGCGGTAGTGAAGCTACTAATCGAGCGGGACGACGTTAAGGCTAACTTGAAGGATAAATACAATTGGACGCCGCTGTTAAGGGCGGCAGAGCGAGGGCACGAGGCAGTGGTAAAGCTGCTAGCCGAGCGGGATGATGTCAAGGTCGACTTGAAAGACGAGAATGGTCGGACGCCGCTGTCGTGGGCAGCAGAACGAGGACACGAGGCAGTGGTGAAGCTGCTAGTTGAGCGCGATGACGTTGAGGCCGACTCAAAGGACGGCCTCGGTCAGACGCCGCTATCGTGGGCAGCAGAGCGAGGACACGAAGCAGTTGTAAAGCTGCTAGCTGAGCAACACAACGTTAAACCAAATTTAACGGATGAATTGGGTCGGACGCCACTCTCATGGGCGGCAGTAGGAGGGCACGAAGCAGTGGTGAAGCTGCTAGTCGAGCGAGACGATGTGAAGGCTAACTTAAAAGACAAAGACGGTCAGACGCCGCTCTCAATGGCGGCAGAGCGAGGACACGAGGCAGTTGTAAAGTTGCTGGTCGAGCGGGACGATGTTGAGGCTGATTCAAAGGACGAGGACGGCCGAACGCCGCTATCATGGGCAGCAGAGGAAGGGCACGAGGCAGTGATAAAGCTGCTAGTTAAGCGGGGTGACGTCAAGGCCGACTCAAAAGATAAGAATGGTCGAACGCCGCTATCATGGGCAGCAGAGGAAGGGCACGAGGCAGTGGTGAAGCTGCTAGTCGAGCGGGATGACGTCAAGGCCGACTCAAAAGACAAGAACGGCCCGCTACGGGCGCGAGGCAGTCGTCAAGCTGCTGCTCGAGAAGGGCACTAAGCAGAGGTGATAGAGAGGGTGGCAACTACGGACTGAGATTATGAGGATATGTCGCACAACAAAATAATAAGGTAGTGGAGGACTAATAGAACGTGAAGATCCTGAAGATTACAAGCTATAAGCGTTCATACAAATCAACTACACAGAGATGCTACTAAGAAGAAACTGAAGGTAGCATGGAACGCTCTACCATGGGAGAAAATCGACTAGGAGTGCAGAGACTTCTACACAAAGCTCATACATTGTAGGAACAATAATAGCAGGAATAATTCTTATGGATTATATACTTCTTCTATTCAATTGCCCTGAAAATTAACCTAATTATACAAACATCTATTCAGCTATGTTGTTAAGTATTTGCCACCTCGGTGACTTTCTGGACACTGTCAATTTAAGTGGCACATTCCAAGGAATACACGTGATTTTTGGACTACCCGTGCGCGCGAGATAATTTATTGCCTCCTCCTTCCCAATCTCTGTTGCACTTGTCCTTCATCAGCAAAACCTAATGTAAAAATCCTCGTAGTTTCTTACCCGACCTTACCTGTTAGAAACATATTGCGATCTGAGCGCTGCCACCTAGTGATGTACTCATAGGGAATATTACGCAACAAGGAGTTGATCTCAACTAGTCGTAATACACGTAATATTCAAGATCACATGACCACTCACGTTTGGCATAGTGAGCGCTTGCATGAATAACACGAGACTGGCCACGCCTCTCACGGTGAGTAGCTCCTTTCTCACAATATAGTTCAGTTAAGCATCTTAGTTCTAATTCTTTCTTAAGTACTCTTTCTACCTCTCTAAGGCTGCTATGCCTTATAAGTTTTTGTAAGGGATACTCTTGTTTCCCGGAGACCTCCACAGGAAGCATATCCGGCCGTTTATTTACGAGTCACATAACACAACATATATATAGTTTCTCCGAATCCTCTAATGAATCAAGCCTGTTTACCCCTGATCCATCTATTCGTTCTGTTCCCTGCCAGTGTTCCCCTCACAGTTTTCCTAAACATTTAAAGCCCGACCATCCCAACAACGATCCAATCAAAATAAAACAACCCAACCCGCTTTTAAACTTTATGACAAAAGATATGCAAGCTCTGCTCCCAAACCTGTTCCGCGTATTAGACCAACCATACCCCTTCAAAGTCCCGTAATCGCCGACAGCGTCCCATAAATAAACCTGTATCTCTTCCCCTAGAGATCATTCCCCAGTTCAATACATTCGGTGATCGCCCAGCCTTCATAGTCCTCATTCTATCACAAACCTGAATGAGCTGGTTGAGGCTGGTAGAGCTATCGATATTGAGAGACTCACAGATCATAGATTGGAGCGGCTGCAGCCAGAGGTCGATTAACGTCTTGATCTAGATTACGATGGCGTATTCTTCAGCCACGACGTTGGTTACACTGGGGGTACACTGCCTGAAATGACGATTATGTCGGACTGGGCTGTGGGACGGGACCGTTGTTGTACCCGCTATCGTGGATTTCAGGCGTGGGGCGCTTGTCGAATAATCTCAGTCCACTGTACATACCGCCCATACCGAGTCCTAGCCCACCAGCAGCCAAGAGTAGGTTCCCAGGAGCAAAAGGCGGAGACGTGAGACCCCCCATTCCAAGCAGAGGTGGCGGAAACCTTAGTCTAGCGCCATATCCTAAGCCCTCAAATCCCAAACTGCCATACTGAGCAGGGTGAGGATATTTCGTACACGCACCGAGTTGGGGTGGTGCGAGGCCACTGAGATTTTACATTCTCGTTCCGTAGCTGTCACCGAAGGGGTTGAGCTCGAAGTCCATGTCGAGGGGCATGCCGACGCCAATGGGCGGGATGCCACCGTCGACGAGGACAACTTGTGCGGCTGCAGCTGCGGTGAGAGTGGACCCGCTCACGAGGATGTGGCCTGGGCATACGGCGCTAGGGATGACGTCCACGGGTTGGGGTGGGGGGTAGTGGTTGACGTCAGGGTTGCGACCTACGCCTACGAGCTAGGGGTAACCGAAAGGTGGTGGTGGGCCGGACATGGGGTGGTGGGGAGGTGTGGGGTAGGGGTAATAGTCAGGAATGGCCGGTGAGAACTGCTAAATACTTTACTTCAAGTCAAATATCAGGAGCGATGAATAAGAGGTATGCGAGGCTTGGAGGGGTGTTAGAAATTGGCGAGGTAGAAGCAGAACGTGGGAACGGTTGATATTTATAGATGGGGATGAGATGTGCGAAGCGCAAGATGATGGACCTGATGTGAAGGGAGCAGCGTGAATCGTGAGGAGGCGTTGATACGTGGATGCAACATCGCGAATGGCGATGATGTATATTTGAGATCCTCCGAGTTGTGAAGGACGGCTGCGTTGGTTGTGAAGTGTTGAAAGAGAACGTGAAAAAAAAAAAGAACGTGGGATGCTCAAAGTACGCAATCAAGTCAATCATGCGTATTTGAATAGATATTGAACAAACAACGAAATAGGGTTCCAAGGACTACTAATGCGAAGGATAACTGACTCGATGCCTTTGTGGTAACTGGAACCAGTGCTGTAATGGAAGAAGAAGATAGAATGAAGTTGAATGAACTATCATTCGGAATCGTGAGTAACTTCTAGTAGAACGACCAGTCTAGAAGGTGAACGACTGTCTTGGGCACACTAGAAAGGATGCCTGGAGAGTGAAGTAAGGTGTGAATAGAGCGAACGGGGAGATGGTAAAGTGCCAGAAGCGACACACACCGCGCATGCATTTGAGTGGACCACAAGGAGCGTGCAGACGTATGTGAAGTTGAGACGCCGCATTCACCTGCGAAGTTTCAATGGCGACCATAGTTGGAGGCGAAAACACCTAAGATGAGGGGAAATGAAGCTTAGAGGCATGCAGGGGAAAATTGCCAGAAATGCGAAATTTACTCAAATAATATGGAAGGTAAATTTAACTGAGATCAGTGTGAGAAACTGCACCGTGAGCACGGATATGATAGTGAAAGCAAATTATTGTATATATTCAATTTCAACCCTTACCAATGTTAAAGGGTGGCCAGATCTTGCATTGCTGTGACTCAAATTTCGAGATCCTATGAGACAAGCACATGCTTTAGAGACCTAACAACTCGCGACCTTCGGCCCCGGAACCGTATAAGAGTTAAAGTTGTTATAGATGTTCGCCGTGTATCCGGGGTCAGTAGCTTTGACATGGCCAGGAATCTTGGTCGTCGGTTTCGGGCTCCCTGACCCACCGCCGGTAACCTTCAATTGAGCACAGCCGACATAGAATTGGGGAGTGCCGCCTTTAGACAGTTAGCATGGAAATGAGAAAGGAGAAGGATTTGATGTGGTGTGTACCGGGGTTGTGGATACCAAGCTGCTCGATGCGGAGCAGGTATTCGCCAGCTGAGATACATGCTGGGATTGTCACGGGATATGATACTGCATCATAGTTAGCTGGATCCTCAACGCGCGTGAGGGTAGGGAAACGCACTGCTCAGGTCCCATTTGGCTTGGCCACCACTAAATGTGGGTCCAATTTCCTTAATTTTGAACCAGTCCGTAGATCCATCCGCAGCCACCGCATCCGCAACTTTCGTCATGTAGAAGGTAACTGGGCCCTGGTGGTATACAGCTGTGTCCGCAGTGAATGTCACAGTCGCTCCCGCAGCGACGGCAACCGTCGTTGTATTGCCGCCTCCAGATGACGCGCCAACGTTGCAGCGCAGATCGTTCGAGTTCAGTGCAGTGACAGGGGAATTATAGTTCGAGTTTGTTCGAACGTTCTGGTATTTTGCTCCCTGTTGCGATTCGTAAGCACAGACCTCTGGTATGTGACAGTGCTGTAGCAGGCCTGAGTTTACTATACCTTCACATTATTCGCTGTCAAGTACTGAAAAATATAGTGGCCATGTGCGACCTCGGCGAGGGTCGCGAGCAGGAGAGAGGCTGCAGCGAAAGTCTTCATGGTGGAGAGCTGACTTGGACGAGATTTGGAACTGGTGTAGTCGAGGTGTCGTATCTTTTCCCGCAAGTGCCTCGAGCGCTCTTTATACTATTTACGTGGTGAGTCTTGTGGCTTATTGGGCTCATCTGTATCCATATTAAAGCCATATAATGTTTCCTAATTACCCCAGACGTAGGATGTTTATTGGATTCCGCATTGACGCCCAAATGGAAATGCGTCACGGCAGCCAGGAAGTCTGCGTTCGCAACTCGGCAAAACACATGGGTGCTGACCGGGTGCTTTGGGGTGCATGCATTTGTTTCGAAATGCCGTTTATTGAGAACGGGTCTGGAGTGGTGTCGGTGACAAACAGAGGGCGGGTAATATATGTTAAACCGAGCTCGCCATTCATGAGCATTATTTGATCAATTATAGAGCAGTGATCGAGCTTGAGATAGATTTAGACGCGCGTGGAAGGATGTCATATTCGTGGAAAAGGATATGATGAAAATCTGAGGGCCTGTGAAGACTTGCGTTTGAGGCGCGAAATACATTAATATGTCGGCAACTTTGTGTCAAAAGTTGGGGGAAAGACTAGCGTGGCGCGAAGATATGGAACTTGAAAAATGCAGCGAGGAAAACCGGGAACCACCTGGACAAGATGCAACAGATGTGGATCTCTTGGAAGTTCTCGACGAAGTGGATAGATGTCGAGAAGAAGAGGTGAGGTGCGGAGTGGAATGCTGGTTCTCGTAGCAGGTGACACAGCTCCCACATAGCAGGTGACAACAAGCGAGCAACAGGCTCAGCGCGTCTCTTCTTGGTCGTCTCAAGTGCCTCTTGCCTCCTGCCAAAGACTTGAGCAAGACTACGTTGACACTTATACCTTCGTTCTGGACGTGCTTGATTTGCGGTCGTGCGACGCGTCCTGCAATGTTCTTCGCTTTAGGGTGGTGAGAGTCCCCCAGGTCCTGAGGCATTGTGTTCTGGAGGCACTCGGATCGTCGCCTCCCATCGAGAGCACCCTCGCATCTGGTTACAAAGGGAGCGAGGTAGAGATGAGCTACTCGAGAGCAAGGCTGATCATGTGGCCATTGTGGCATCGCGTCGACCTACTAAATTAGGAGTAGCGACATCCCCGAAGATACGGTCCACCTTCTTATCATCGCGAAAGTCAAGTAACACTCTAATCCCAAGCGTCTTAGTAAACCTCCACCCTATAGAGTTAGTTTTCCCATGCTATAAGGTTTCTTCGTTCCCTCTGATACCAATTCCTCTTCCTTACATTTCAGTTGCTTTTCGCGTTCCGGAGAAGCATGATCATAATGTCGACGGAAATTGCCACCTCCACACCGCCTGCGCCGCAGCTCGGCAAAGCCACTCCATCCCACCCGCTCGCTCCTCTCTCGGCCACTGAGCTCGCTTATGCGGCGCAAATCATCAAGGCTTCATGGCCAGCACACACGGACTTGCATTTTAAGGTTGTGACGCTGGAAGAGCCCCCCAAGAGCGAGGTGCTGAAGTATTTGGATGCCGAGCATAATAAGCGGCCGCTTCCGTCGATCAGCAGGAGGGCATTTTTGAACTACTACATTCGGAACACTGTATGCCCCCATTTCGTACTTGCACACATCAAATGTATTCTCATGTAACTGGCAGAATAAATTCCACGAAGCGACCGTTGACCTCTCAACTGGCCGTGTTCTGCACAATGTTCTCCTGGGACCCCATGTCCATGCCAATGGTGATGGCGACGAGATTGTAGCCATCGAGAAGCTTGTTCTCACGAACGAGGATGTACTGGCAGAGATCGCCAAGCTGGAGCTCCCCAAAGGCACAGTAGTCATCTCTGACCCCTGGATATTTGGCTCGGATGGCGTCAACGATGCAGACCGATTGTACCAATGCTTCCTGTACATGCGAGATCCCGTGAACTCTTCAGAGGCAGATTCAAACCACTACGCGTTTCCGCTTCCCATCTCTCCAGTGGTTAGCACGGAGAACATGACGGTGATACGGATCGAGACACTCCCCACTGGCGCTGATAACACGATTAAGCCATTAGGGAAATTCAAGATCCAGCCGCCGAACGAGTACATTCCAGAAGCCCAGACGCTACGGACGGACCTGAAGCCTTTAAACGTTGTGCAGCCGGAGGGAGCCAGCTTCCAGGTTGCCCAAGAGGGAACATCCAGTGTCATTTCGTGGCAGAAGTGGAACTTCAGGGTGGGGTTCAACCAGCGAGAGGGTATGGTTTTGTATGATGTAAGGAATCTTGATCCAGCATTGGCGGTCGACCTAATCACTGCAGGTGCGCTACGACAACCGAAGCTTGTTCTACCGGCTCAGTCTCAGCGACATGAACATTCCCTACGCGGACCCACGCCACCCCTTCCACAAGAAATCCGCATTCGACCTTGGAGATGCTGGCGCAGGCATCATGGCCAACAACCTCAAACTCGGGTGTGACTGTTTAGGATCCATTTACTACCTCGATGCGGTTCTATCCGATGACAAGGGCGGCGTTCTTCTTATGCCCAACGTCGTCTGCATCCACGAGCAGGATGGCGGAATCGGCTGGAAGCACACCAACTACCGCACTGGCCGTGCTGCTGTCGTTCGATCCCGAGAACTGGTCCTCCAGTCCATCATCACGGTGTCGAACTACGAGTACATCCTAGCATTCATTTTCAACCAGGCGGGCGAGATCAACTATGAGGTCCGCGCTACAGGCATCTTGTCCACGCAGCCCATTGATGAGGGTATCGAGGTGCCCTTTGGCACCATCGTGCACCCAGGCGTCTTGGCCGTACACCACCAGCACATCTTCAGTCTCCGCGTCGATCCCTTCCTCGACGGCGGAGACAGCCGCCTCGTCTACGACGAAGCGCATGCCATGCCACGCTCCGACTTCAACCCCCACGGCACAGGATACTACGTCCAAGAAACCGTCGTCGAGCAATCCGGCGGCTACGACATCGAGTACGACAAGAACCGGACGTTCAAGATCCAGAACACGAGCGTACGGAACCCGATCAACGGCAAGCCTGTCGCGTACAAGATCCAGGCGCCTGCTTTCCAGAAGATCTTGTCCGATAAGGAGAGCTTCAACTACAAGCGGGCCGAGTTCTCCGACCACAATATTTATGTGGTCAAGTACCGAGATGGAGAACTGTTCGCTGGAGGCAAATACACGAACCAGTCAAGAGGCGGCACGGGCGTGCGCTCCTGGGCAGACAGGAAAGAGAACGTCAAAGACACCGATATTGTTGTGTACATCCAAGTCGGAATTAACCACGTCCCGAGGATCGAGGTAAGAACCATGCCCTTTCCATAACGTCTTTGATCTGGAGCTGACGTGAACACCAGGACTTCCCCGTCATGCCCTGCGAGATCTTGAAGATCCACCTCAAGCCCGTCAACTTCTTCGACAAGAACCCTGCGTTGGATGTGGCGCCAAGCACGCAGAGCTTCAATAAGAGTGTGCTGGTGAACGCGAGCGAGCAGCACCATCAGCCGAGCGTTGAGGCGACGGTGGGGCAGGATGGGTCGTGCTGTGCTCCGAAGCTATGAGTGAGGGGATGCATATAATAAATGTCGACACGATATAGAACACACAATGTAATACACATGTTGGGAGAATCTTACCTATGACGAGCCCAAAAGTGAAAGGCGAGGGTGAAGGTGAAGTCGCCAAGGCCTTCTTAAAGCCACAGAGTACAGCTTGTATCAAGACTTGGTATGGCCCGAGCTTCGAGCTAGCATCCAAGCCCAAGCTCAAAGAATGGCCGGGGAGCTGCAACTTCGTTTCAACACTCCTTCACTCAAGTTCACGTCCTCTTCCTGCAACGTGCCTTATCCAGTGCGAGTGAACCACCCCACCCAAACTTTCACCATGCCGCCTAACGATAAAGCGGGACGGGTGGTTTTTATCGGGAACATTCCCTACGGTACGTGCATCTCTTTGCGACAAAACCCCTCGACTCCTCTAACGCGTAGACCTAGGCGGCACCGAAGAGTTGATTCTGGACACACTCGGGCGCGTCGGACAGGTGCTCAACTTCCGCTTGGTATACGACAAGGAAACCGGCCGACCCAAGGGCTTTGGCTTCGCAGAGTTCGCCGACGCCGACGCCGCAGCCTCCGCGGTGCGCAACCTCAACGATTTCGACGTCATGGGGAGGAAACTGAGGGTGGATTGGTCCAACGACAACGGCGCTGGCGATGCGGCGCCCGCAAACTACAGTGCGCCGGCTCCCACGAACGGACACCCAGAGCCAGCGCCCGCCCATCCCCAACCTGCGACCACGCTGCCTCCGCTCCCGCCGGGCGTCGACCTCGCGCCGAACCTCACCTGCCCCGATGCCATCTCGCGCACGCTCTCTACGCTCCCCGCGCCGCAGCTGCTCGATATCCTGTCGCAGATGAAGGGGCTGGTCATGACGGACCCGGCCAAGGCTACCGAGCTGCTCCGACAGGCGCCCCAGCTTGCCTACGCCATCTTCCAGTCGCTGCTGCTGCTCGGCCTCGTGGACCCGAATATGCTGGGCCAGCTCGTTGAGACGGGCCCCCCAGCAGCAGTCGCTCCCCCGCAACCACCGGCAGCTCAGCCTCCGCGCAACTATCCAGTGTACCCCCCGCAGCCCGTCCCAACTCCCCCGGTTCCCGCGCAGGCGCCGGTACCCTACACGCATACGCCCGTCCACCATGCGCCGCCGCCGCCACCGCAACCACCGCAGCCCGCAGTGGACCCCCAGCAAGCAGCCTACGCGCAAGTCATGGCCATGACGCCCGAAATGATCAACCAATTACCGGCAGAGTACCGGGGACAGGTGCTGCAAATACGGCAGATGCTGATGTCAGGACAGCGGCCATCGTAGTCATTTTCACGTGCGCTTGGCTTAGTCTTGGCTTTTATGGTTTGGTTGGAGCAAGGCGTTCGGGAACTGCAAGGCATGGAGTCAGGAAAGGTTCGGTCCACTTAGTTTTCGGCATGGCAGAACATGCGGTATTTTATCATTCGAGGGCCGGGCAAGACGTGGCGATGTGTGAACCGATACAACCGTCGCGGTTCAGGGAACATGCCGGAGCCGACTTGGGCACGAGGGACGCGGGAACAAGTCGATGGCAGCCCGATGCGGCCGACATAGCAGAGTTGAAACATGCTTCCTTCTTGGACAGGAATGCTTCTAGATTTGACATGCTTCCTTAGCCGAGGTTGTGCGCCGCCATCATTTTTTTTGCAGGCCCAGCATCTAGCTAGCATCTATCTAACCTTGTGCATGAGGATTTTCTTTTGTGCTGTGTTTCGCGTTCTGTGAGGGCCTGTCTCGCCGTTGATTGGCCCAGCCACCCCATGCTTCCCGTGGCGTCAACCTAGCAAGCCGCATGGACTCCACCCACTCAACCGGCTTGATCCATCGCTTGCCACAACAACTCAGCTATCATCGCGACCGACCGGTGAAGAGGCGTCACAGACAGCTTTCATTGACTCTGCATAGCCGGCGCCTGCATTTCGAGCTTCTCTAATACGCAGATACACTGTACCATATCACGACATGACGAAGTGACGACCGATTGCCCATCCGCGAGATCCATCTTTTTTGCAAGCATCCCACGTCGACCGAGATTTGCGACTCCCACTTCCACTCCATCGCGAATTTCCCCAACGGAATCACACACGCCCGCGCACCCGCGCGCCCCATCGCGCAACATGTGGAACAAGATCACGGGCAAGAGCGACAGCCCCAAAGACGTAAAAGACGAGCGGAGGACGCGTTCGAAGCGCGGCAACGAGTCCAGCGCCAGCGTCGTGTCGAGCAGCTCCGCGCGGAAGCCAAACAGGAGCACCGCCGAAAGCGAGTCGCGCCGTGCCAGCAGCAGCAGGAACTCGTATCCCCCGGCGTACCCAGCTTCGCCAGCTTCGCCGAGCGTGGCTTCGAGCTATGTCACCGCGTACACCACCCGCAACGATGATTTGTACGACGATCCGAGGGAGGAGAGAGGGTTTGCGAGGAGGGACGAACGCGCGTCGAGGAGCGAGGCGGGCGGACTGGGAAGGGAAGAAAGGAAGAGGGATAGGGACGACAGGGCGTCGAGGTCGGAGGCCGGAGGACGGGCGGACAGGAAGGATAGGAAGTCTTCGTCTTCCTCGACTTCGGCCTCGCGCAGAGAACGGTCCAGCAGCTCGACCCAGCCTACCTATCGAGGAGAGATCGTGGATGGCCCAAGAGGGGAAAGATCAGTGCATGGCGATATTCCTATTGGAGGACACATGATGTCTGGTGCATTGCCCACACCGCCCGCAGGCCCTCACCCTCCCCTGTCCTCGCACGTCAACGAGCAGTTCCCCATGCAGAACCCTTCTCAGTTTGCCGCACCCTACATGCCTGGAGTCGGAGCTGCCGCCGAATACTACGGCGACGCTGGAGAATCCGTGCAAGAGCAGCCTGGCGTGCGACCCCAACAGCCTTCCGTAATCATGCCACTCGATACACCCCATCTCGTGGCTGCGTCCTCGACCGCCAATCCTGTCGCAGACACCGGAGCCGGTGCTGCAGCCGATTTCTACGGGTCCAGTACCTTCACCCCGACCCCGGCAATGCCCGGTGCCTTCAACGACGAAGGCCCAGCTCCTCCCAAGCCTCCACGCCCGAGTTCTTCCAAGCCCTCAAACGCTGGCAAGCCAAGCAAACCAGGAAAATTGGGTTCGGCTGCCACGCTGGCTGGTGGAGCTGCCCTGGGTTATGCCATGGGTCACAACTCTAGCACACACCAGTCCACAAGCTACATGAATGGAACGCAAGGCGCTTCCGCGAACATGTACTACCAAGGTGAGAACGCATCTACTGCTGCCACGGATGGTAGTCACATCCCTACTTATTCCGAGGGTATGGAAGGCGCGCCTCCTCCCATGCCCCCTCGACCAGGAAACCCCGAGAAGCAACCGTCTGGTTCTTCGAATGCTGGTTTGTATGCTGCCGGAGCTGCCGGCTTGGCCGCGTACGGCCTGCACCACCATAATTCGCAGCATCACACTTCACATCATCACTCGGCCTCCATGCCTGGCGCCTTTCCCGGCGAACATAACCACGGCATTGGTTCGTCGTCCAGTCCTTTCGTGTCGGGAGGCATGGCTCAACGACATGAGCACAAAGGACCTGTGTCCCAATTCGTGCATTGGTGGAAGGACCACGAAGATGTCCAGAAAATGGAAGAATACACCGAATTGATTGGAGTATGTCGAGGTTGTTTCGACCCTCGCTCTTCAGTCCTGGATGCACCTCGAAAACACCACTACAACCGAAAACGATCTGGCGAGTTCCGCCCCTCGGGTGTTGAGAAGCAGTCTCGATATGGCCTCTCTGAGAAATCCTCTCGATACTCGCTGTCGGGAGACGAGAAGCGCAAGAGCAAGAGCAGCAGCAGCAGCAAGGCTGGCTGGCTCGCTGCAGGACTGGGAGGCGTTGGCCTTGCATCCGCTGGAAAAGCATTGTGGAGTAATCAAAGGGACGATTTTGACGACACTTATAGTGTTAAGTCCGGACGTCATGCCCACTCGAGAGTCTCGCGTCGAAGCCGTAGCCGCTCTCGCGATCGGAAGCATTACTCTACTGGCTATTCTGAGGTACACCACCAGAGTCACTCTAGAGATCGGGCTTCTAGGATATCTGTAGGTGTCACGAGCGATCTTAAGGATCACAAATTTGTTCGGCGCCACTCGCGTTCGCGATCTCGGTCTCACTCGAGAGATCGTAAGCCAGGCCTCATTGGCGCAGCCATTGGAGCAGGTTTAGCAGCGTCCGCCGTTGGTGCTTCGCGGAGGAAACATCGGAGTCGCAGTCGCAGTCGCTCTAGGTCGCCTGAGAAAGTATTCGTTCACCACCGGAGGGACAGCAGCGACTATGATCGTAGACATTCAACATCTAAGCGCCCTAGCCACAAATCCTCACGGAGCTCTGTTGCGTCTTCAGTCATCGACATCTCCCACAAACCGAGACCGCAGACTAGCGGATTTTTAGGTGGATTCTTCGCCCCTCCCCCACCCAAGGAGAAGCGACGAAAATCTCACTCCCGTCCAAAGAAGAAGAAGGGGCTTTTCAACTTTGGCAACGGGTCTTCCTCGTCTTCGGAAGGCCTCGCGTTTGGCGATGGGTACGTGAGAAGGCGGAGACAGCGCTCGCGACGAAACTCGGACGAGAAGTTCAATGCCACATTACTGGCTTTGGGTGCTACTACAGCTGCTATTGCCGCTTCCCAAGCCGGGCGTTCCAAACACGGCAGTAAGCGACCTGAACTAGTGGCAGTTCGAGAGAATCGACACAGGCGGAGGTCCGAGGATCGTCGTCGACTCGGTGCTTCATCCCGATATGCCGATGACGAAGCCGAAGGATGGGAAGACTTGCCTGAGGATGATACTTCCGACTCGGGGAGTGTCAGCTCGGGCCTCGCATTCGGAGACTATGATTGGAAGAAGGGCAAGAGTCAAGAATCTTTGGCATCTAATGGATCCGGTACAAGCAAGTGGTTCTGGCGCTGGGGCAGCAAGAAGAAGAAGAAGCAACCTTCAACCGAAAATCTCTACCATGCCGGATCGAGCACATCCCTTATTGGGCCTGCTGTTGCTGGAGCTGCCGCTGGAGCTGCAATCGGTGCAGGTCTGAGCCGGCATGACAGCAGCACAAGCAGTGCCCAGACCCTCCACTCGGTCTATCCCGTTCAGACTCAGGATGCGACTGCATTTGATGCCCGACCCATGAGCACTAGCACCAATCCTACGCCCCAGCCTTTCGTCACCTCGCGACCAGATGGAAACAATATGTACCAACCTCAGCCAGTACATCATATCCCAGGTTCTATGTATACAACTCAGCCTCCGCCTGCTTCTAACTACATTGCGCCCGACGGTCCGCCAGTCTTCTCCCAGCCTTCGTACTCCGCACAATCTCAACCATCATATCCGGCCCCGTTCCCATCTAGCATTCGACAATCCCCACGGCGCGAGTCTGTGCCGCCCCTTCCCCGTCGATCCAATTCATCACCGGTCCAGAGTTCTTGGAAGCGCGATGTAGCCATTGCCGGAGCTGCGGCTGGTCTAGGTGCTGCAGCACTCGCTGCGACCAAGTCCAAAGATCGACCCGTTCGCTTTGAATTGACCAAAGAACAGGCCAAGAAGGAGGGAATAGAGCACCGAAAGGAGCAAGATCATCGAGAAGACGAGGAGAGGAGGAGAATCGATAAGCAGCGCCAGGAGGACGAGGCACGCAGAGAGGACGAGGCACGCCGCCGCCGCGAACAAGCACGCCGAGAAGACGAAGCTTTTGAGGAAGAGGAGCGCCGCCGCCGCGAACTCAAACGTCAAAGTGATGAGGCGGCCAAGTATGAGGCAGAACGCTTAGCCATCCTCGAAGAGCGGCGCGAAGCCGATCGTCGTCGCGAACGCGCCGAGCGACGAGCTCGCGATGCCAAGGACGCAGAGGAGGAACAACGCCGTCTCCGCGAAGCCCGCATCGAAGCCCAGCGGGAAGAGGACCTCGAGCGCGAAGCTGAGCAGATGCGCATCGAGCGTCGAGAGGCCGAACGCCGTGAAGCCGAGATCCGAGAGGACACCGAACGTCGACGACGCGAACGAGAGGCGAAGGAATATTCGGAGCGCTACGAGAGTGATCGCGAGCGCCAACTCCGGAAGCTGGAGGAGCAACGCACTGGAAGCTCGATCAGCAGCGATGTCATTCGCAAAGAAAAGGAGCTTGAGAAGCGCGAGCGCGATATTGTTCAGCCGGACGCTTGGAAGTCGACGGTTGCTGCGGCGGCGGTAGCGGGAACCGCGGCAGTGATTGCGAGTAAGGCGTTTGAGGCGAGTAGGGATAAGGAGCCTGCGAAGAAGAGTAGGAATGACTCGAAGAAGAGGGCTGAGTCTCCTACCACAAGGAGGACTGAGTCGCCAGCTTCAAACAACAGGACCGCATCCCCAATCTACCCGGCAGCAGCCCATGTTCATCAGACTGTAACTCCCGCCTACCAGACCGTGTCTCCGGCTTACCAGACTGTGGCTCCTGTTATCAAAGCAGTTGAACCAGCTGTCGTACACGTCGCGCCTAGCCAAATCGAGCAAGACTACGCCGACGAGGAAATTTTTGATCCGAACATCTTCAAGAAGAAGTCGCAAAAGAAGCAAACATCAACCGACGACGTGTTCCAGGAGTGGGAGGATCGATACAACGAAAAACCCGTCTCTCAAGCGGACTTCTTCGCGCCCAAAGAGCTCAAGGATCATAGTGTTCCATCACCCAAGATCGATCCTAACGAAGGCGCTACCGATATCCATATCTATCAGGCGCATGATGATTTCAATATTGGGCCCCCACGAGTGCCACCTTACCCTTCACCGTATTCCTTCACAGCGACGAAAGATGGGGGCGGTCCATCGATTCCCTGGCCGGTGCCCAGCCTGAATCTCATCCAGCCAACCCCTCCAGGAAGCAGAGCCAATTCCGTGCGCGGTGTATCTGTACCTCCCTCTCCGGCTATCGAGCCTGTCAAGGAGCCAGAGAAGGTGGAGCCCAAACAGCAAGACGAAGCCAACAGGCGCTCCTCAAGGGTTAGCTGGGGTGAGAATCAATTTCACAACTACGAAGTTGCGACACCGGACTCGTACCGCGAACAATTTATCTCCGACTTTGATTTGAAAGACCGTGAGAAGAGTGCGCACGATGAGATCGTGGTCGAAGTTGATAGCCCCGAGTCAGGGAAGAAGACTACGTCGTATCGACTTGAGGAACGGGTAGAGCCAGAAATTCCCGCTAGCACGCAATATGTCCCTGATCAAGAGGATTCGAGAGGAGCCGCTATACCCGCGAAGAAAGCCGGCAAGAAGGATAAGAAGAAGGGGAAGGCGGCGGCAGCGGCAGCGGTTGCTGCTGCGGCTACGGCGGCCGCTGTAGCGAGTTCTTGGGGCGATGAGAAGGACAAGAAGGGCGAGAGTTCTTCGTGGGATGAGAAGAAAGACAAGACTTCATCGTGGAGTGACGACAAGTCCTCTTCTTGGGACGACAAGGGTGACAAGAACGACAGAGGCTCCAAGTCCGACCCCTTCCCAGATTCACATTCGACGGTCCCAACTGTGATTTCACCTACCTTTAGCGATAATCGAACACCTTCGTACGGCCCGATTTCTGATCCTGCGACACCACGACCGAAAGGCTTCGTAGAAGGCGAAATCACACAGGAACCCGAGCAGATGCACATTCCTGGCAGCTTTGACGACGAGCCAGAGGCCTCAACGCCCGTAGAGGACGAGTGGGCTCCCAGCCTCAAGAAGGGTAAGAAAGGTAAAAAGAAGTCTAAGAGTACTGACGCAGCAGACACGTTTGTACAGGTAGTCCCGAAGACCATCGAGCCGAAGATCGTTCCCGAGCCGGAGCCGGAGATTGTGAAAGAGGTCACGCCTGAACCTGATCGGCCACTGAGCAAGAAGGATAAAAAGAAGAAGGGCAAGGCCGCAAAACGAGCAAGCACAGATACTATGGAGGATAGTGAGCCTAGTCAACCAAGTACTCCAGCAGCGGAACGTGATATTAAAGATGTTGAACCTACATACAAGGCTTTTACTCCGGTGTCGGATGAGTTCATCAAGAACATCGAGCCTGCATACACCGCTTATACACCTCCTTTGAACCCTGCGGAACAAGCCTATCAAGGCAACGTTGGCCGTGTGGGCCTTGGAGCATCTCAGTCCAACGGGAGCTCCAGCATCGCCAAGGGCGCTCTTGTGGGCGGCTTCATGGGCCTCGTCGCTGCGGCCACGAGACAAGATCAAGATCGGCTTGTCTCCGAATCCAACTCCGCAAAGCAGAAACTGGAGTCTGCCAAGCACGACAGCACGGAATACACATCGTCATCCAATGGCACGCGCTCGCTAGAGGATGCTGCCAAAGTCGCTTCGATTCCTAGCACTGCATTCCACGACGTCGACGAGCTGGTCGAAGCTAAGACGCCCAAGCGCAAGGGAAAGAGAAACAGCGGCAAATTTTCGCCCTCTGTGGGATCGCCGCTCAGGTCCGAAGTCCAGTACAGAGATTATGTTGTTCAGAGGGCTGCGAGCCCACCCAAAGGCCCGCCCCCATACTTTGAGGCGCCGAAACCACCGTCCGACTTTGCTCTGAACGAGCCGGAAGTCATGCAACCATCACGTGGAGTCCAAGATTCGGGATACTTTGCTCCGGATGACCAAGATCGTATCGTTGCTGAGAGAGACTCGGGAGAGGAGTTCTACTCTGCGGGATCTGACGATAAAGAGAAGGAGAAGAGCAAGTCTCCGAAATCGTCAAAAGAGGAGAAGTACGATGATCATGACACAAAGTCTGTTGGTTCTTCGGCTGGCAAATATGATGTTGATCGTGACGCTAAGTCGGTTGGCTCTTCAGCGAGCAAATACGACGACGACTTTGATCGCGAGAAGAGTCGTGAGCGTCGTCGGGAGCGTGACCAGTCGGAGAATCGCGATCGGGGATACGCGTTTGATGACGAGCCGAAGAAATCAGAGAGCCGTGACCAAGGGTACGCATACGACGACGCCGAGCCGAAGAAGAGACACCACCGACGTCGTGAAACTGACGAGCGATCCGATGATTGGGACACGCGATCTATGGTCTCCGAAGCTCGCTCAGAAGCTTACGGCGAGCGCAAGAGGAAATCTAAGAGGCGGGATAGTGAACGGAATAGCTCACCTGAAGGCCGCGTTCGATCATCAGCGGCTTCCGATCCTGGTGACATTGCCGAGCGAAAATTCTCGAGGCGGAGGTCGAAGCTTGATGGAGATTATGACGACAATACGTCAGTGGTGTCCTCTCCTGCTCGTTACGACGAGGAACGGAGCCCAAAGAAGGAGAAAGAGAAGCGATCCGGGCTCTTTGGGTTCTTTAGCAAGTCGAAGGAGAGTCTGGCGGAGAGCTCGAGCAAATCGCCGAAGTCAAGGGATGAGGATGATGAGGAGCGCAAACATCGAAGGAAAAAACATCGTGATCGGGGGTCGACATATGGCTCGGATGATGACGATATGCGATCGACCGTGTCATCCAGCAGCCGTAAACATAGAAGTCGCACTGGGTCCGACGATGATGATACGCGTTCAGTAGTATCTTCTAGCGGTCGCCGCAAACACAGAAGCCGCACCGGCTCCGATGATGACGATACACGCTCGACAGTATCCTCGAGCAGTCGCAAGCACAGAAGTCGCACCGATGAAAAAGAAGATGCAGGTAGGGACGCCCTTGACGCAAAGGTATCATACACTTCCCTTAATGTCATTCATTCAAGCCTCTGTACAGAACGCTGACACGAATAAACAGGACCGCGACTCTCGAAGAGATAGATCCCGAGACTCCCGATACGCTGCCGATGAAGATCAATCTTTTTTAGGCGATCGGGCAGTGGCAGCCACTCCACTGCCCGTAAATGAGGCAGTATCTCATGATATCTCACCTAAATGGCCTCAATCACATGAACAAAGTGGCATCCCCGGAGAAGACCGACCCGAAGATTCTCTCCCTACCCATGACGACTCCCACCCTTTCCCTCTTCTAGAAACTCCCCAAGTGGAGCGTCCTACCACACCTGTCGAAGACAGGAAAGCACTGTTGGCAAGGCTCACGGGCTTGGAGCCCTGGCAGTTGGAAGCTTTCCCTGATGAATTGCCTCCGCTTCCGAACTCGAGGCCGAGTTCACCAAATCCGCAGACCCCGCAACAGACGCGTTCGCCGTTTGTCGCTGAACGTAGACTATCTTCTACACAAGCTCCTCCTGAACGTAGGTTATCCTCCGCTCAAGTCCCTCTCCGCCTTCGCAGACTGCCTCCCTCTCCAGGCGTCCATCGCGATCTCACACTCGACCTCAAACAAGCCTTCAGCCCCACCAGCTCGCCTCTCCAGCCGGCGCGTCCCCGACACACCAAGTCCCATTCTTCCGAATTCAACACTCGCGAGTACCGTCCCTTGTACCTTCTAGAACGTAACAGGAAGTCCGCAGAGATAGAAGAAGCATTGCCTGCACTACCATCGAGCGGGAGTCCAAGTCTGGCGTCTTCGGAACGGGAGACGGAGGATGAGTATCAGTCTGCGCTTGAGAGCCCGTTAAGGAGTGTTGGTGGGAGTGAGGGGTTGGATGATCCGTTTATGAGTAGAGAGGACGAGTTCCCCGAATTGCCGGAAAGTCAGCAGACGACGCCTAAAGCTTCGGCTTTCCCGGCCAATGTGCTGCAACGACAAGAGGAGAGCGACGTGCTCGCTTCTAAACTTGAAAATGAGAAAGAGAAGGGGCTGGGCTTGTCTTCTGAGGGAGATGGTTTTACGAATACGGAACTAGCACGCTCACAAAGTCCTGTGGCTCCAAGCTCGTCTGTCGACAATTTTAAGGCAGCATCACCACAACCCCAAGGTCCTCTCGCTCCAAGCGCGCCCATTGACGACTCCAAGATGCGCGATGCTCTAGTCTCACCACATTCCCATACTCTTCTAGCTGCAAGTCCCACCTTCGACGACACCAATATACGTGATGCCCCAGCATCCCGCAGCAGAGACCCCTCACCCTCCAACTCCTCGTCCGCACTTCAGAAAGCCGTGCTCGGCGGTCTAGCACTTGGTGTCGCCGGGGCCGCCTTGCGCCACCGATCTCCTTCTCCCGCTGGTTACGACTCTGACTTCATGGGCGGTGATCTCGACGACGAAACCCTCGAACTCGCCGCCAAGTCTACTCCGGCTCCCGTCTCGCCTCCGCCTGAACGTCCTGCTGTGACCCGCGCTTCCTCATCGAGCATGAAGAAGGGGAAGAAAGGGAAGAAAGGGTCTAAGGGCAAGAGTGTGGATTTCACATCCGAACCGGCGAAGGAGTTGTCATTAGAGGAGATTAGGAAGATTGAGGAGCAGGATGCTGCGGATGCGGTGGGTGACTGGTTCGTCGACCCTATAGTGGAACCGAAACAGATCGAAGAGAAGCAGCCAGAGCCGGCCGTGCAGGAAGTCGTTGAACCTGATCCAAATCTGTTGAGGAGAGACAGCAAGGGGAAGGGGAAGAAGAAGAAGGGCTCAAAGAGCAAGAGCGTCGACTTGACTCCTACATCCGAGCCGCCCAAAGAACCCACGCTAGATAATATTGAAGAACAAGACGCCGTGGATGCAGTGGGCGAGAGGGTTTCGGCTCCTGTGGCGGAGCCCGAGCAGATTAAGGAAAAGACCGAGGTTCTTGAGAAGGAAGCTGAGCCTGAGCTTATGCTACAGGATGTTGTGGAGCCAGACCTGGAGCCCGTGCGTCGTGAGAGCAAGGGCAAAGGGAAGAAGAAGAAGGGCTCCAAAAACACGAGTGTCGATTTCACTCCCGCTTCTGAACCGCTTAAAGAACCTACACCCACACCCACACTTGAGGGGATCAGCAAGGCTGAGGAACATGATGTGGCAGGTGACTGGGTTTCGACTCCTGTGGCCGAGCCCGAGCAGATTGAGGAGAAAATAGAGGTTCTTGAGAAGGAAGCTGAGCCTGAGCCTATACTACAGGATGTTGAGGAGCCAGACCTGGAGCTTGTGCGTCGTGAGAGCAAGGGCAAAGGCAAAGGGAAGAAGAAGAAGGGCTCCAAAAGCACGAGCGTCGATTCCGCCCCTGCTTCTGAACCGTCTCAAGAACCCACACCCACACCCACACCCACAGTCGAGGAGACCAGCAAGGTTGAGGAGCAAGATGTGGCGGGTGACTGGGTATCTGCTCCCGTGGCGGAACCCGAGCAGACTGGGGAAAAGACAGAGGTTCTTGAGAGAGAAGCTGAGCCTAAGTCTGCGCTACAGGATGCTGTGGAGCCAGATTTAAAGCTTGTGCGTCCCGAGAGCAAGGGCAAAGGGAAAAAGAATGGATCTAAAAGCACGAGCGTCGATTTCACTCCCGCTTCTGAACCACCTAAAGAGCCTACATCTACACTCGAGAAAACTAACCAGGCCGAGGAACAGGATGCTGCAGGTGACTGGGTTTCGGCTCCTATGACAGAGCCTGAGCAGACTGAGGAGAAGACAGAGGTACTTGAGAAAGCAGCTGAGCCTGAGTCTGTGCTACAGGATGCTGTGGAGCCTGATCCGGAGCTCGTGCGTCGTGAGACCAAGGG